>CM077619.1:5027404-5627404 GCA_039566895.2 Turritopsis rubra
ACTTGGATATATGACCGTCTGGGGCCACCCAGTTCCGTGTGTTTCTTCTTTTAATGCTCCATACACTCTCTCTCGGTTTGATCAAGGAAGTTGAACTGTTATGTCTTCCGCCTGGGAACAGCTGGTGGCCCAACATTTATTTTCGATCTCTCTGCGTAATATAACTTTGGACAGAAGCAATTTATGGTCAAAGTATTTCTGCTACAGTGCGTCTACGATAATTACACAAAGATTACATCCGATCTCGACAGAACAATAAAGTTAAGCATTGTCGGGATGGGATAGTACTTGGCAGGGGGACCACGTGGGAGCACCTGTTGAGGTACACATCTGTTTTCAACACCCTATGTAATTATTTGCGCAAAACCAGGTAAAGTTCAATGTAATTTACATATGGTACGACTACGACCAAACCACACTGAATACTTTGTTCTTGCCAGAAAATTGTAGTTAAGCACTGCTGCACTCAGATAATTGCTTGGATGTATGACTAACCTTCATGTAAGGCTACCAGGGGACACCCAGTTCCGTTGGTTTCCAATTTTATTTCTCCGTACATAAATTCTTGTTTCATCACGGAAGTTAAGCGCTGATGGATTGGGATAGTACATCGATGGATGACTGTGTAGTAACACCTGATGCCGTAGACTTTCTTTTACATGTCTCTGTGTAATAAGTTTGGAAGGAACCTGTCGAAAAGTAAAGCAGTTCCACTTCTGCCAATACAAGGCCTTACTACAATAAATGCACTCAATTTTCTCTGATTACAGATGTTAAGCATGTTGGGACAGGGACGATCACTTAAACATATGACCGTCTGGGGTCACCCAGTTCCGTGTGTTTATTCTTTTAATGCTCCATACACTCTCTCTCGTTTGATCAAGGAAGTTGAACTGGAATGGGTTCCGCCTGGGAACAGCTGGTGCCCCAACATTTATTTTCGATCTCTCTGCGTAAAATAATTTGGACAGACCAATTTATGTGCAAATCCGTTTTCAACACCCTATGTAATTATTTGACCAAAACCAGGTAAAATTCAATGTAATTTACATATGGTACGACTACGACCAAACCACACTGAATACTTTGTTCTTGCAAGAAAATTGTAGTTAAGCACTGCTGCACTCAGATGATTGCTTGGATGTATGACTGACCTTCATGTAAGGCTACCAGGGGACACCCAGTTCCGTTGGTTTCCACTTTTATTTCTCCGTACATCAATTCTTGTTTCATCACGGAAGTTAAGCGCTGATGGATTGGGATAGTACATCGATGGATGACTGTGTAGGAACACCTGATGCCGTAGACTTTCTTTTACATGTCTCTGTGTAATAAGTTTGGAAGGAACCTGTCGAAAAGTAAAGCAGTTCCACTTCTGCCAATACAAGGCCTTACTACAATAAATGCACTCAATTTTCTCTTATTACAGATGTTAAGCATGTTGGGACAGGGACAATCACTTAAACATATGACCGTCTGGGGTCACCCAGTTCCGTGTGTTTATTCTTTTAATGCTCCATACACTCTTTCTCGTTTGATCAAGGAAGTTGAACTGGAATGGGTTCCGCCTGGGAACAGCTGGTGCCCCAACATTTATTTTCGATCTCTCTGCGTAAAATAATTTGGACAGACCCAATTTATGTGCAAATCCGTTTTCAACACCCTATGTAATTATTTGACCAAAACCAGGTAACGTTCAATGTAATTTACATATGGTACGACTACGACCAAACCACACTGAATACTTTGTTCTTGCAAGAAAATTGTAGTTAAGCACTGCTGCACTCAGATGATTGCTTGGATGTATGACTGACCTTCATGTAAGGCTACCAGGGGACACCCAGTTCCGTTGGTTTCCACTTTTATTTCTCCGTACATAAATTCTTGTTTCATCACGGAAGTTAAGCGCTGATGGATTGGGATAGTACATCGATGGATGACTGTGTAGGAACACCTGATGCCGTAGACTTTCTTTTACATGTCTCTGTGTAATAAGTTTGGAAGGAACCTGTCGAAAAGTAAAGCAGTTCCACTTCTGCCAATCAAGGCCTTACTACAATAAATGCACTCAATTTTCTCTGATTACAGATGTTAAGCATGGTGGGACAGGGACGATCACTTAAACATATGACCGTCTGGGGTCACCCAGTTCCGTGTGTTTATTCTTTAAATGCTCCATACACTCTTTCTCGTTTGATCAAGGAAGTTGAACTGGAATGGGTTCCGCCTGGGAACAGCTGGTGCCCCAACATTTATTTTCGATCTCTCTGCGTAAAATAATTTGGACAGACCCAATTTATGTGCAAATCCGTTTTCAACACCCTATGTAATTATTTGACCAAAACCAGGTAACGTTCAATGTAATTTACATATGGTACGACTACGACCAAACCACACTGAATACTTCGTTCTTGCCTGAAAATTGTAGTTAAGCACTGCTGCACTCAGATGATCACTTGGATGTATGACTAACCGCCATGTAAGGCTACCAGGGGACACCCAGTTCCGCAGGTTTCCACTTTTATTTCGACGTACACAAATTCTTGTCTCATCACGGAAGTTAAGCGCTGATGGATTGGGATAGTACATCGATGGATGACTGTGTAGGAACACCTGATGCCGTAGAATTTCTTTTACATGTCTCTGTAAAAAAGTTTGGAAAGGAACCTGTCGAAAAGTAAAGTAGTTCCACTTCTGTCAATACAAGGCCTTATTACAATAAATGCACTCAATTTTCTCTGATTACAGATGTTAAGCATGGTGGGTAAGGGACGATCACTTGGATATATGACCGTCTGGGGTCACCCAGTTCCGTGTGTTTATTCTTTTAATGCTCCATACACTCTCTCTCGTTTGATCAAGGAAGTTGAACTGGAATAGGTTCCGCCTGGGAACAGCTGGTGCCCCAACATTAATTTTCGATCCCTCTGCGTAAAATAATTTGGACAGAAGCAATTTATGTGCAAAGTATTTCTGCTACGCTGCGTCTACGATAATGGCACAATGATTACGTCCGATCTCGACTGAACAATAAAGTTAAGCATTGTCGGGATGGGATAGTATTTCTCAGGGGGACCACGTAGGAGCACCTGTTGAGGTACACATCTGTTTTCAACACCCTATGTAATTATTTGAGCAAAACCAGGTAAAGTTCAATGTAATTTACATATGGTACGACTACGACCAAACCACACTGAATACTTTGTTCTTGCCAGAAAATTGTAGTTAAGCACTGCTGCACTCAGATGATTGCTTGGATGTATGACTAACCTTCATGTAAGGCTACCAGGGGACACCCAGTTCCGTTGGTTTCCAATTTTATTTCTCCGTACATAAATTCTTGTTTCCTCACGGAAGTTAAGCGCTGATGGATTGGGATAGTACATCGATGGATGACTGTGTAGTAACACCTGATATACGTAGACTTTCTTTTACATGTCTCTGTGTAATAAGTTTGGAAGGAACATGTCGAAAAGTAAAGCAGTTCCACTTCTGCCAATACAAGGCCTTACTACAATAAATGCACTCAATTTTCTCTGATTACAGATGTTAAGCATGGTGGGACAGGGACGATCACTTGGATATATGACCGTCTGGGATCACCCAGTTCCGTGTGTTTATTCTTTTAATGCTCCATACACTCTCTCTCGTTTGATCAAGGAAGTTGAACTGGAATGGGTTCCGCCTGGAAACAGCTGGTGCCCCAACATTTATTTTCGATCTCTCTGCGTAAAATAATTCGGACAGAGCCAATTTATGTGCAAATCCGTTTTCAACACCCTATGTAATTATTTGACCAAAACCAGGTAAAGTTCAATGTAATTTACATATGGTACGACTACGACCAAACCACACTGAATACTTCGTTCTTGCCTGAAAATTGTAGTTAAGCACTGCTGCACTCAGATGATCACTTGGATGTATGACTAACCGTCATGTAAGGCTACCAGGGGACACCCAGTTCCGTAGGTTTCCACTTTTATTTCTACGTACACAAATTCTTGTCTCATCACGGAAGTTAAGCGCTGATGGATTGGGATAGTACATCGATGGATGACTGTGTAGGCACACCTGATGCCGTAGACTTTCTTTTACATGTCTCTGCGTAATAAGTTTGGAAGGAACCTGTGGAAAAGTAAAGCAGTTCCACTTCTGTTATTACAAGGCCTTATTACAATAAATGCACTCAATTTTCTTTGATTACAGATGTTAAGCATGGTGGGTAAGGGACGATCACTTGGATATATGACCGTCTGGGGTAACCCAGTTCCGTGTGTTTATTCTTTTAATGCTCCATACACTCTCTCTCGTTTGATCAAGGAAGTTGAACTGGAATGGGTTCCGCCTGGGAACAGCTGGTGCCCCAACATTTATTTTCGATCTCTTTGCGTAAAACAATTTTGACAGAACCAATTTATGTGCAAATCCGTTTTCAACACCCTATGTAATTTTTTGAGCAAAACCAGATAAACTTCAATGTAATTTACATTTGGTACGACTACGACCAAACTACACTAAATACTTCGTTCTTGCCAGAAAATTGTAGTTAAGCATTGCTGCACTCAGATGATCACTTGGATGTATGACTAACCGTCATATAAGGCTACCAGGGGACACCCAGTTCCGTTGGTTTCCACTTTTATTTCTACGTACACAAATTCTTGTCTCATCACGGAAGTTAAGCGCGGATGGATTGGGATAGTACATCGATGGATGACTGTGTAGGAACACCTGATGCCGTAGACTTTCTTTTACATGTCTCTGTGTAATAAGTTTGGAAGGAACCTGTCGAAAAGTAAAGCAGTTCCACTTCTGTCAATACAAGGCCTTACTACAATAAATTCACTAAATTTTCTCTGATTGCAGTTGTTAAGCATGGTGGGACAGGGAGGATCACTTGGATATATGACCGTCTGGGGTCACCCAGTTCCGTGTGTTTCCTCTTTTAATGCTCCATACACTCTCTCTCGTTAGATCAAGGAAGTTGAATTGTTATGGGTTCCGCCTGGGAACAGCCGGCGCCCCAACATTTATTTTCGATCTCTCAGCGTATAATAATTTGGACAGAGCCAATTTATGTGCAAATCCGTTTTTAACACCCTATGTAATTATTTGACCAAAACCAGGTAAAGTTCAATGTAATTTACATATGGTACGACTACGACCAAACCACACTGAATACTTCGTTCTTGCCTGAAAATTGTAGTTAAGCACTGCTGCACTCAGATGATCACTTGGATGTATGACTAACCGCCATGTAAGGCTACCAGGGGACACCCAGTTCCGTAGGTTTATACTTTTATTTCTACGTACACAAATTCTTGTCTCATCACGGAAGTTAAGCGCTGATGGATTGGGATAGTACATCGATGGATGACTGTGTAGGAACACCTGATGCCGTGGACTTTCTTTTACGTGTCTCTGTGTAATAAGTTTGGAAAGAACCTGTCGAAAAGTAAAGCAATTCCACTTCTGTCAGTATAAGGCCTTACTACAATAAATTCACTCAATTTTCTCTAATTACAGATGTTAAGCATGGTGGGACAGGGAGGATCACTTGGATATATGACCGTCCTGGGTCACCCAGTTCCGTGCGTTTATTCTTTTAATGCTCCATACACTCTCTCTTGTTTGATCAAGGAAGTTGAACTGTTATGGGTTCCGCCTGGGAACAGCTGGTGCCCCAACATTAATTTTCGATCCCTCTGCGTAAAATAATTTGGACAGACCCAATTTATGTGCAAATCCGTTTTCAACACCCTACCTAATTATTTGGGAAAACCAGGTAAAGTTCAATGTAGTTTACATATGGTACGACTACGACCAAACCACACTGAATACTTCGTTCTCGCCAGAAAATTGTAATTGAGCACTGCTGTACTCAGATGATCACTTGGATGTATGACTAACCGTCATGTAAGGCTACCAGGGGACACCCAGTTCCGTAGGTTTCCACTTTTATTTCTACGTACACAAATTCTTGTCTCATCACGGAAGTTAAGCGCTGATGGATTCGGATAGTACATCGATGGATGACTGTGTAGGAACACCTGATGCCGTAGACTTCCTTTTACATGTCTCTGTAAAAAAGGTTTGGAAGGAACCTGTCGAAAAGTAAAGCAGTTCCACTTCTGTCAATACAAGGCCTTATTACAATAAATGCACTCAATTTTCTCTGATTACAGATGTTAAGCATGGTGGGAAAGGGACGATCACTTGGATATATGACCGTCTGGGGCCACCCAGTTCCGTGTGTTTATTCTTTTAATGCTCCATACACTCTCTCTCGGTTGATCAAGGAAGTTGAACTGGAATGGGTTCCGCCTGGGAACAGCTGGTGCCCCAACATTTATTTTCGATCTCTCTGCGTAAAATAATTTGGACAGACCCAATTTTTGTGCAAATCCGTTTTCAACACCCTATGTAATTATTTGACCAAAACCAGGTAAAGTTCAATGTAATTTACATATGGTACGACTACGACCAAACTACACTGAATACTTCGTTCTTGCCAGAAAATTGTAGTTAAGCATTGCTGCACTCAGATGATCACTTGGATGTATGACTAACCGTCATATAAGGCTACCAGGGGACACTCAGTTCCGTTGGTTTCCACTTTTATTTCTACGTACACAAATTCTTGTCTCATCACGGAAGTTAAGCGCGGATGGATTGGGATAGTACATCGATGGATTACAGTGTAGGAACACCTGATGCCGTAGACTTTCTTTTACATGTCTCTGTGTAATAAGTTTGGAAGGAACCTGTCGAAAAGTAAAGCAGTTCCACTTCTGTCAATACAAGGCCTTACTACAATAAATTCACTCAATTTTCTCTGATTACAGTTGTTAAGCATGGTGGGACAGGGAGGATCACTTGGATATATGACCGTCTGGGGTCACCCAGTTCCGTGTGTTTCCTCTTTTAATGGTTCGTACACTCTCTCTCTCGTTTGATCACGGAAGTTAAAGTGTTATGGGATCCGCCTGTGGACAGCTGGTGCCCCAACATTTATTTTCGATCTCTCAGCGTATAATAATTTGGACAGAACAAATTTATGGTCAAAGTATTTCTGCTACAGTGCGTCTACGATAATTACACAAAGATTACGTCCGATCTCGACTGAACAATAAAGTTAAGCATTGTCGGGATGGGATAGTACTTGGCAGGGGGACCACGTAGGAGCACCTGTTGAGGTACACATCTGTTTTCAACACCCTATGTAATTATTTGAGCAAAACCAGGTAAAGTTCAATGTAATTTACATATGGTACGACTACGACCAAACCACACTGAATACTTTGTTCTTGCCAGAAAATTGTAGTTAAGCACTGCTGCACTAAAATGATCACTTGGATGTATGACTAACCGTTATGTAAGGCTACCAGTGGACACCCAGTTCCGTAGGTTTCCACTTTTATTTCTCCGTACACAAATTCTTGTCTCATCACGGAAGTTAAGCGCTGATGGATTGGGATAGTACATCGATGGATGACTGTGTAGGAACACCTGATGCCGTAGACTTTCTTTTACATGTCTCTGTGTAATAAGTTTGGAAGGAACCTGTCGAAAAGTAAAGCAGTTCCACTTCTGTCAATACAAGGCCTTATTACAATAAATGCACTCAATTTTCTCTGATTACAGATGTTAAGCATGGTGGGACAGGGACGATCACTTGGATATATGACCGTCTGGGATCACCCAGTTCCGTGTGTTTATTCTTTTAATGCTCCATACACTCTCTCTCGTTTGATCAAGGAAGTTGAACTGGAATGGGTTCCGCCTGGAAACAGCTGGTGCCCCAACATTTATTTTCGATCTCTCTGCGTAAAATAATTCGGACAGAGCCAATTTATGTGCAAATCCGTTTTCAACACCCTATTTAATTATTTGACCAAAACCAGGCAAAGTTCAATGTAATTTACATATGGTACGACTACGACCAAACCACACTGAATACTTCGTTCTTGCCTGAAAATTGTGGTTAAGCACTGCTGCACTCAGATGATCACTTGGATGTATGACTAACTGTCATGTAAGGCTACCAGGGGACACCCAGTTCCGTACGTTTCCACTTTTATTTCTACGTACACAAATTCTTGTCTCATCACGGAAGTTAAGCGCTGATGGATTGGGATAGTACATCGATGGATGACTGTGTAGGAACACCTGATGCCGTAGACTTTCTTTTACATGTCTCTGCGTAATAAGTTTGAAAAGAACCTGTGGAAAAGTAAAGCAGTTCCACTTCTGTCAAAACAAGGCCTTATTACAATAAATGCACTCAATTTTCTCTGATTACAGATGTTAAGCATGGTGGGTAAGGGACGATCACTTGGATATATGACCGTCTGGGGTCACCCAGTTCCGTGTGTTTATTCTTTTAATGCTCCGTACACTCTCTCTCGTTTGATCAAGGAAGTTGAACTGGAATAGGTTCCGCCTGGGAACAGCTGGTGCCCCAACATTAATTTTCGATCCCTCTGCGTAAAATAATTTGGACAGAACAATTTATGTGCAAAGTATTTCTGCTACGCTGCGTCTACGATAATGGCACAATGATTACGTCCGATCTCGACTGAACAATAAAGTTAAGCATTGTCAGGATGGGATAGTATTTCTCAGGGGGACCACGTAGGAGCACCTGTTGAGGTACACATCTCTTTTCAACACCCTATGTAATTATTTGAGCAAAACCAGGTAAAGTTCAATGTAATTTACATATGGTACGACTACGACCAAACCACACTGAATACTTTGTTCTTGCCAGAAAATTGTAGTTAAGCACTGCTGCACTCAGATGATTGCTTGGATGTATGACTAACCTTCATGTAAGGCTACCAGGGGACACCCAGTTCCGTTGGTTTCCAATTTTATATCTCCGTACATAAATTCTTGTTTCATCACGGAAGTTAAGCGCTGATGGATTGGGATAGTACATCGATGGATGACTGTGTAGTAACACCTGATATACGTAGACTTTCTTTTACATGTCTCTGTGTAATAAGTTTGGAAGGAACATGTCGAAAAGTAAAGCAGTTCCACTTCTGCCAATACAAGGCCTTACTACAATAAATGCACTCAATTTTCTCTGATTACAGATGTTAAGCATGGTGGGACAGGGACGATCACTTAAACATATGACCGTCTGGGGTCACCCAGTTCCGTGTGTTTATTCTTTTAATGCTCCATACACTCTCTCTCGTTTGATCAAGGAAGTTGAACTGGAATGGGTTCCGCAAGGAAACAGCTGGTGCCCCAACATTTATTTTCGATCTCTCTGTGTAAAATAATTTGGACAGAGCCAATTTATGTGCAAATCCGTTTTCAACACCCTATGTAATTATTTGACCAAAACCAGGTAAAGTTCAATGTAATTTACATATCGTACGACTACGACCAAACCACACTGAATATTTCGTTATTGCCTGAAAACTGTAGTTAAGCACTGCTGCACTCAGATGATCACTTGTATGATTGACTAACCTTCATGTAAGGCTACCAGGGAACACCCAGTTCGGTAGGTTTCCACTTTTATTTCTACGTACACAAATTCTTGTCTCATCACGGAAGTTAAGCGCTGATGGATTGGGATAGTACATCGATGGATGACTGTGTAGGCACACCTGATGCCGTAGACTTTCTTTTACATGTCTCTGCGTAATAAGTTTAGAAGGAACCTGTGGAAAAGTAAAGCAGTTCCACTTCTGTTATTACAAGGCCTTATTACAATAAATGCACTCAATTTTCTCTGATTACAGATGTTAAGCATGGTGGGTAAGGGACGATCACTTGGATATATGACCGTCTGGGGTAACCCAGTTCCGTGTGTTTATTCTTTTAATGCTCCATACACTCTCTCTCGTTTGATCAAGGAAGTTGAACTGGAATGGGTTCCGCCTGGGAACAGCTGGTGCCCCAACATTTATTTTCGATCTCTTTGCGTAAAACAATTTTGACAGAACCAATTTATGTGCAAATCCGTTTTCAACACCCTATGTAATTTTTTGAACAAAACCAGATAAACTTCAATGTAATTTACATTTGGTACGACTACGACCAAACTACACTGAATACTTCGTTCTTGCCAGAAAATTGTAGTTAAGCATTGCTGCACTCAGATGATCACTTGGATGTATGACTAACCGTCATATAAGGCTACCAGGGGACACCCAGTTCCGTTGGTTTCCACTTTTATTTCTACGTACACAAATTCTTCTCTCATCACGGAAGTTAAGCGCGGATGGATTGGGATAGTACATCGATGGATGACTGTGTAGGAACACCTGATGCCGTAGACTTTCTTTTACATGTCTCTGTGTAATAAGTTTGGAAGGAACCTGTCGAAAAGTAAATCAGTTCCACTTCTGTCAATACAAGGCCTTACTACAATAAATTCACTCAATTTTCTCTGATTGCAGTTGTTAAGCATGGTGGGACAGGGAGGATCACTTGGATATATGACCGTCTGGGGTCACCAAGTTCCGTGTGTTTCCTCTTTTAATGGTTCGTACACTCTCTCTCTCGTTTGATCACGGAAGTTAAAGTGTTATGCGATCTGCCTGGGGACAGCTGGTGTCCCAACATTTATTTTCGATCTCTCAGCGTATAATAATTTGGACAGAACAAATTTATGGTCAAAGTATTTCTGCTACAGTGCGTTTACGATAATTACACAAAGATTACGTCCGATCTCGACTGAACAATAAAGTTAAGCATTGTCGGGATGGGATAGTACTTGGCAGGGGGACCACGTGGGAGCACCTGTTGAGGTACACATCTGTTTTCAACACCCTATGTAATTATTTGAGCAAAACCAGGTAAAGTTCAATGTAATTTACATATGGTACGACTACGACCAAACCACACTGAATACTTTGTTCTTGCCAGAAAATTGTAGTTAAGCACTGCTGCACTCACATGATTGCTTGGATGTATGACTAACCTTCATGTAAGGCTACCAGGGGACACCCAGTTCCGTTGGTTTCCAATTTTATTTCTCTGTACATAAATTCTTGTTTCATCACGGAAGTTAAGCGCTGATGGATTGGGATAGTACATCGATGGATGACTGTGTAGTAACACCTGATGACGTAGATTTTCTTTTACATGTCTCTGTGTAATAAGTTTGGAAGGAACCTGTCGAAAAGTAAAGCAGTTCCACTTCTGCCAATACAAGGCCTTACTACAATAAATGCACTCAATTTTCTCTGATTACAGATGTTAAGCATGTTGGGACAGGGACGATCACTTAAACATATGACCGTCTGGGGTCACCCAGTTCCGTGTGTTTATTCTTTTAATGCTCCATACACTCTCTCTCGTTTGATCAAGGAAGTTGAACTGGAATGGGTTCCGCCTGGGAACAGCTGGTGCCCCAACATTTATTTTCGATCTCTCTGCGTAAAATAATTTGGACAGACCCAATTTATGTGCAAATCCGTTTTCAACAACCTATGTAATTATTTGACCAAAACCAGGTAAAGTTCAATGTAATTTACATATGGTACGACTATGACCAAACCACACTGAATACTTTGTTCTTGCCAGAAAATTGTAGTTAAGCACTGCTGCACTCAGATGATTGCTTGGATGTATGACTAACCTTCATGTAAGGCTACCAGGTGACACCCAGTTCCGTTGGTTTCCACTTTTATTTCTCCGTACATAAATTTTTGTTTTATCACGGAAGTTAAGCGCTGATGGATTGGGATAGTACATCGATGGATGACTGTGTAGGAACACCTGATGCCGTAGACTTTCTTTTACATGTCTCTGTGTAATAAGTTTGGAAGGAAGCTGTCGAAAAGTAAAGCAGTTCCACTTCTGTCAATACAAGGCCTTACTACAATAAATGCACTCAATTTTCTCTGATTATAGATGTTAAGCATGGTGGGACAGGGACGATCACTTGGATATATGACCGTCTGGGGTCACCCAGTTCCGTGTGTTTATTCTTTTAATGCTCCATACACTCTCTCTCGTTAGATCAAGGAAGTTGAATTGTTATGGGTTCCGCCTGGGAACAGCCGGCGCCCCAACATTTATTTTCGATCTCTCTGCGTAAAATAGTTTGGACAGAGCCAATTTATGTGCAAATCCGTTTTTAACACCCTATGTAATTATTTGACCAAAACCAGGTAAAGTTCAATGTAATTTACATATGGTACGACTACGACCAAACCACACTGAATACTTCGTTCTTGCCTGAAAATTGTAGTTAAGCACTGCTGCACTCAGATGATCACTTGGATGTATGACTAACCGCCATGTAAGGCTACCAGGGGACACCCAGTTCCGTAGGTTTATACTTTTATTTCTACGTACACAAATTCTTGTCTCATCATGGAAGTTAAGCGCTGATGGATTGGGATAGTACATCGATGGATGACTGTGTAGGAACACCTGATGCCGTGGACTTTCTTTTACGTGTCTCTGTGTAATAAGTTTGGAAAGAACCTGTCGAAAAGTAAAGCAATTCCACTTCTGTCAGTACAAGGCCTTACTACAATAAATTCACTCAATTTTCTCTAATTACAGATGTTAAGCATGGTGGGACAGGGAGGATCACTTGGATATATGACCGTCCTGGGTCACCCAGTTCCGTGCGTTTATTCTTTTAATGCTCCATACACTCTCTCTTGTTTGATCAAGGAAGTTGAACTGTTATGGGTTCCGCCTGGGAACAGCTGGTGCCCCAACATTAATTTTCGATCCCTCTGCGTAAAATAATTTGGACAGAACCAATTTATGTGCAAAGTATTTCTGCTACGGTGCGTCTACGATAATGGCACAATGATTACGTCCGATCTCGACTGAACAATAAAGTTAAGCATTGTCGGGATGGGATAGTACTAGGCAGGGGGACCACGTGGGAGCGCCCGTTGGGGTACACGTCCGTTTTCAACACCCTACCTAATTATTTGGGAAAACCAGGTAAAGTTCAATGTAGTTTACATATGGTACGACTACGACCAAACCACACTGAATACTTCGTTCTCGCCAGAAAATTGTAATTGAGCACTGCTGCACTCAGATGATCACTTGGATGTATGACTAACCGTCATGTAAGGCTACCAGGGGACACCCAGTTCCGTAGGTTTCCACTTTTATTTCTACGTACACAAATTCTTGTCTCATCACGGAAGTTAAGCGCTGATGGATTCGGATAGTACATCGATGGATGACTGTGTAGGAACACCTGATGCCGTAGAATTTCTTTTACATGTCTCTGTAAAAAAGGTTTGGAAGGAACCTGTCGAAAAGTAAAGCAGTTCCACTTCTGTCAATACAAGGCCTTATTACAATAAATGCACTCAATTTTCTCTGATTACAGATGTTAAGCATGGTGGGAAAGGGACGATCACTTGGATATATGACCGTCTGGGGCCACCCAGTTCCGTGTGTTTCTTCTTTTAATGCTCCATACACTCTCTCTCGGTTGATCAAGGAAGTTGAACTGTTACGTCTTCCGCCTGGGAACAGCTGGTGGCCCAACATTTATTTTCGATCTCTCTGCGTAATATAACTTGGACAGAAGCAATTTATGGTCAAAGTATTTCTGCTACAGTGCGTCTACGATAATTACACAAAGATTACGTCCGATCTCGACAGAACAATAAAGTTAAGCATTGTCGGGATGGGATAGTACTTGGCAGGGGGACCACGTGGGAGCACCTGTTGAGGTACACATCTGTTTTCAACACCCTATGTAATTATTTGCGCAAAACCAGGTAAAGTTCAATGTAATTTACATATGGGACGACTACGACCAAACCACACTGAATACTTTGTTCTTGCCAGAAAATTGTAGTTAAGCACTGCTGCACTCAGATGATTGCTTGGATGTATGACTAACCTTCATGTAAGGCTACCAGGGGATACCCAGTTCCGTTGGTTTCCAATTTTATTTCTCCGTACATAAATTCTTGTTTCATCACGGAAGTTAAGCGCTGATGGATTGGGATAGTACATCGATGGATGACTGTGTAGTAACACCTGATGCCGTAGACTTTCTTTTACATGTCTCTGTGTAATAAGTTTGGAAGGAACCTGTCGAAAAGTAAAGCAGTTCCACTTCTGCCAATACAAGGCCTTACTACAATAAATGCACTCAATTTTCTCTGATTACAGATGTTAAGCATGTTGGGACAGGGACGATCACTTAAACATATGACCGTCTGGGGTCACCCAGTTCCGTGTGTTTATTCTTTAAATGCTCCATACACTCTCTCTCGTTTGATCAAGGAAGTTGAACTGGAATGGGTTCCGCCTGGGAACAGCTGGTGCCCCAACATTTATTTTCGATCTCTCTGCGTAAAATAATTTGGACAGACCCAATTTATGTGCAAATCCGTTTTCAACACCCTATGTAATTATTTGACCAAAACCAGGTAAAATTCAATGTAATTTACATATGGTACGACTACGACCAAACCACACTGAATACTTTGTTCTTGCAAGAAAATTGTAGTTAAGCACTGCTGCACTCAGATGATTGCTTGGATGTATGACTGACCTTCATGTAAGGCTACCAGGGGACACCCAGTTCCGTTGGTTTCCACTTTTATTTCTCCGTACATCAATTCTTGTTTCATCACGGAAGTTAAGCGCTGATGGATTGGGATAGTACATCGATGGATGACTGTGTAGGAACACCTGATGCCGTAGACTTTCTTTTACATGTCTCTGTGTAATAAGTTTGGAAGGAACCTGTCGAAAAGTAAAGCAGTTCCACTTCTGCCAATACAAGGCCTTACTACAATAAATGCACTCAATTTTCTCTTATTACAGATGTTAAGCATGTTGGGACAGGGACAATCACTTAAACATATGACCGTCTGGGGTCACCCAGTTCCGTGTGTTTATTCTTTTAATGCTCCATACACTCTTTCTCGTTTGATCAAGGAAGTTGAACTGGAATGGGTTCCGCCTGGGAACAGCTGGTGCCCCAACATTTATTTTCGATCTCTCTGCGTAAAATAATTTGGACAGACCCAATTTATGTGCAAATCCGTTTTCAACACCCTATGTAATTATTTGACCAAAACCAGGTAACGTTCAATGTAATTTACATATGGTACGACTACGACCAAACCACACTGAATACTTTGTTCTTGCAAGAAAATTGTAGTTAAGCACTGCTGCACTCAGATGATTGCTTGGATGTATGACTGACCTTCATGTAAGGCTACCAGGGGACACCCAGTTCCGTTGGTTTCCACTTTTATTTCTCCGTACATAAATTCTTGTTTCATCACGGAAGTTAAGCGCTGATGGATTGGGATAGTACATCGATGGATGACTGTGTAGGAACACCTGATGCCGTAGACTTTCTTTTACATGTCTCTGTGTAATAAGTTTGGAAGGAACCTGTCGAAAAGTAAAGCAGTTCCACTTCTGCCAATCAAGGCCTTACTACAATAAATGCACTCAATTTTCTCTGATTACAGATGTTAAGCATGGTGGGACAGGGACGATCACTTAAACATATGACCGTCTGGGGTCACCCAGTTCCGTGTGTTTATTCTTTAAATGCTCCATACACTCTTTCTCGTTTGATCAAGGAAGTTGAACTGGAATGGGTTCCGCCTGGGAACAGCTGGTGCCCCAACATTTATTTTCGATCTCTCTGCGTAAAATAATTTGGACAGACCCAATTTATGTGCAAATCCGTTTTCAACACCCTATGTAATTATTTGACCAAAACCAGGTAACGTTCAATGTAATTTACATATGGTACGACTACGACCAAACCACACTGAATACTTCGTTCTTGCCTGAAAATTGTAGTTAAGCACTGCTGCACTCAGATGATCACTTGGATGTATGACTAACCGCCATGTAAGGCTACCAGGGGACACCCAGTTCCGCAGGTTTCCACTTTTATTTCGACGTACACAAATTCTTGTCTCATCACGGAAGTTAAGCGCTGATGGATTGGGATAGTACATCGATGGATGACTGTGTAGGAACACCTGATGCCGTAGAATTTCTTTTACATGTCTCTGTAAAAAAAGTTTGGAAGGAACCTGTCGAAAAGTAAAGTAGTTCCACTTCTGTCAATACAAGGCCTTATTACAATAAATGCCCTCAATTTTCTCTGATTACAGATGTTAAGCATGGTGGGAAAGGGACGATCACTTGGATTTATGACCGTTTGGGGCCACCCAGTTCCGTGTGTTTCTTCTTTTAATGCTCCATACACTCTCTCTCGTTTGATCAAGGAAGTTGAACTGTTATGGGTTCCGCCTGGGAACAGCTGGTGGCCCAACATTTATTTTCGATCTCTCTGCGTAAAATAATTTGGACAGAAGCAATTTATGTGCAAAGTATTTCTGATGCAGTGCGTCTACGATAATTACACAATGATTACGTCCGATCTTGACTGAACAATAAAGTTAAGCATTGTCGGGATGGATAGTACTTCTCAGGGAGACCACGCGGAAGCGCCCGTTGAGGTACACGTCCGTTTTCAACACCCTATGTAATTATTTGGGCAAAACCAGGTAAAGTTCAATGTAATTTACATATGGTACGACTACGACCAAACCACACTGAATAATTCGTTCTTGCTAGAAAATTGTAGTTAAGCACTGCTGCACTGAAATGATCACTTGGATGTATGACTAACCGTTATGTAAGGCTACCAGTGGACACCCAGTTCCGTAGGTTTCCACTTTTATTTCTCCGTACACAAATTCTTGTCTCATCACGGAAGTTAAGCGCTGATGGATTGGGATAGTACATCGATGGATGACTGTGTAGGAACACCTGATGCCGTAGACTTTCTTTTACATGTCTCTGTGTAATAAGTTTGGAAGGAACCTGTCGAAAAGTAAAGCAGTTCCACTTCTGTCAATACAAGGCCTTACTACAATAAATGCACTCAATTTTCTCTGATTACAGATGTTAAGCATGGTGGGATAGGGACGATCACTTGGATGTATGACCGTCTGGGATCACCCAGTTCCGTGTGTTTATTCTTTTAATGCTCCATACACTCTCTCTCGTTTGATCAAGGAAGTTGAACTGGAATGGGTTCCGCCTGGAAACAGCTGGTGCCCCAACATTTATTTTCGATCTCTCTGCGTAAAATAATTCGGACAGAGCCAATTTATGTGCAAATCCGTTTTCAACACCCTATGTAATTATTTGACCAAAACCAGGTAAAGTTCAATGTAATTTACATATGGTACGACTACGACCAAACCACACTGAATACTTCGTTCTTGCCTGAAAATTGTAGTTAAGCACTGCTGCACTCAGATGATCACTTGGATGTATGACTAACCGTCATGTAAGGCTACCAGGGGACACCCAGTTCCGTAGGTTTCCACTTTTATTTCTACGTACACAAATTCTTGTCTCATCACGGAAGTTAAGCGCTGATGGATTGGGATAGTACATCGATGGATGACTGTGTAGGAACACCTGATGCCGTAGATTTTCTTTTACATGTCTCTGTGTAATAAGTTTGGAAGGAACCTGTTAAAAAGTGAAGCAGTTCCACTTCTGTCAATACAAGGCCTTACTACAATAAATGCACTCAATTTTCTCTGATTACAGATGTTAAGCATGGTGGGACAGGGACGATCACTTGGATATATGACCGTCTGGGTTCACCCAGTTCCGTGTGTTTATTCTTTTAATGCTCCATACACTCTCTCTCGTTTGATCAAGGAAGTTAAATTGTTATGGGTTCCGCCTAAGGACAGCTGGCGCCCCAACATTTATTTTCGATCTCTCTGCGTAAAATAGTTTGGACAGAGCCAATTTATGTGCAAATCCATTTTTAACACTCTATGTAATTATTTGACCAAAACCAGGTAAAGTTCAATGTAATTTACATATGGTACGACTACGACCAAACCACACTGAATACTTCTTTCTTGCCTGAAAATTGTAGTTAAGCACTGCTGCACTCAGATGATCACTTGGATGTATGACTAACCGCCATGTAAGGCTACCAGGGGACACCCAGTTCCGTAGGTTTCCACTTTTATTTCTACGTACACAAATTCTTGTCTCATCACGGAAGTTAAGCGCGGATGGATTGGGATAGTACATCGATGGATGACTGTGTAGGAACACCTGATGCCGTAGAATTTCTTTTACATGTCTCTGTGTAATAAGTTTGGAAGGAACCTGTCGAAAAGTAAAGCAGTTCCAATTCTGTCAATACAAGGCCTTACTACAATAAATTCACTCAATTTTCTCTGATTACAGTTGTTAAGCATGGTGAGACAGGGAGGATCACTTGGATATATGACCGTCTGGGGTCCCCCAGTTCCGTGTGTTTCCTCTTTTAATGGTTCGTACACTCTCTCTCTCGTTTGATCAAGGAAGTTGAACTGTTATGGGTTCCGCCTGGGAACAGCTGGTGGCCCAACATTTATTTTCGATCTCTCTGCGTAAAATAATTTGGACAGAAGCAATTTATGTGCAAAGTATTTCTGATGCAGTGCGTCTACGATAATTACACAATGATTACGTCCGATCTTGACTGAACAATAAAGTTAAGCATTGTCGGGATGGATAGTACTTCTCAGGGGGACCACGCGGAAGCGCCCGTTGAGGTACACGTCCGTTTTCAACACCCTATGTAATTATTTGGGCAAAACCAGGTAAAGTTCAATGTAATTTACATATGGTACGACTACGACCAAACCACACTGAATAATTCGTTCTTGCTAGAAAATTGTAGTTAAGCACTGCTGCACTGAAATGATCACTTGGATGTATGACTAACCGTTATGTAAGGCTACCAGTGGACACCCAGTTCCGTAGGTTTCCACTTTTATTTCTCCGTACACAAATTCTTGTCTCATCACGGAAGTTAAGCGCTGATGCATTGGGATAGTACATCGATGGATGACTGTGTAGGAACACCTGATGCCGTAGACTTTCTTTTACATGTCTCTGTGTAATAAGTTTGGAAGGAACCTGTCGAAAAGTAAAGCAGTTCCACTTCTGTCAATACAAGGCCTTACTACAATAAATCCACTCAATTTTCTCTGATTACAGATGTTAAGCATGGTGGGACAGGGACGATCACTTGGATGTATGACCGTCTGGGATCACCCAGTTCCGTGTGTTTATTCTTTTAATGCTCCTTACACTCTCTCTCGTTTGATCAAGGAAGTTGAACTGGAATAGGTTCCGCCTGGAAACAGCTGGTGCCCCAACATTTATTTTCGATCTCTCTGCGTAAAATAATTCGGACAGAGCCAATTTATGTGCAAATCCGTTTTCAACACGCTATGTAATTACTTGACCAAAACCAGGTAAAGTTCAATGTAATTTACATATGGTACGACTACGACCAAACCACACTGAATAATTCGTTCTTGCCTGAAAATTGTAGTTAAGCACTGCTGCACTCAGATGATCACTTGGATGTATGACTAACCGTCATGTAAGGCTACCAGGGGACACCCAGTTCCGTAGGTTTCCACTTTTATTTCTACGTACACAAATTCTTGTCTCATCACGGAAGTTAAGCGCTGATGGATTGGGATAGTACATCGATGGATGACTGTGTAGGAACACCTGATGCCGTAGATTTTCTTTTACATGTCTCTGTGTAATAAGTTTGGAAGGAACCTGTTGAAAAGTAAAGCAGTTCCACTTCTGTCAATACAAGGCCTTACTACAATAAATGGACTCAATTTTCTCTGATTACAGATGTTAAGCATGGTGGGACAGGGACGATCACTTGGATATATGACCGTCTGGGGTCACCCAGTTCCGTGTGTTTATTCTTTTAATGCTCCATACACTCTCTCTCGTTTGATCAAGGAAGTTAAATTGTTATGGGTTCCGCCTGGGGACAGCTGGCGCCCCAACATTTATTTTCGATCTATCTGCGTAAAATAGTTTGGACAGAGCCAATTTATGTGCAAATCCGTTTTTAACACTCTATGTAATTATTTGACCAAAACCAGGTAAAGTTCAATGTAATTTACATATGGTACGACTACGACCAAACCACACTGAATACTTCGTTCTTGCCTGAAAATTGTAGTTAAGCACTGCTGCACTCAGATGATCACTTGGATGTATGACTAACCGCCATGTAAGGCTACCAGGGGACACCCAGTTCCGTAGGTTTCCACTTTTTATTCTACGTACACAAATTCTTGTCTTATCACGGAAGTTAAGCGCGGATGGATTGGGATAGTACATCGATGGATGACTGTGTAGGAACACCTGATGCCGTAGAATTTCTTTTACATGTCTCTGTGTAATAAGTTTGGAAGGAACCTGTCGAAAAGTAAAGCAGTTCCAATTCTGTCAATACAAGGCCTTACTACAATAAATTCACTCAATTTTCTCTGATTACAGTTGTTAAGCATGGTGAGACAGGGAGGATCACTTGGATATATGACCGTCTGGGGTCCCCCAGTTCCGTGTGTTTCCCCTTTTAATGGTTCGTACACTCTCTCTCTCGTTTGATCAAGGAAGTTGAACTGTTATGGGTTCCGCTTGGGAACAGCTGGTGGCCCAACATTTATTTTCGATCTCTCTGCGTAAAATAATTTGGACAGAAGCAATTTATGTGCAAAGTATTTCTGATGCAGTGCGTCTACGATAATTACACAATGATTACGTCCGATCTTGACTGAACAATAAAGTTAAGCATTGTCGGGATGGATAGTACTTGGCAGAGGGACCACGTGGGAGCACCTGTTGAGGTACACATCTGTTTTCAACACCCTATGTAATTATTTGGGCAAAACCAGGTAAAGTTCAATGTAATTTACATATGGTACGACTACGACCAAACCACACTGAATAATTCGTTCTTGCTAGAAAATTGTAGTTAAGCACTGCTGCACTCAAATGATCACTTGGATGTATGACTAACCGTTATGTAAGGCTACCAGTGGACACCCAGTTCCGTTGGTTTCCAATTTTATTTCTCCGTACATAAATTCTTGTTTCATCACGGAAGTTAAGCGCTGATGGATTGGGATAGTACATCGATGGATGACTGTGTAGTAACACCTGATGCCGTAGACTTTCTTTTACATGTCTCTGTGTAATAAGTTTGGAAGGAACCTGTCGAAAAGTAAAGCAGTTCCACTTCTACCAATACAAGGCCTTACTACAATAAATGCACTCAATTTTCTCTGATTACAGATGTTAAGCATGTTGGGACAGGGACGATCACTTAAACATATGACCGTCTGGGGTCACCCAGTTCCGTGTATTTATTCTTTTAATGCTCCATACACTCTCTCTCGTTTGATCAAGGAAGTTGAATTGTTATGGGTTCCGCCTGGGAACAGCTGGCGCCCCAACAATTATTTTCGATCTCTCTGCGTAAAATAATTTGGACAGAGGCAATTTATGTGCAAAGTATTTCTCCTACAGTGCGTCTACGATAATTACACAATGATTACGTCCGATCTTGACTGAACAATAAAGTTAAGCATTGTCGGGATGGATAGTATTTCTCAGGGGGACCACGCGGGAGCGCCCGTTGAGGTACACGTCCGTTTTCAACACCCTATGTAATTATTTGGGCAAAACCAGGTAAAGTTCAATGTAATTTACATATGGTACGACTACGACCAAACCACACTCAATAATTCGTTCTTGCTAGAAAATTGTAGTTAAGCACTGCTGCACTCAAATGATCACTTGGATGTATGACTAACCGTTATGTAAGGCTACCAGTGGACACCCAGTTCCGTAGGTTTCCACTTTTATTTCTCCGTACACAAATTCTTGTCTCATCACGGAAGTTAAGCGCTGATGCATTGGGATAGTACATCGATGGATGACTGTGTAGGAACACCTGATGCCGTAGACTTTCTTTTACATGTCTCTGCGTAATAAGTTTGGAAGGAACCTGTCGAAAAGTAAAGCAGTTCCACTTCTGTCAATACAAGGCCTTACTACAATAAATGCACTCAATTTTCTCTGATTACAGATGTTAAGCATGGTGGGTAAGGGACGATCACTTGGATATATGACCGTCTGGGGTCACCCAGTTCCGTGTGTTTATTCTTTTAATGCTCCATACACTCTCTCTCGTTTGATCAAGGAAGTTGAACTGGAATGGGTTCCGCCTGGAAACAGCTGGTGCCCCAACATTTATTTTCGATCTCTCTGCGTAAAACAATTTGGACAGAACAAATTTATGTGCAAATCTGTTTTCAACACCCTATGTAATTTTTTGAGCAAAACCAGATAAAGTTCAATGTAATTTACATTTGGTACGACTACGACCAAACTACACTGAATACTTCGTTCTTGCCAGAAAATTGTAGTTAAGCATTGCTGCACTCAGATGATCACTTGGATGTATGACTAACCGTCATATAAGGCTACCAGGGGACACCCAGTTCCGTTGGTTTCCACTTTTATTTCTACGTACACAAATTCTTGTCTCATCACGGAAGTTAAGCGCTGATGGATTTGGATAGTACATCGATGGATGACTGTGTAGGAACACCTGATGCCGTAGACTTTCTTTTACATGTCTCTGTGTAGTAAGTTTGGAAGGAACCTGTCGAAAAGTAAAGCAGTTCCACTTCTGTCAATACAAGGCCTTACTACAATAAATTCACTCAATTTTCTCTGATTACAGTTGTTAAGCATGGTGGGACAGAGAGGATCACTTGGATATATGACCGTCTGGGGTCACCCAGTTCCGTGTGTTTCCTCTTTTAATGGTTCGTACACTCTCTCTCTCGTTTGATCACGGAAGTTAAAGAGTTATGGGATCCGCCTGTGGACAGCTGGTGCCCCAACATTTATTTTCGATCTCTCAGCGTATAATAATTTGGACCGAACAAATTTATGGTCAAAGTATTTCTGCTACAGTGCGTCTACGATAATTACACAAAGATTACGTCCGATCTCGACTGAACAATAAAGTTAAGCCATGTCGGGATGGGATAGTACTTGGCAGGGGGACCACGTGAGAGCACCTGTTGAGGTACACATCTGTTTTCAACACCCTATGAAATTATTTGAGCAAAACCAGGTAAAGTTCAATGTAATTTACATATGGTGCGACTACGACCAAACCACACTGAATACTTTGTTCTTGCCAGAAAATTGTAGTTAAGCACTGCTGCACTCAGATGATTGCTTGGATGTATGACTAACCTTCATGTAAGGCTACCAGGGGACACCCAGTTCCGTTGGTTTCCACTTTTATTTCTACGTACACAAATTCTTGTCTCATCACGGAAGTTAAGCGCTGATGGATTGGGATAGTACATCGATGGATGACTGTGTAGGAACACCTGATGCCGTAGACTTTCTTTTACATGTCTCTGTGTAATAAGTTTGGAAGGAACCTGTCGAAAAGTAAAGTAGTTCCACTTCTGTCAATACAAGGCCTTACTACAATAAATGCACTCAATTTTCTCTGATTACAGATGTTAAGCATGGTGGGAAAGGGACGATCACTTGGATATATGACCGTCTGGGGTCACCCAGTTCCGTGTGTTTCTTCTTTTAATGCTCCATACACTCTCTCTCGTTTGATCAAGGAAGTTGAACTGTTATGGGTTCCGCCTGGGAACAGCTGGTGCCCCAACATTTATTTTCGATCTCTCTGCGTAAAATAATTTGGACAGAAGCAATTTATGTGCAAAGTATTTCTGATGCAGTGCGTCTACGATAATTACACAATGATTACGTCCGATCTTGACTGAACAATAAAGTTAAGCATTGTCGGGATGGATAGTACTTCTCAGGGGGACCACGCGGGAGCGCCCGTTGAGGTACACGTCCGTTTTCAACACCCTATGTAATTATTTGGGCAAAACCAGGTAAAGTTCAATGTAATTTACATATGGTACGACTACGACCAAACCACACTGAATAATTCGTTCTTGCTAGAAAATTGTAGTTAAGCACTGCTGCACTCAAATGATCACTTGGATGTATGACTAACCGTTATGTAAGGCTACCAGTGGACACCCAGTTCCGTAGGTTTCCACTTTTATTTCTCCGTACACAAATTCTTGTCTCATCACGGAAGTTAAGCGCTGATGGATTGGGATAGTACATCGATGGATGACTGTGTAGGAACACCTGATGCCGTAGACTTTCTTTTACATGTCTCTGTGTAATAAGTTTGGAAGGAACCTGTCGAAAAGTAAAGCAGTTCCACTTCTGTCAATACAAGGCCTTACTACAATAAATGCACTCAATTTTCTCTGATTACAGATGTTAAGCATGGTGGGACAGGGACGATCACTTGAACATATGACCGTCTGGGGTCACCCAGTTCCGTGTGTTTATTCTTTTAATGCTCCATACACTCTCTCTCGTTTGATCAAGGAAGTTGAACTGGAATGGGTTCCGCATGGAAACAGCTGGTGCCCCAACATTTATTTTCGATCTTTCTGCGTAAAATAATTTGGACAGAACCAATTTATGTGCAAATCCGTTTTCAACACCCTATGTAATTATTTGAGCAAAACCAGGTAAAGTTCAATGTAATTTACATATGGTACGACTACGACCAAACCACACTGAATACTTCGTTCTTGCCTGAAAATTGTAGTTAAGCACTGCTGCACTCAGATGATCACTTGGATGTATGACTAACCGTCATGTAAGGCTACCAGGGGACACCCAGTTCCGTAGGTTTCCACTTTTATTTCTACGTACACAAATTCTTGTCTCATCACGGAAGTTAAGCGCTGATGGATTGGGATAGTACATCGATGGATGACTGTGTAGGAACACCTGATGCCGTAGACTTTCTTTTACATGTCTCTGTGTAATAAGTTTGGAAGGAACCTGTCGAAAAGTAAAGCAGTTCCACTTCTGTCAATACAAGGCCTTACTACAATAAATGCACTCAATTTTCTCTGATTACAGATGTTAAGCATGGTGGGACAGGGACGATCACTTGGATATATGACCGTCTGGGTTCACCCAGTTCCGTGTGTTTATTCTTTTAATGCTCCATACACTCTCTCTCGTTTGATCAAGGAAGTTAAATTGTTATGGGTTCCGCCTGGGACAGCTGGCGCCCCAACATTTATTTTCGATCTCTCTGCGTAAAATAGTTTGGACAGAGCCAATTTATGTGCAAATCCGTTTTTAACACTCTATGTAATTATTTGACCAAAACCAGGTAAAGTTCAATGTAATTTACATATGGTACGACTACGACCAAACCACACTGAATACTTCGTTCTTGCCTGAAATTTGTAGTTATGCACTTCTGCACTCAGATGATCACTTGGATGTATGACTAACCGTCATGTAAGGCTACCAGGGGACACCCAGTTCCGTTGGTTTCCCCTTTTATTTCTACGTACACAAATTCTTGTCTCATCACGGAAGTTAAGCGCTGATGGATTGGGATAGTACATCGATGGATGACTGTGTAGGAACACCTGATGCCGTAGACTTTCTTTTACATGTCTCTGTGTAATAAGTTTGGAAGGAACCTGTCGAAAAGTAAAGCAGTTCCACTTCTGTCAATACAAGGCCTTACTACAATAAATTCACTCAATTTTCTCTGATTACAGTTGTTAAGCATGGTGGGACAGGGAGGATCACTTGGATATATGACCGTCTGGGGTCACCCAGTTCCGTGTGTTTCCTCTTTTAATGGTTCGTACACTCTCTCTCTCGTTTGATCAAGGAAGTTGAAAGTGTTATGGGATCCGCCTGGGACAGCTGGTGCCCCAACATTTATTTTCGATCTCTCAGCGTAAAATAATTTGGACAGAAGCAAATTTATGGTCAAAGTATTTCTGCTACAGTGCGTCTACGATAATTACACAAAGATTACGTCCGATCTCGACTGAACAATAAAGTTAAGCATTGTCGGGATGGGATAGTACTTGGCAGAGGGACCACGTGGGAGCACCTGTTGAGGTACACATCTGTTTTCAACACCCTATGTAATTATTTGAGCAAAACCAGGTAAAGTTCAATGTAATTTACATATGGTACGACTACGACCAAACCACACTGAATACTTCGTTCTTGCCTAGAAAATTGTAGTTAAGCACTGCTGCACTCAAATGATCACTTGGATGTATGACTAACCGTTATGTAAGGCTACCAGTGGACACCCAGTTCCGTTGGTTTCCACTTTTATTTCTCCGTACACAAATTCTTGTCTTCATCACGGAAGTTAAGCGCTGATGGATTGGGATAGTACATCGATGGATGACTGTGTAGGAACACCTGATGCCGTAGACTTTCTTTTACATGTCTCTGTGTAATAAGTTTGGAAGGAACCTGTCGAAAAGTAAAGCAGTTCCACTTCTGTCAATACAAGGCCTTACTACAATAAATGCACTCAATTTTCTCTGATTACAGATGTTAAGCATGGTGGGACAGGGACGATCACTTGGATATATGACCGTCTGGGGTCACCCAGTTCCGTGTGTTTATTCTTTTAATGCTCCATACACTCTCTCTCGTTTGATCAAGGAAGTTGAACTGGATATGGGTTCCGCCTGGGAACAGCTGGTGCCCCAACAATTATTTTCGATCTCTCTGCGTAAAATAATTTGGACAGAAGGCAATTTATGTGCAAAGTATTTCTGCTACAGCTGCGTCTACGATAATTACACAATGATTACGTCCGATCTCGACTGAACAATAAAGTTAAGCATTGTCGGGATGGGATAGTATTTCTCAGGGGGACCACGCGGGAGCGCCCGTTGAGGTACACGTCCGTTTTCAACACCCTATGTAATTATTTGGGCAAAACCAGGTAAAGTTCAATGTAATTTACATATGGTACGACTACGACCAAACCACACTGAATAATTCGTTCTTGCTAGAAAATTGTAGTTAAGCACTGCTGCACTCAAATGATCACTTGGATGTATGACTAACCGTTATGTAAGGCTACCAGTGGACACCCAGTTCCGTAGGTTTCCACTTTTATTTCTCCGTACACAAATTCTTGTCTCATCACGGAAGTTAAGCGCTGATGGATTGGGATAGTACATCGATGGATGACTGTGTAGGAACACCTGATGCCGTAGACTTTCTTTTACATGTCTCTGTGTAATAAGTTTGGAAGGAACCTGTCGAAAAGTAAAGCAGTTCCACTTCTGTCAATACAAGGCCTTACTACAATAAATGCACTCAATTTTCTCTGATTACAGATGTTAAGCATGGTGGGACAGGGACGATCACTTGGATATATGACCGTCTGGGGTCACCCAGTTCCGTGTGTTTATTCTTTTAATGCTCCATACACTCTCTCTCGTTTGATCAAGGAAGTTGAACTGGTATGGGTTCCGCCTGGGAACAGCTGGCGCCCCAACATTTATTTTCGATCTCTCTGCGTAAAATAGTTTGGACAGAGCCAATTTATGTGCAAATCCGTTTTCAACACTCTATGTAATTATTTGACCAAAACCAGGTAAAGTTCAATGTAATTTACATATGGTACGACTACGACCAAACCACACTGAATACTTCGTTCTTGCCTGAAATTTGTAGTTATGCACTTCTGCACTCAGATGATCACTTGGATGTATGACTAACCGTCATGTAAGGCTACCAGGGGACACCCAGTTCCGTAGGTTTCCACTTTTATTTCTACGTACACAAATTCTTGTCTCATCACGGAAGTTAAGCGCGGATGGATTGGGATAGTACATCGATGGATGACTGTGTAGGAACACCTGATGCCGTAGACTTTCTTTTACATGTCTCTGTGTAATAAGTTTGGAAGGAACCTGTCGAAAAGTAAAGCAGTTCCACTTCTGTCAATACAAGGCCTTACTACAATAAATTCACTCAATTTTCTCTGATTACAGTTGTTAAGCATGGTGGGACAGGGAGGATCACTTGGATATATGACCGTCTGGGGTCACCCAGTTCCGTGTGTTTCCTCTTTTAATGGTTCGTACACTCTCTCTCTCGTTTGATCACGGAAGTTGAAAGTGTTATGGGTTCCGCCTGGGAACAGCTGGTGCCCCAACATTTATTTTCGATCTCTCTGCGTAAAATAATTTGGACAGAAGCAATTTATGTGCAAAGTATTTCTGCTACAGTGCGTCTACGATAATTACACAATGATTACGTCCGATCTCGACTGAACAATAAAGTTAAGCATTGTCGGGATGGATAGTACTTCGCAGGGGGACCACGTGGAGCGCCCTGTTGAGGTACACGTCTGTTTTCAACACCCTATGTAATTATTTGAGCAAAACCAGGTAAAGTTCAATGTAATTTACATATGGTACGACTACGACCAAACCACACTGAATACTTCGTTCTTGCTAGAAAATTGTAGTTAAGCACTGCTGCACTCAGAATGATCACTTGGATGTATGACTAACCGTCATGTAAGGCTACCAGGGGACACCCAGTTCCGTTGGTTTCCACTTTTATTTCTCCGTACACAAATTCTTGTCTCATCACGGAAGTTAAGCGCTGATGGATTGGGATAGTACATCGATGGATGACTGTGTAGGAACACCTGATGCCGTAGACTTTCTTTTACATGTCTCTGTGTAATAAGTTTGGAAGGAACCTGTCGAAAAGTAAAGCAGTTCCACTTCTGTCAATACAAGGCCTTACTACAATAAATGCACTCAATTTTCTCTGATTACAGATGTTAAGCATGGTGGGACAGGGACGATCACTTGGATATATGACCGTCTGGGATCACCCAGTTCCGTGTGTTTATTCTTTTAATGCTCCATACACTCTCTCTCGTTTGATCAAGGAAGTTGAACTGGAATAGGTTCCGCATGGAAACAGCTGGTGCCCCAACATTTATTTTCGATCTCTCTGCGTAAAATAATTCGGACAGAGCCAATTTATGTGCAAATCCGTTTTCAACACGCTATGTAATTACTTGACCAAAACCAGGTAAAGTTCAATGTAATTTACATATGGTACGACTACGACCAAACCACACTGAATACTTCGTTCTTGCCTGAAAATTGTAGTTAAGCACTGCTGCACTCAGATGATCACTTGGATGTATGACTAACCGTCATGTAAGGCTACCAGGGGACACCCAGTTCCGTAGGTTTCCACTTTTATTTCTACGTACACAAGTTCTTGTCTCATCACGGAAGTTAAGCGCTGATGGATTGGGATAGTACATCGATGGATGACTGTGTAGGAACACCTGATGCCGTAGACTTTCTTTTACATGTCTCTGTGTAATAAGTTTGGAAGGAACCTGTCGAAAAGTAAAGCAGTTCCACTTCTGTCAATACAAGGCCTTACTACAATAAATGCACTCAATTTTCTCTGATTACAGATGTTAAGCATGGTGGGACAGGGACGATCACTTGGATATATGACCGTCTGGGGTCACCCAGTTCCGTGTGTTTATTCTTTTAATGCTCCATACACTCTCTCTCGTTTGATCAAGGAAGTTAAATTGTTATGGGTTCCGCCTGGGAACAGCTGGCGCCCCAACATTTATTTTCGATCTCTCTGCGTAAAATAGTTTGGACAGAGCCAATTTATGTGCAAATCCGTTTTTAACACCCTATGTAATTATTTGACCAAAACCAGGTAAAGTTCAATGTAATTTACATATGGTACGACTACGACCAAACCACACTGAATACTTCGTTCTTGCCTAAAAATTGTAGTTAAGCACTGCTGCACTCAGATGATCACTTGGATGTATGACTAACCGTCATGTAAGGCTACCAGGGGACACCCAGTTCCGTAGGTTTCCACTTTTATTTCTACGTACACAAATTCTTGTCTCATCACGGAAGTTAAGCGCGGATGGATTGGGATAGTACATCGATGGATGACTGTGTAGGAACACCTGATGCCGTAGAATTTCTTTTACATGTCTCTGTGTAATAAGTTTGGAAGGAACCTGTCAAAAAGTAAAGCAGTTCCAATTCTGTCAATACAAGGCCTTACTACAATAAATTCACTCAATTTTCTCTGATTACAGTTGTTAAGCATGATGAGACAGGGAGGATCACTTGGATATATGACCGTCTGGGGTCCCCCAGTTCCGTGTGTTACCCCTTTTAATGGTTCGTACACTCTCTCTCTCGTTTGATCAAGGAAGTTGAACTGTTATGGGTTCCGCCTGGGAACAGCTGGTGGCCCAACATTTATTTTCGATCTCTCTGCGTAAAATAATTTGGACAGAAGCAATTTATGTGCGAAGTATTTCTGATGCAGTGCGTCTACGATAATTACACAATGATTACGTCCGATCTTGACTGAACAATAAAGTTAAGCATTGTCGGGATGGATAGTACTTGGCAGAGGGACCACGTGGGAGCACCTGTTGAGGTACACATCTGTTTTCAACACCCTATGTAATTATTTGGGCAAAACCAGGTAAAGTTCAATGTAATTTACATATGGTACGACTACGACCAAACCACACTGAATAATTCGTTCTTGCTAGAAAATTGTAGTTAAGCACTGCTGCACTCAAATGATCACTTGGATGTATGACTAACCGTTATGTAAGGCTACCAGTGGACACCCAGTTCCGTTGGTTTCCAATTTTATTTCTCCGTACATAAATTCTTGTTTCATCACGGAAGTTAAGCGCTGATGGATTGGGATAGTACATCGATGGATGACTGTGTAGTAACACCTGATGCCGTAGACTTTCTTTTACATGTCTCTGTGTAATAAGTTTGGAAGGAACCTGTCGAAAAGTAAAGCAGTTCCACTTCTGCCAATACAAGGCCTTACTACAATAAATGCACTCAATTTTCTCTGATTACAGATGTTAAGCATGGTGGGACAGGGACGATCACTTAAACATATGACCGTCTGGGGTCACCCAGTTCCGTGTGTTTATTCTTTTAATGCTCCATACACTCTCTCTCGTTTGATCAAGGAAGTTGAATTGTTATGGGTTCCGCCTGGGAACAGCTGGCGCCCCAACATTTATTTTCGATCTCTCTGCGTAAAATAATTTGGACAGAAGCAATTTATGTGCAAAGTATTTCTGCTACAGTGCGTCTACGATAATTACACAATGATTACGTCCGATCTTGACTGAACAATAAAGTTAAGCATTGTCGGGATGGATAGTATTTCTCAGGGGGACCACGCGGGAGCGCCCGTTGAGGTACACGTCCGTTTTCAACACCCTATGTAATTATTTGGGCAAAACCAGGTAAAGTTCAATGTAATTTACATATGGTACGACTACGACCAAACCACACTCAATAATTCGTTCTTGCTAGAAAATTGTAGTTAAGCACTGCTGCACTCAAATGATCACTTGGATGTATGACTAACCGTTATGTAAGGCTACCAGTGGACACCCAGTTCCGTAGGTTTCCACTTTTATTTCTCCGTACACAAATTCTTGTCTCATCACGGAAGTTAAGCGCTGATGGATTGGGATAGTACATCGATGGATGACTGTGTAGGAACACCTGATGCCGTAGACTTTCTTTTACATGTCTCTGTGTAATAAGTTTGGAAGGAACCTGTCGAAAAGTAAAGCAGTTCCACTTCTGTCAATACAAGGCCTTACTACAATAAATGCACTCAATTTTCTCTGATTACAGATGTTAAGCATGGTGGGACAGGGACGATCACTTGGATATATGACCGTCTGGGATCACCCAGTTCCGTGTGTTTATTCTTTTAATGCTCCATACACTCTCTCTCGTTTGATCAAGGAAGTTGAACTGGAATGGGTTCCGCCTGGAAACAGCTGGTGCCCCAACATTTATTTTCGATCTCTCTGTGTAAAATAATTTGGACAGAGCCAATTTATGTGCAAATCCGTTTTCAACACCCTATGTAATTATTTGACCAAAACCAGGTAAAGTTCAATGTAATTTACATATGGTACGACTACGACCAAACCACACTGAATACTTCGTTCTTGCCTGAAAATTGTAGTTAAGCACTGCTGCACTCAGATGATCACTTGGATGTATGACTAACCGTCATGTAAGGCTACCAGGGGACACCCAGTTCCGTAGGTTTCCACTTTTATTTCTACGTACACAAATTCTTGTCTCATCACGGAAGTTAAGCGCTGATGGATTGGGATAGTACATCGATGGATGACTGTGTAGGAACACCTGATGCCGTAGACTTTCTTTTACATGTCTCTGTGTAATAAGTTTGGAAGGAACCTGTCGAAAAGTAAAGCAGTTCCACTTCTGTCAATACAAGGCCTTACTACAATAAATTCACTCAATTTTCTCTGATTACAGTTGTTAAGCATGGTGGGACAGGGAGGATCACTTGGATATATGACCGTCTGGGGTCACCCAGTTCCGTGTGTTTCCTCTTTTAATGGTTCGTACACTCTCTCTCTCGTTTGATTACGGAAGTTAAAGTGTTATGGGATCCGCCTGGGGACAGCTGGTGCCCCAACATTTATTTTCGATCTCTCAGCGTAAAATAATTTGGACAGAACAAATTTATGGTCAAAGTATTTCTGCTACAGTGCGTCTACGATAATTACACAAAGATTACGTCCGATCTCGACTGAACAATAAAGTTAAGCATTGTCGGGATGGGATAGTACTTGGCAGGGGGACCACGTGGGAGCACCTGTTGAGGTACACATCTGTTTTCAACACCCTATGTAATTATTTGAGCAAAACCAGGTAAAGTTCAATGTAATTTACATATGGGACGACTACGACCAAACCACACTGAATACTTTGTTCTTGCCAGAAAATTGTAGTTAAGCACTGCTGCACTCAGATGATTGCTTGGATGTATGACTAACCGTCATGTAAGGCTACCAGGGGACACCCAGTTCCGTTGGTTTCCAATTTTATTTCTCCGTACACAAATTCTTGTCTCATCACGGAAGTTAAGCGCTGATGGATTGGGATAGTACATCGATGGATGACTGTGTAGTAACACCTGATGACGTAGACTTTCTTTTACATGTCTCTGTGTAATAAGTTTGGAAGGAACCTGTCGAAAAGTAAAGCAGTTCCACTTCTGCCAATACAAGGCCTTACTACAATAAATGCTCTCAATTTTCTCTGATTACAGATGTTAAGCATGTTGGGACAGGGACGATCACTTAAACATATGACCGTCTGGTGTCACCCAGTTCCGTGTGTTTCTTCTTTTAATGCTCCATACACTCTCTCTCGTTTGATCAAGGAAGTTGAACTGGAATGGGTTCCGCATGGAAACAGCTGGTGCCCCAACATTTATTTTCGATCTCTCTGCGTAAAATAATTTGGACAGAAGCAATTTATGTGCAAAGTATTTCTGATGCAGTGCGTCTACGATAATTACACAATGATTACGTCCGATCTTGACTGAACAATAAAGTTAAGCATTGTCGGGATGGATAGTACTTCTCAGGGGGACCACGCGGGAGCGCCCGTTGAGGTACACGTCCGTTTTCAACACCCTATGTAATTATTTGGGCAAAACCAAGTAAAGTTCAATGTAATTTACATATGGTACGACTACGACCAAACCACACTGAATAATTCGTTCTTGCTAGAAAATTGTAGTTAAGCACTGCTGCACTCAAATGATCACTTGGATGTATGACTAACCGTTATGTAAGGCTACCAGTGGACACCCAGTTCCGTAGGTTTCCACTTTTATTTCTCCGTACACAAATTCTTGTCTCATCACGGAAGTTAAGCGCTAATGGATTGGGATAGTACATCGATGGATGACTGTGTAGGAACACCTGATAACGTAGACTTTCTTTTACATTTCTCTGTATAATAAGTTTGGAAGGAACCTGTCGAAAAGTAAAGCAGTTCCACTTCTGCCAATACAAGGCCTTACTACAATAAATGCACTCAATTTTCTCTGATTACATATGTTAAGCATGTTGGGACAGGGACGATCACTTAAACATATGACCGTCTGGGGTCACCCAGTTCCGTGTGTTTATTCTTTTAATGCTCCATACACTCTCTCTCGTTTGATCAAGGAAGTTGAACTGGAATGGGTTCCGCCTGGGAACAGCTGGTGCCCCAACATTTATTTTCGATCTCTTTGCGTAAAACAATTTTGACAGAACAAATTTATGTGCAAATCCGTTTTCAACACCCTATGTAATTTTTTGAGCAAAACCAGATAAAGTTCAATGTAATTTACATTTGGTACGACTACGACCAAACTACACTGAATACTTCGTTCTTGCCAGAAAATTGTAGTTAAGCATTGCTGCACTCAGATGATCACTTGGATGTATGACTAACCGTCATATAAGGCTACCAGGGGACACCCAGTTCCGTTGGTTTCCACTTTTATTTCTACGTACACAAATTCTTGTTTCATCACGGAAGTTAAGCGCGGATGGATTGGGATAGTACATCGATGGATGACTGTGTAGGAACACCTGATGCCGTAGACTTTCTTTTACCTGTCTCTGTGTAATAAGTTTGGAAGGAACCTGTCGAAAAGTAAAGCAGTTCCACTTCTGTCAATACAAGGCCTTACTACAATAAATTCACTCAATTTTCTCTGATTACAGTTGTTAAGCATGTTGGGACAGGGAGGATCACTTGGATATATGACCGTCTGGGGTCACCCAGTTCCGTGTGTTTCCTCTTTTAATGGTTCGTACACTCTCTCTCTCGTTTGATCACGGAAGTTAAAGTGTTATGGGATCCGCCTGGGGACAGCTGGTGCCCCAACATTTATTTTCGATCTCTCAGCGTATAATAATTTGGACAGAACAAATTTATGGTCAAAGTATTTCTGCTACAGTGCGTCTACGATAATTACACAAAGATTACGTCCGATCTCGACTGAACAATAAAGTTAAGCATTGTCGGGATGGGATAGTACTTGGCAGGGGAACCACGTGGGAGCACCTGTTGAGGTACACATCTGTTTTCAACACCCTATGTAATTATTTGAGCAAAACCAGGTAAAGTTCAATGTAATTTACATATGGTACGACTACGACCAAACCACACTGAATACTTTGTTCTTGCCAGAAAATTGTAGTTAAGCACTGCTGCACTCAGATGATTGCTTGGATGTATGACTAACTTTCTTGTAAGGCTACAAGGGGACACCCAGTTCCGTTGGTTTCCAATTTTATTTCTCCGTACATAAATTCTTGTTTCATCACGGAAGTTAAGCGCTGATGGATTGGGATAGTACATCGATGGATGACTCTGTAGGAACACCTGATAACGTAGACTTTCTTTTACATGTCTCTGTGTAATAAGTTTGGAAGGAACCTGTCGAAAAGTAAAGCAGTTCCACTTCTGCCAATACAAGGCCTTACTACAATAAATGCACTCAATTTTCTCTGATTACATATGTTAAGCATGTTGGGACAGGGACGATCACTTAAACATATGACCGTCTGGGGTCACCCAGTTCCGTGTGTTTATTCTTTTAATGCTCCATACACTCTCTCTCGTTTGATCAAGGAAGTTGAACTGGAACGGGTTCCGCCTGGGAACAGCTGGTGCCCCAACATTTATTTTCGATCTCTTTGCGTAAAACAATTTTAACATAACCAATTTATAAGCAAATCCGTTTTCAACACCCTATGTAATTTTTTGAGCAAAACCAGATAAAGTTCAATGTAATTTACATTTGGTACGACTACGACCAAACTACACAGAATACTTCGTTCTTGCCAGAAAATTGTAGTTAAGCATTGCTGCACTCAGATGATCACTTGGATGTATGACTAACCGTCATATAAGCCTACCAGGGGACACCCAGTTCCGTTGGTTTCCACTTTTATTTCTACGTACACAAATTCTTGTCTCATCACGGAAGTTAAGCGCGGATGGATTGGGATAGTACATCGATGGATGACTGTGTAGGAACACCTGATGCCGTAGACTTTCTTTTACCTGTCTCTGTGTAATAAGTTTGGAAGGAACCTGTCGAAAAGTAAAGCAGTTCCACTTCTGTCAATACAAGGCCTTACTACAATAAATTCACTCAATTTTCTCTGATTACAGTTGTTAAGCATGTTGGGACAGGGAGGATCACTTGGATATATGACCGTCTGGGGTCACATAGTTCCGTGTGTTTCCTCTTTTAATGGTTCGTACACTCTCTCTCTCGTTTGATCACGGAAGTTAAAGTGTTATGGGATCCGCCTGGGGACAGCTGGTGCCCCAACATTTATTTTCGATCTCTCAGCGTATAATAATTTGGACAGAACAAATTTATGGTCAAAGTATTTCTGCTACAGTGCGTCTACGATAATTACACAAAGATTACGTCCGATCTCGACTGAACAATAAAGTTAAGCATTGTCGGGATGGGATAGTACTTGGCAGGGGAACCACGTGGGAGCACCTGTTGAGGTACACATCTGTTTTCAACACCCTATGTAATTATTTGAGCAAAACCAGGTAAAGTTCAATGTAATTTACATATGGTACGACTACGACCAAACCACACTGAATACTTTGTTCTTGCCAGAAAATTGTAGTTAAGCACTGCTTCACTCAGATGATTGCTTGGATGTATGACTAACCTTCATGTAAGGCTACCAGGGGACACCCAGTTCCGTTGGTTTCCAATTTTATTTCTCCGTACATAAATTCTTGTTTCATCACGGAAGTTAAGCGCTGATAGCTTGGGATAGTACATCGATGGATGACTGTGTAGTAACACCTGATAACGTAGACTTTCTTTTACATGTCTCTGTGTAATAAGTTTGAAAGGAACCTGTCGAAAAGTAAAGCAGTTCCACTTCTGCCAATACAAGGCCTTACTACAAAAAATGCACTCAATTTTCTCTGATTACAGATGTTAAGCATGTTGGGACAGGGACGATCACTTAAACATATGACCGTCTGGGGTCACCCAGTTCCGTGTATTTATTCTTTTAATGCTCCATACACTCTCTCTCGTTTGATCAAGGAAGTTGAACTGGAATGGGTTCCGCCTGGGAACAGCTGGTGCCCCAACATTTATTTTCGATCTCTCTGCGTAAAATAATTTGGACAGACCCAATTTATGTGCAAATCCGTTTTCAACACCCTATGTAATTATTTGACCAAAACCAGGTAAAGTTCAATGTAATTTACATATGGTACGACTATGACCAACCCACACTGAATACTTTGTTCTTGCCAGAAAATTGTAGTTAAGCACTCCTGCACTCAGATGATTGCTTGGATGTATGACTAACCTTCATGTAAGGCTACCAGGGGACACCCAGTTCCGTTGGTTTCCACTTTTATTTCTCCGTACATAAATTCTTGTTTCATTACGGAAGTTAAGCGCTGATGGATTGGGATAGTACATCGATGGGTTACTGTGTAGGAACACCTGATGCCGTAGACTTTCTTTTACATGTCTCTGTGTAATAAGTTTGGAAGGAACCTGTCGTAAAGTAAAGCAGTTCCACTTCTGCCAATACAAGGCCTTACTACAATAAATGCACTCAATTTTCTCTGATTATAGATGTTAAGCATGGTGGGACAGGGAGGATCACTTGGATATATGACCGTCCTGGGTCACCCAGTTCCGTGTGTTTATTCTTTTAACGCTCCATACACTCTCTATCGTTTGATTAAGGAAGTTGAACTGTTACGGGTTCCGCCTGGGAACAGCTGGTGGCCCAACATTTATTTTCGATCTCTCTGCGTAAAATAATTTGGACAGAAGCAATTTATGTGCAAAGTATTTCTGATGCAGTGCGTCTACGATAATTACACAATGATTACGTCCGATCTTGACTGAACAATAAAGTTAAGCATTGTCGGGATGGATAGTACTTCTCAGGGGGACCACGCGGAAGCGCCCGTTGAGGTACACGTCCGTTTTTAACACCCTATGTAATTATTTGGGCAAAACCAGGTAAAGTTCAATGTAATTTACATATGGTACGACTACGACCAAACCACACTGAATAATTCGTTCTTGCTAGAAAACTGTAGTTAAGCACTGCTGCACTCAAATGATCACTTGGATGTATGACTAACCGTTATGTAAGGCTACCAGTGGACACCCAGTTCCGTAGGTTTCCACTTTTATTTCTCCGTACACAAATTCTTGTCTCATCACGGAAGTTAAGCGCTGATGGATTGGGATAGTACATCGATGGATGACTGTGTAGGAACACCTGATGCCGTAGACTTTCTTTTACATGTCTCTGTGTAATAAGTTTGGAAGGAACCTGTCGAAAAGTAAAGCAGTTCCACTTCTGTCAATACAAGGCCTTACTACAATAAATGCACTCAATTTTCTCTGATTACAGATGTTAAGCATGGTGGGACAGGGAGGATCACTTGGATATATGACCGTCTGGGGTCACCCAGTTCCGTGTGTTTCCTCTTTTAATGGTTCGTGCACTCTCTCTCTCGTTTGATCACGGAAGTTAAAGTGTTATGGGATCCGCCTGTGGACAGCTGGTGCCCCAACATTTATTTTCGATCTCTCAGCGTATAATAATTTGGACAGAACAAATTTATGGTCAAAGTATTTCTGCTACAGTGCGTCTACGATAATTACACAAAGATTACGTCCGATCTCGACTGAACAATAAAGTTAAGCATTGTCGGGATGGGATAGTACTTGGCAGGGGGACCACGTGGGAGCACCTGTTGAGGTACACATCTGTTTTCAACACCCTATGTAATTAGTTGAGGAAAACCAGGTAAAGTTCAATGTAATTTACATATGGTACGACTACGACCAAACCACACTGAATACGTTGTTCTTGGCAGAAAATTGTAGTTAAGCACTGCTGCACTCAGATGATTGCTTGGATGTATGACTAACTTTCATGTAAGGCTACAAGGGGACACCCAGTTCCGTTGGTTTCCAATTTTATTTCTCCGTACATAAATTCTTGTTTCATCACGGAAGTTAAGCGCTGATGGATTGGGATAGTACATCGATGGATGACTCTGTAGGAACACCTGATAACGTAGACTTTCTTTTACATGTCTCTGTGTAATAAGTTTGGAAGGAACCTGTCGAAAAGTAAAGCAGTTCCACTTCTGCCAATACAAGGCCTTACTACAATAAATGCACTCAATTTTCTCTGATTACATATGTTAAGCATGTTGGGACAGGGACGATCACTTAAACATATGACCGTCTGGGGTCACCCAGTTCCGTGTGTTTATTCTTTTAATGCTCCATACACTCTCTCTCGTTTGATCAAGGAAGTTGAACTGGAACGGGTTCCGCCTGGGAACAGCTGGTGCCCCAACATTAATTTTCGATCTCTTTGCGTAAAACAATTTTGACAGAACCAATTTATGTGCAAATCCGTTTTCAACACCCTATGTAATTTTTTGAGCAAAACCAGATAAAGTTCAATGTAATTTACATTTGGTACGACTACGACCAAACTACACAGAATACTTCGTTCTTGCCAGAAAATTGTAGTTAAGCATTGCTGCACTCAGATGATCACTTGGATGTATGACTAACCGTCATATAAGGCTACCAGGGGACACCCAGTTCCGTTGGTTTCCACTTTTATTTCTACGTACACAAATTCTTGTCTCATCACGGAAGTTAAGCGCGGATGGATTGGGATAGTACATCGATGGATGACTGTGTAGGAACACCTGATGCCGTAGACTTTCTTTTACATGTCTCTGTGTAATAAGTTTGGAAGGAACCTGTCGAAAAGTAAAGCAGTTCCACTTCTGTTAATACAAGGCCTTACTATAATAAATTCACTCAATTTTCTCTGATTACAGTTGTTAAGCATGGTGGGACAGGTAGGATCACTTGGATATATGACCGTCTGGGGTCACCCAGTTCCGTGTGTTTCCTCTTTTAATGGTTCGTACACTCTCTCTCTCGTTTGATCACGGAAGTTAAAGTGTTATGGGATCCGCCTGTGGACAGCTGGTGCCCCAACATTTATTTTCGATCTCTCAGCGTATAATAATTTGGACAGAACAAATTTATGGTCAAAGTATTTCTGCTACAGTGCGTCTACGATAATTACACAAAGATTACGTCCGATCTCGACTGAACAATAAAGTTAAGCATTGTCGGGATGGGATAGTACTTGGCAGGGGGACCACGTGGGAGCACCTGTTGAGGTACACGTCCGTTTTCAACACCCTATGTAATTATTTGGGCAAAACCAGGTAAAGTTCAATGTAATTTACATATGGTACGACTACGACCAAACCACACTGAATAATTCGTTCTTGCTAGAAAATTGTAGTTAAGCACTGCTGCACTCAAATGATCACTTGGATGTATGACTAACCGTTATGTAAGGCTACCAGTGGACACCCAGTTCCGTAGGTTTCCACTTTTATTTCTCCGTACACAAATTCTTGTCTCATCACGGAAGTTAAGCGCTGATGGATTGGGATAGTACATCGATGGATGACTGTGTAGGAACACCTGATACCGTAGACTTTCTTTTACATGTCTCTGTGTAATAAGTTTGGAAGGAACCTGTCGAAAAGTAAAGCAGTTCCACTTCTGCCAATACAAGGCCTTACTACAATAAATGCACTCAATTTTCTCTGATTACATATGTTAAGCATGTTGGGACAGGGACGATCACTTAAACATATGACCGTCTGGGGTCACCCAGTTCCGTGTGTTTATTCTTTTAATGCTCCATACACTCTCTCTCGTTTGATCAAGGAAGTTGAACTGGAACGGGTTCCGCCTGGGAACAGCTGGTGCCCCAACATTTATTTTCGATCTCTTTGCGTAAAACAATTTTGACAGAACCAATTTATGTGCAAATCTGTTTTCAACACCCTATGTAATTTTTTGAGCAAAACCAGATAAAGTTCAATGTAATTTACATTTGGTACGACTACGACCAAACTACACAGAATACTTCGTTCTTGCCAGAAAATTGTAGTTAAGCATTGCTGCACTCAGATGATCACTTGGATGTATGACTAACCGTCATATAAGGCTACCAGGGGACACCCAGTTCCGTTGGTTTCCACTTTTATTTCTACGTACACAAATTCTTGTCTCATCACGGAAGTTAAGCGCGGATGGATTGGGATAGTACATCGATGGATGACTGTGTAGGAACACCTGATGCCGTAGACTTTCTTTTACATGTCTCTGTGTAATAAGTTTGGAAGGAACCTGTCGAAAAGTAAAGCAGTTCCACTTCTGTCAATACAAGGCCTTACTACAATAAATTCACTCAATTTTCTCTGATTACAGTTGTTAAGCATGGTGGGACAGGGAGGATCACTTGGATATATGACCGTCTGGGGTCACCCAGTTCCGTGTGTTCATTCTTTTAATGCTCCATACACTCTCTCTCGTTTGATTAAGGAAGTTGAACTGTTACGGGTTCCGCCTGGGAACAGCTGGTGGCCCAACATTTATTTTCGATCTCTCTGCGTAAAATAATTTGGACAGAAGCAATTTATGGTCAAAGTATTTCTGCTACAGTGCGTCTACGATAATTACACAAAGATTACGTCCGATCTCGACTGAACAATAAAGTTAAGCATTGTCGGGATGGGATAGTACTTGGCAGGGGGACCACGTGGGAGCACCTGTTGAGGTACACATCTGTTTTCAACACCCTATGTAATTATTTGCGCAAAACCAGGTAAAGTTCAATGTAATTTACATATGGGACGACTTCGACCAAACCACACTGAATACTTTATTCTTGCCAGAAAATTGTAGTTAAGCACTGCTGCACTCAGATGATTGCTTGGATGTATGACTAACCTTCATGTAAGGCTACCAGGGGACACCCAGTTCCGTTGGTTTCCAATTTTATTTATCCGTACATAAATTCTTGTTTCATCACGGAAGTTAAGCGCTGATGGATTGGGATAGTACATCGATGGATGACTGTGTAGTAACACCTGATGCCGTAGACTTTCTTTTACATGTCTCTGTGTAATAAGTTTGGAAGGAACCTGTCGAAAAGTAAAGCAGTTCCACTTCTGCCAATACAAGGCCTTACTACAATAAATGCACTCAATTTTCTCTGATTACAGATGTTAAGCATGTTGGGACAGGGACGATCATTTAAACATATGACCGTCTGGCGTCACCCAGTTCCGTGTGTTTATTCTTTTAATGCTCCATACACTCTCTCTCGTTTGATCAAGAAAGTTGAACTGTTATGGGTTCCGCCTGGGAACAGCTGGTGGCCCAACATTTATTTTCGATCTCTCTGCGTAAAATAATTTGGACAGAAGCAATTTATGTGCAAAGTATTTCTGATGCAGTGCGTCTACGATAATTACACAATGATTACGTCCGATCTTGACTGAACAATAAAGTTAAGCATTGTCGGGATGGATAGTACTTCTCAGGAGGACCACGCGGAAGCGCCCGTTGAGGTACACGTCCGTTTTCAACACCCTATGTAATTATTTGGGCAAAACCAGGTAAAGTTTAATGTAATTTACATATGGTACGACTACGACCAAACCACACTGAATAATTCGTTCTTGCTAGAAAATAGTAGTTAAGCACTGCTGCACTCAAATGATCACTTGGATGTATGACTAACCGTTATGTAAGGCTACCAGTGGACACCCAGTTCCGTAGGTTTCCACTTTTATTTCTCCGTACACAAATTCTTGTCTCATCACGGAAGTTAAGCGCTTATGGATTGGGATAGTACATCGATGGATGACTGTGTAGGAACACCTGATGCCGTAGACTTTCTTATACATGTCTCTGTGTAATAAGTTTGGAAGGAACCTGTCGAAAAGTAAAGCATTTCCACTTCTGTCAATACAAGGCCTTACTACAATAAATGCACTCAATTTTCTCTGATTACAGATGTTAAGCATGGTGGGACAGGGACGATCACTTGGATATATGACCGTCTGGGATCACCCAGTTCCGTGTGTTTATTCTTTTAATGCTCCATACACTCTCTCTCGTTTGATCAAGGAAGTTGAACTGGAATGGGTTCCGCCTGGGAACAGCTGGTGCCCCAACATTTATTTTCGATCTCTCTGCGTAAAATAATTTGGACAGAGCCAATTTATGTGCAAATCCGTTTTCAACACCCTATGTAATTATTTGACCAAAACCAGGTAAAGTTCAATGTAATTTACATATGGTACGACTAAGACCAAACCACTCTGAATACTTCGTTCTTGCCTGAAAATTGTAGTTAAGCGCTGCTGCACTCAGATGATCACTTGGATGTATGACTAACCGTCATGTAAGGCTACCAGGGGACACCCAGTTCCGTAGGTTTCCACTTTTATTTCTACGTACACAAATTCTTGTCTCATCACGGAAGTTAAGCGCTGATGGATTGGGATAGTACATCGATGGATGACTGTGTAGGAACACCTGATGCCATAGACTTTCTTTTACATGTCTCTGTGTAATAAGTTTGGAAGGAACCTGTTGAAAAGTAAATCAGTTCCACTTCTGTCAATACAAGGCCTTACTACAATAAATGCACTCAATTTTCTCTGATTACAGATGTTAAGCATGGTGGGACAGGGACGATCACTTGGATATATGACCGTCTGGGGTCACCCAGTTCCGTGTGTTTATTCTTTTAATGCTCCATACACTCTCTCTCGTTTGATCAAGGAAGTTGAATTGTTATGGGTTCCGCCTGGGGACAGCTGGCGCCCCAACATTTATTTTCGATCTCTCTGCGTAAAATAGTTTGGACAGAGCCAATTTATGTGCAAATCCGTTTTTAACACTCTATGTAATTATTTGACAAAAACCAGGTAAAGTTCAATGTAATTTACATATGGTACGACTACGACCAAACCACAGTGAATACTTCGTTCTTGCCTGAAAATTTTAGTTAAGCACTGCTGCACTCAGATGATCACTTGGATGTATGACTAACCGCCATGTAAGGCTACCAGGGGACACCCAGTTCCGCAGGTTTCCACTTTTATTTCGACGTACACAAATTCTTGTCTCATCACGGAAGTTAAGCGCTGATGGATTGGGATAGTACATCGATGGATGACTGTGTAGGAACACCTGATGCCGTAGAATTTCTTTTACATGTCTCTGTAAAAAAAGTTTGGAAGGAACCTGTCGAAAAGTAAAGTAGTTCCACTTCTGTCAATACAAGGCCTTATTACAATAAATCCCCTCAATTTTCTCTGATTACAGATGTTAAGCATGGTGGAAAAGGGACGATCACTTGGATTTATGACCGTTTGGGGCCACCCAGTTCCGTGTGTTTCTTCTTTTAATGCTCCATACACTCTCTCTCGTTTGATCAAGGAAGTTGAACTGTTATGGGTTCCGCCTGGGAACAGCTGGTGGCCCAACATTTATTTTCGATCTCTCTGCGTAAAATAATTTGGACAGAAGCAATTTATGTGCAAAGTATTTCTGATGCAGTGCGTCTACGATAATTACACAATGATTACGTCCGATCTTGACTGAACAATAAAGTTAAGCATTGTCGGGATGGATAGTACTTCTCAGGGGGACCACGCGGAAGCGCCCGTTGAGGTACACGTCCGTTTTCAACACCCTATGTAATTATTTGGGCAAAACCAGGTAAAGTTCAATGTAATTTACATATGGTACGACTACGACCAAACCACACTGAATAATTCGTTCTTGCTAGAAAATTGTAGTTAAGCACTGCTGCACTGAAATGATCACTTGGATGTATGACTAACCGTTATGTAAGGCTACCAGTGGACACCCAGTTCCGTAGGTTTCCACTTTTATTTCTCCGTACACAAATTCTTGTCTCATCACGGAAGTTAAGCGCTGATGCATTGGGATAGTACATCGATGGATGACTGTGTAGGAACACCTGATGCCGTAGACTTTCTTTTACATGTCTCTGTGTAATAAGTTTGGAAGGAACCTGTCGAAAAGTAAAGCAGTTCCACTTCTGTCAATACAAGGCCTTACTACAATAAATGCACTCAATTTTCTCTGATTACAGATGTTAAGCATGGTGGGACAGGGACGATCACTTGGATGTATGACCGTCTGGGATCACCCAGTTCCGTGTGTTTATTCTTTTAATGCTCCATACACTCTCTCTCGTTTGATCAAGGAAGTTGAACTGGAATGGGTTCCGCCTGGAAACAGCTGGTGCCCCAACATTTATTTTCGATCTCTCTGCGTAAAATAATTCGGACAGAGCCAATTTATGTGCAAATCCGTTTTCAACACGCTATGTAATTACTTGACCAAAACCAGGTAAAGTTCAATGTAATTTACATATGGTACGACTACGACCAAACCACACTGAATACTTCGTTCTTGCCTGAAAATTGTAGTTAAGCACTGCTGCACTCAGATGATCACTTGGATGTATGACTAACCGTCATGTAAGGCTACCAGGGGACACCCAGTTCCGTAGGTTTCCACTTTTATTTCTACGTACACAAATTCTTGTCTCATCACGGAAGTTAAGCGCTGATGGATTGGGATAGTACATCGATGGATGACTGTGTAGGAACACCTGATGCCGTAGATTTTCTTTTACATGTCTCTGTGTAATAAGTTTGGAAGGAACCTGTTGAAAAGTAAAGCAGTTCCACTTCTGTCAATACAAGGCCTTACTACAATAAATGCACTCAATTTTCTCTGATTACAGATGTTAAGCATGGTGGGACAGGGACGATCACTTGGATATATGACCGTCTGGGGTCACCCAGTTCCGTGTGTTTATTCTTTTAATGCTCCATACACTCTCTCTCGTTTGATCAAGGAAGTTAAATTGTTATGGGTTCCGCCTGGGGACAGCTGGCGCCCCAACATTTATTTTCGATCTCTCTGCGTAAAATAGTTTGGACAGAGCCAATTTATGTGCAAATCCGTTTTTAACACTCTATGTAATTATTTGACCAAAACCAGGTAAAGTTCAATGTAATTTACATATGGTGCGACTACGACCAAACCACACTGAATACTTTGTTCTTGCCAGAAAATTGTAGTTAAGCACTGCTGCACTCAGATGATTGCTTGGATGTATGACTAACCTTCATGTAAGGCTACCAGGGGACACCCAGTTCCGTTGGTTTCCAATTTTATTTCTCCGTACATAAATTCTTGTTTCATCACGGAAGTTAAGCGCTGATGGATTGGGATAGTACATCGATGGATGACTGTGTAGTAACACCTGATGACGTAGACTTTCTTTTACATGTCTCTGTGTAATAAGTTTGGAAGGAACCTGTCGAAAAGTAAAGCAGTTCCACTTCTGCCAATACAAGGCCTTACTACAATAAATGCTCTCAATTTTCTCTGATTACAGATGTTAAGCATGTTGGGACAGGGACGATCACTTAAACATATGACCGTCTGGTGTCACCCAGTTCCGTGTGTTTCTTCTTTTAATGCTCCATACACTCTCTCTCGTTTGATCAAGGAAGTTGAACTGGAATGGGTTCCGCATGGAAACAGCTGGTGCCCCAACATTTATTTTCGATCTCTCTGCGTAAAATAATTTGGACAGAAGCAATTTATGTGCAAAGTATTTCTGATGCAGTGCGTCTACGATAATTACACAATGATTACGTCCGATCTTGACTGAACAATAAAGTTAAGCATTGTCGGGATGGATAGTACTTCTCAGGGGGACCACGCGGGAGCGCCCGTTGAGGTACACGTCCGTTTTCAACACCCTATGTAATTATTTGGGCAAAACCAAGTAAAGTTCAATGTAATTTACATATGGTACGACTACGACCAAACCACACTGAATAATTCGTTCTTGCTAGAAAATTGTAGTTAAGCACTGCTGCACTCAAATGATCACTTGGATGTATGACTAACCGTTATGTAAGGCTACCAGTGGACACCCAGTTCCGTAGGTTTCCACTTTTATTTCTCCGTACACAAATTCTTGTCTCATCACGGAAGTTAAGCGCTAATGGATTGGGATAGTACATCGATGGATGACTGTGTAGGAACACCTGATAACGTAGACTTTCTTTTACATTTCTCTGTATAATAAGTTTGGAAGGAACCTGTCGAAAAGTAAAGCAGTTCCACTTCTGCCAATACAAGGCCTTACTACAATAAATGCACTCAATTTTCTCTGATTACATATGTTAAGCATGTTGGGACAGGGACGATCACTTAAACATATGACCGTCTGGGGTCACCCAGTTCCGTGTGTTTATTCTTTTAATGCTCCATACACTCTCTCTCGTTTGATCAAGGAAGTTGAACTGGAATGGGTTCCGCCTGGGAACAGCTGGTGCCCCAACATTTATTTTCGATCTCTTTGCGTAAAACAATTTTGACAGAACAAATTTATGTGCAAATCCGTTTTCAACACCCTATGTAATTTTTTGAGCAAAACCAGATAAAGTTCAATGTAATTTACATTTGGTACGACTACGACCAAACTACACTGAATACTTCGTTCTTGCCAGAAAATTGTAGTTAAGCATTGCTGCACTCAGATGATCACTTGGATGTATGACTAACCGTCATATAAGGCTACCAGGGGACACCCAGTTCCGTTGGTTTCCACTTTTATTTCTACGTACACAAATTCTTGTTTCATCACGGAAGTTAAGCGCGGATGGATTGGGATAGTACATCGATGGATGACTGTGTAGGAACACCTGATGCCGTAGACTTTCTTTTACATGTCTCTGTGTAATAAGTTTGGAAGGAACCTGTCGAAAAGTAAAGCAGTTCCACTTCTGTCAATACAAGGCCTTACTACAATAAATTCACTCAATTTTCTCTGATTACAGTTGTTAAGCATGTTGGGACAGGGAGGATCACTTGGATATATGACCGTCTGGGGTCACCCAGTTCCGTGTGTTTCCTCTTTTAATGGTTCGTACACTCTCTCTCTCGTTTGATCACGGAAGTTAAAGTGTTATGGGATCCGCCTGGGGACAGCTGGTGCCCCAACATTTATTTTCGATCTCTCAGCGTATAATAATTTGGACAGAACAAATTTATGGTCAAAGTATTTCTGCTACAGTGCGTCTACGATAATTACACAAAGATTACGTCCGATCTCGACTGAACAATAAAGTTAAGCATTGTCGGGATGGGATAGTACTTGGCAGGGGACCACGTGGGAGCACCTGTTGAGGTACACATCTGTTTTCAACACCCTATGTAATTATTTGAGCAAAACCAGGTAAAGTTCAATGTAATTTACATATGGTACGACTACGACCAAACCACACTGAATACTTTGTTCTTGCCAGAAAATTGTAGTTAAGCACTGCTGCACTCAGATGATTGCTTGGATGTATGACTAACTTCATGTAAGGCTACCAGGGGACACCCAGTTCCGTTGGTTTCCACTTTTATTTCTCCGTACACAAATTCTTGTCTCATCACGGAAGTTAAGCGCTGATGGATTGGGATAGTACATCGATGGATGACTGTGTAGGAACACCTGATGCCGTAGACTTTCTTTTACATGTCTCTGTGTAATAAGTTTGGAAGGAACCTGTCGAAAAGTAAAGCAGTTCCACTTCTGCCAATACAAGGCCTTACTACAATAAATGCACTCAATTTTCTCTGATTACAGATGTTAAGCATGTTGGGACAGGGACGATCACTTGAACATATGACCGTCTGGGGTCACCCAGTTCCGTGTGTTTATTCTTTTAATGCTCCATACACTCTCTCTCGTTTGATCAAGGAAGTTGAACTGGAATGGGTTCCGCCTGGGAACAGCTGGTGCCCCAACATTTATTTTCGATCTCTTTGCGTAAAACAATTTTGACAGAACCAATTTATGTGCAAATCCGTTTTCAACACCCTATGTAATTTTTTGAGCAAAACCAGATAAAGTTCAATGTAATTTACATTTGGTACGACTACGACCAAACTACACTGAATACTTCGTTCTTGCCAGAAAATTGTAGTTAAGCACTGCTGCACTCAGATGATCACTTGGATGTATGACTAACCGTCATATAAGGCTACCAGGGGACACTCAGTTCCGTTGGTTTCCACTTTTATTTCTACGTACACAAATTCTTGTCTCATCACGGAAGTTAAGCGCGGATGGATTGGGATAGTACATCGATGGATGACTGTGTAGGAACACCTGATGCCGTAGACTTTCTTTTACATGTCTCTGTGTAATAAGTTTGGAAGGAACCTGTCGAAAAGTAAAGCAGTTCCACTTCTGTCAATACAAGGCCTTACTACAATAAATTCACTCAATTTTCTCTGATTACAGTTGTTAAGCATGGTGGGACAGGGAGGATCACTTGGATATATGACCGTCTGGGGTCACCCAGTTCCGTGTGTTTATTCTTTTAATGCTCCATACACTCTCTCTCGTTTGATCAAGGAAGTTGAACTGTTATGGGTTCCGCCTGGGAACAGCTGGTGCCCCAACATTTATTTTCGATCTCTCTGCGTAAAATAATTTGGACAGAACCAATTTATGTGCAAAGTATTTCTGCTACGGTGCGTCTACGATAATGACACAATGATTACGTCCGATCTCGACTGAACAATAAAGTTAAGCATTGTCGGGATGGGATAGTACTAGGCAGGGGGACCACGTGGGAGCACCCGTTGAGGTACACGTCCGTTTTCAACACCCTATGTAATTATTTGAGCAAAACCAGGTAAAGTTCAATGTAATTTACATATGGTACGACTACGACCAAACCACACTGAATACTTCGTTCTTGCCAGAAAATTGTAGTTAAGCACTGCTGCACTCAGATGATCACTTGGATGTATGACTAACCTTCATATAAAACTACCAGGGGACACCCAGTTCCGTAGGTTTCCACTTTTATTTCTCCGTACACAAATTCTTGTCTCGTCACGGAAGTTAAGCGCTGATGGATTGGGATAGTACATCGATGGATGACTGTGTAGGAACACCTGATGCCGTAGACTTTCTTTTACATGTCTCTGTGTAATAAGTTTGGAAGGAACCTGTCGAAAAGTAAAGCAGTTCCACTTCTGTCAATACAAGGCCTTACTACAATAAATGCACTCAATTTTCTCTGATTACAGATGTTACGCATGGTGGGACAGGGACGATCACTTGGATATATGACCGTCTGGGTCACCCAGTTCCGTGTGTTTATTCTTTTAATGCTCCATACACTCTCTCTCGTTTGATCAAGGAAGTTGAACTGGAATGGGTTCCGCCTGGAACAGCTGGTGCCCCAACATTTATTTTCGATCTCTCTGCGTAAAATAATTTGGACAGAGCCAATTTATGTGCAAATCCGTTTTCAACACCCTATGTAATTATTTGACCAAAACCAGGTAAAGTTCAATGTAATTTACATATGGTACGACTACGACCAAACCACACTGAATACTTCGTTCTTGCCAGAAAATTGTAGTTAAGCACTGCTGCACTCAGATGATCACTTGGATGTATGACTAACCTGTCATGTAAGGCTACCAGGGGACACCCAGTTCCGTAGGTTTCCACTTTTATTTCTACGTACACAAATTCTTGTCTCATCACGGAAGTTAAGCGCTGATGGATTGGGATAGTACATCGATGGATGACTGTGTAGGAACACCTGATGCCGTAGACTTTCTTTTACATGTCTCTGTGTAATAAGTTTGGAAGGAACCTGTCGAAAAGTAAAGCAGTTCCACTTCTGTCAATACAAGGCCTTATTACAATAAATGCACTCAATTTTCTCTGATTACAGATGTTAAGCATGGTGGGACAGGGACGATCACTTGGATATATGACCGTCTGGGGTCACCCAGTTCCGTGTGTTTATTCTTTTAATGCTCCATACACTCTCTCTCGTTTGATCAAGGAAGTTGAACTGTTATGGGTTCCGCCTGGGAACAGCTGGTGCCCCAACATTTATTTTCGATCTCTCTGCGTAAAATAATTTGGACAGAAGCAATTTATGTGCAAAGTATTTCTGCTACAGTGCGTCTACGATAATTACACAATGATTACGTCCGATCTTGACTGAACAATAAAGTTAAGCATTGTCGGGATGGATAGTACTTGGCAGGGGGACCACGTGGGAGCGCCCGTTGAGGTACACGTCCGTTTTCAACACCCTATGTAATTATTTGGTCAAAACCAGATAAAGTTCAATGTAATTTACATATGGTACGACTACGACCAAACCACACTAATTACTTCGTTCTTGCCTGAAAATTGTAGTTAAGCACTGCTGCACTCAGATGATCACTTGGATGTATGACTAACCGTCATGTAAGGCTACCAGGGGACACCCAGTTCCGTAGGTTTCCACTTTTATTTCTACGTACACAAATTCTTGTCTCATCACGGAAGTTAAGCGCTGATGGATTGGGATAGTACATCGATGGATGACTGTGTAGGAACACCTGATGCCGTAGACTTTCTTTTACATGTCTCTGTGTAATAAGTTTGGAAGGAACCTGTCGAAAAGTAAAGCAGTTCCACTTCTGTCAATACAAGGCCTTATTACAATAAATGCACTCAATTTTCTCTGATTACAGATGTTAAGCATGGTGGGAAAAGGACGATCACTTGGATATATGACCGTCTGGGGTCACCCAGTTCCGTGTGTTCATTCTTTTAATGCTCCATACACTCTCTCTCGTTGGATCAAGGAAGTTAAACTATTATGGGTTCCGCCTGGAAACAGCTGGTGCCCCAACATTTATTTTCGATCTCTCTGCGTAAAATAATTTGGACAGAACCAATTTATGAGCAAATCCGTTTTCAACACCCTATGTAATTATTTGGGCAAAACCAGATAAAGTTCAATGTAATTTACATATGGTACGACTATGACCAAACCACACTGAATACTTCGTTCTTGCCTGAAAATTGTAGTTAAGCACTGCTGCACTCAGATGATCACTTGGATGTATGACTAACTGTCATGTAAGACTACCAGGGGACACCCAGTTCCGTAGGTTTCCACTTTTATTTCTACGTACACAAATTCTTGTCTCATCACGGAAGTTAAGCGCTGATGGATTGGGATAGTACATCGATGGATGACTGTGTAGGAACACCTAATACCGTATACTTTCTTTTACATGTCTCTGTGTAATAAGTTTGGAAGGAACCTGTCGAAAAGTAAAGCAGTTCCACTTCTGTCAATACAAGGCCTTACTACAATAAATGCACTCAATTTTCTCTGATTACAGATGTTAAGCATGGTGGGACAGGGACGATCACTTGGATATATGACCGTCTGGGTCACCCAGTTCCGTGTGTTTATTCTTTTAATGCTCCATACACTCTCTCTCGTTTGATCAAGGAAGTTGAACTGGTATGGGTTCCGCCTGGGAACAGCTGGTGCCCCAACATTTATTTTCGATCTCTCTGCGTAAAATAGTTTGGACAGAGCCAATTTATGTGCAAATCCGTTTTCAACACCCTATGTAATTATTTGACCAAAACCAGGTAAAGTTCAATGTAATTTACATATGGTACGACTACGACCAAACCACACTGAATACTTCGTTCTTGCCTGAAAATTGTAGTTAAGCACTGCTGCACTCAGATGATCACTTGGATGTATGACTAACCGTCATGTAAGGCTACCAGGGGACACCCAGTTCCGTAGGTTTCCACTTTTATTTCTACGTACACAAATTCTTGTCTCATCACGGAAGTTAAGCGCTGATGGATTGGGATAGTACATCGATGGATGACTGTGTAGGAACACCTGATGCCGTAGACTTTCTTTTACATGTCTCTGTGTAATAAGTTTGGAAGGAACCTGTCGAAAAGTAAAGCAGTTCCACTTCTGCCAATACAAGGCCTTACTACAATAAATGCACTCAATTTTCTCTGATTACAGATGTTAAGCATGTTGGGACAGGGACGATCACTTAAACATATGACCGTCTGGGGTCACCCAGTTCCGTGTGTTTATTCTTTTAATGCTCCATACACTCTCTCTCGTTTGATCAAGGAAGTTGAACTGGAATGGGTTCCGCCTGGGAACAGCTGGTGCCCCAACATTTATTTTCGATCTCTCTGCGTAAAATAATTTGGACAGAGCCAATTTATGTGCAAATCCGTTTTCAACACCCTATGTAATTATTTGACCAAAACCAGGTAAAGTTCAATGTAATTTACATATGGTACGACTACGACCAAACCACACTGAATACTTCGTTCTTGCCAGAAAATTGTAGTTAAGCACTGCTGCACTCAGATGATCACTTGGATGTATGACTAACCGTCATGTAAGGCTACCAGGGGACACCCAGTTCCGTTGGTTTCCACTTTTATTTCTACGTACACAAATTCTTGTCTCATCACGGAAGTTAAGCGCTGATGGATTGGGATAGTACATCGATGGATGACTGTGTAGGAACACCTGATGCCGTAGACTTTCTTTTACATGTCTCTGTGTAATAAGTTTGGAAGGAACCTGTCGAAAAGTAAAGCAGTTCCACTTCTGTCAATACAAGGCCTTACTACAATAAATGCACTCAATTTTCTCTGATTACAGATGTTAAGCATGGTGGGACAGGGACGATCACTTAAACATATGACCGTCTGGGGTTACCCAGTTCCGTGTGTTTCCTCTTTTAATGGTTCGTACAGCTCTCTCTCGTTTGATCACGGAAGTTAAACTGTTATGGGATCCGCCTGGGGACAGCTGGTGCCCCAACATTTATTTTCGATCTCTCTGCGTAAAATAATTTGGACAGAACAAATTTATGTGCAAAGTATTTCTGCTACAGTGCGTCTACGATAATTACACAAAGATTACGTCCGATCTCGACTGAACAATAAAGTTAAGCATTGTCGGGATGGGATAGTACTTGGCAGGGGGACCACGTGGGAGCACCTGTTGAGGTACACATCTGTTTTCAACACCCTATGTAATTATTTGAGCAAAACCAGGTAAAGTTCAATGTAATTTACATATGGTACGACTACGACCAAACCACACTGAATACTTCGTTCTTGCCTGAAAATTGTAGTTAAGCACTGCTGCACTCAGATGATCACTTGGATGTATGACTAACCGTCATGTAAGGCTACCAGGGGACACCCAGTTTCGTAGGTTTCCACTTTTATTTCTACGTACACAAATTCTTGTCTCATCACGGAAGTTAAGCGCTGATGGATTGGGATAGTACATCGATGGATGACTGTGTAGGAACACCTGATGCCGTAGACTTTCTTTTACATGTCTCTGTGTAATAAGTTTGGAAGGAACCTGTCGAAAAGTAAAGCAGTTCCACTTCTGTCAATACAAGGCCTTACTACAATAAATGCACTCAATTTTCTCTGATTACAGATGTTAAGCATGGTGGGACAGGGACGATCACTTAAACATATGACCGTCTGGGGTCACCCAGTTCCGTGTGTTTCTTCTTTTAATGCTCCATACACTCTCTCTCGTTTGATCAAGGAAGTTGAACTGTTATGGGTTCCGCCTGGGACCAGCTGGTGCCCCAACATTTATTTTCGATCTCTCTGCGTAAAATAATTTGGACAGAACCAATTTATGTGCAAAGTATTTCTGCTACAGTGCGTCTACGATAATTACACAATGATTACGTCCGATCTTGACTGAACAATAAAGTTAAGCATTGTCGGGATGGGATAGTACTTGGCAGGGGGACCACGTGGGAGCACCCGTTGAGGTACACGTCTGTTTTCAACACCCTATGTAATTATTTGAGCAAAACCAGGTAAAGTTCAATGTAATTTACATATGGTACGACTACGACCAAACCACACTGAATACTTCGTTCTTGCCAGAAAATTGTAGTTAAGCACTGCTGCACTCAGATGATCACTTGGATGTATGACTAACCGTCATGTAAGGCTACCAGGGGACACCCAGTTCCGTAGGTTTCCACTTTTATTTCTACGTACACAAATTCTTGTCTCATCACGGAAGTTAAGCGCTGATGGATTGGGATAGTACATCGATGGATGACTGTGTAGGAACACCTGATGCCGTAGACTTTCTTTTACATGTCTCTGTGTAATAAGTTTGGAAGGAACCTGTCGAAAAGTAAAGCAGTTCCACTTCTGTCAATACAAGGCCTTACTACAATAAATTCACTCAATTTTCTCTGATTACAGTTGTTAAGCATGGTGGGACAGGGAGGATCACTTGGATATATGACCGTCTGGGGTCACCCAGTTCCGTGTGTTTCATCTTTTAATGCTCCATACACTCTCTCTCGTTTGATCAAGGAAGTTGAACTGTTATGGGATCCGCCTGGGAACAGCTGGTGCCCCAACATTTATTTTCGATCTCTCTGCGTAAAATAATTTGGACAGAACAATTTATGTGCAAAGTATTTCTGCTACAGTGCGTCTACGATAATTACACAAAGATTACGTCCGATCTCGACTGAACAATAAAGTTAAGCATTGTCGGGATGGGATAGTACTTGGCAGGGGGACCACGTGGGAGCACCTGTTGAGGTACACATCTGTTTTCAACACCCTATGTAATTATTTGAGCAAAACCAGGTAAAGTTCAATGTAATTTACATATGGTACGACTACGACCAAACCACACTGAATACTTCGTTCTTGCCAGAAAATTGTAGTTAAGCACTGCTGCACTCAGATGATAGCTTGGATGTATGACTAACCGTCATGTAAGGCTACCAGGGGACACCCAGTTCCGTTGGTTTCCACTTTTATTTCTACGTACACAAATTCTTGTCTCATCACGGAAGTTAAGCGCGGATGGATTGGGATAGTACATCGATGGATGACTGTGTAGGAACACCTGATGCCGTAGACTTTCTTTTACATGTCTCTGTGTAATAAGTTTGGAAGGAACCTGTCGAAAAGTAAAGCAGTTCCACTTCTGTCAATACAAGGCCTTACTACAATAAATGCACTCAATTTTCTCTGATTACAGATGTTAAGCATGGTGGGACAGGGACGATCACTTGAATATATGACCGTCTGGGGTCACCCAGTTCCGTGTGTTTATTCTTTTAATGCTCCATACACTCTCTCTCGTTTGATCAAGGAAGTTGAACTGTTATGGGTTCCGCCTGGAACAGCTGGTGCCCCAACATTTATTTTCGATCTCTCTGCGTAAAATAATTTGGACAGAAGCAATTTATGTGCAAAGTATTTCTGCTACAGTGCGTCTACGATAATTACACAATGATTACGTCCGATCTTGACTGAACAATAAAGTTAAGCATTGTCGGGATGGGATAGTACTTCTCAGGGGGACCACGCGGGAGCGCCCGTTGAGGTACACGTCCGTTTTCAACACCCTATGTAATTATTTGGGCAAAACCAGGTAAAGTTCAATGTAATTTACATATGGTACGACTACGACCAAACCACACTGAATACTTCGTTCTTGCTAGAAAATTGTAGTTAAGCACTGCTGCACTCAGATGATCACTTGGATGTATGACTAACCGTTATGTAAGGCTACCAGGGGACACCCAGTTCCGTAGGTTTCCACTTTTATTTCTCCGTACACAAATTCTTGTCTCATCACGGAAGTTAAGCGCTGATGGATTGGGATAGTACATCGATGGATGACTGTGTAGGAACACCTGATGCCGTAGACTTTCTTTTACATGTCTCTGTGTAATAAGTTTGGAAGGAACCTGTCGAAAAGTAAAGCAGTTCCACTTCTGTCAATACAAGGCCTTACTACAATAAATGCACTCAATTTTCTCTGATTACAGATGTTAAGCATGGTGGGACAGGGACGATCACTTGGATATATGACCGTCTGGGGTCACCCAGTTCCGTGTGTTTATTCTTTTAATGCTCCATACACTCTCTCTCGTTTGATCAAGGAAGTTGAACTGGTATGGGTTCCGCCTGGGAACAGCTGGTGCCCCAACATTTATTTTCGATCTCTCTGCGTAAAACAATTTTGACAGAGCCAATTTATGTGCAAATCCGTTTTCAACACCCTATGTAATTATTTGAGCAAAACCAGATAAAGTTCAATGTAATTTACATTTGGTACGACTACGACCAAACCACACTGAATACTTCGTTCTTGCCAGAAAATTGTAGTTAAGCACTGCTGCACTCAGATGATCACTTGGATGTATGACTAACCGTCATGTAAGGCTACCAGGGGACACCCAGTTCCGTTGGTTTCCACTTTTATTTCTACGTACACAAATTCTTGTCTCATCACGGAAGTTAAGCGCGGATGGATTGGGATAGTACATCGATGGATGACTGTGTAGGAACACCTGATGCCGTAGACTTTCTTTTACATGTCTCTGTGTAATAAGTTTGGAAGGAACCTGTCGAAAAGTAAAGCAGTTCCACTTCTGTCAATACAAGGCCTTACTACAATAAATTCACTCAATTTTCTCTGATTACAGTTGTTAAGCATGGTGGGACAGGGAGGATCACTTGGATATATGACCGTCTGTGGTCACACAGTTCCGTGTGTTTCCTCTTTTAATGGTTCGTACACTCTCTCTCTCGTTTGATCACGGAAGTTAAAGTGTTATGGGATCCGCCTGGGACAGCTGGTGCCCCAACATTTATTTTCGATCTCTCAGCGTAAAATAATTTGGACAGAACAAATTTATGGTCAAAGTATTTCTGCTACAGTGCGTCTACGATAATTACACAATGATTACGTCCGATCTCGACTGAACAATAAAGTTAAGCATTGTCGGGATGGATAGTACTTGGCAGGGGGACCACGTGGGAGCGCCCGTTGAGGTACACGTCCGTTTTCAACACCCTATGTAATTATTTGGGCAAAACCAGGTAAAGTTCAATGTAATTTACGTATTGTACGACTACGACCAAACCACACTGAATACTTCGTTCTTGCCAGGAAATTGTAGTTAAGCACTGCTGCACTCAAATGATCACTTGGATGTATGACTAACCGTTATGTAAGGCTACCAGTGGACACCCAGTTCCGTAGGTTTCCACTTTTATTTCTCCGTACACAAATTCTTGTCTCATCACGGAAGTTAAGCGCTGATGGATTGGGATAGTACATCGATGGATGACTGTGTAGGAACACCTGATGCCGTAGACTTTCTTTTACATGTCTCTGTGTAATAAGTTTGGAAGGAACCTGTCGAAAAGTAAAGCAGTTCCACTTCTGTCAATACAAGGCCTTACTACAATAAATGCACTCAATTTTCTCTGATTACAGTTGTTAAGCATGGTGGGACAGGGAGGATCACTTGGATATATGACCGTCTGGGGTCACCCAGTTCCGTGTGTTTCCTCTTTTAATGGTTCGTACACTCTCTCTCGTTTGATCACGGAAGTTAAAGTGTTATGGGATCCGCCTGTGGACAGCTGGTGCCCCAACATTTATTTTCGATCTCTCAGCGTATAATAATTTGGACAGAACAAATTTATGGTCAAAGTATTTCTGCTACAGTGCGTCTACGATAATTACACAAAGATTACGTCCGATCTCGACTGAACAATAAAGTTAAGCATTGTCGGGATGGGATAGTACTTGGCAGGGGGACCACGTGGGAGCACCTGTTGAGGTACACATCTGTTTTCAACACCCTATGTAATTATTTGAGCAAAACCAGGTAAAGTTCAATGTAATTTACATATGGTACGACTACGACCAAACCACACTGAATACTTTGTTCTTGCCAGAAAATTGTAGTTAAGCACTGCTGCACTCAGATGATAGCTTGGATGTATGACTAACCTTCATGTAAGGCTACCAGGGGACACCCAGTTCCGTTGGTTTCCACTTTTATTTCTCCGTACACAAATTCTTGTTTCATCACGGAAGTTAAGCGCTGATGGATTGGGATAGTACATCGATGGATGACTGTGTAGGAACACCTGATGCCGTAGACTTTCTTTTACATGTCTCTGTGTAATAAGTTTGGAAGGAACCTGTCGAAAAGTAAAGCAGTTCCACTTCTGCCAATACAAGGCCTTACTACAATAAATGCTCTCAATTTTCTCTGATTACAGATGTTAAGCATGTTGGGACAGGGACGATCACTTAAACATATGACCGTCTGGTGTCACCCAGTTCCGTGTGTTTCTTCTTTTAATGCTCCATACACTCTCTCTCGTTTGATCAAGGAAGTTGAACTGGAATGGGTTCCGCATGGAAACAGCTGGTGCCCCAACATTTATTTTCGATCTCTCTGCGTAAAATAATTTGGACAGAAGCAATTTATGTGCAAAGTATTTCTGATGCAGTGCGTCTACGATAATTACACAATGATTACGTCCGATCTTGACTGAACAATAAAGTTAAGCATTGTCGGGATGGATAGTACTTCTCAGGGGGACCACGCGGGAGCGCCCGTTGAGGTACACGTCCGTTTTCAACACCCTATGTAATTATTTGGGCAAAACCAGGTAAAGTTCAATGTAATTTACATATGGTACGACTACGACCAAACCACACTGAATAATTCGTTCTTGCTAGAAAATTGTAGTTAAGCACTGCTGCACTCAAATGATCACTTGGATGTATGACTAACCGTTATGTAAGGCTACCAGTGGACACCCAGTTCCGTAGGTTTCCACTTTTATTTCTCCGTACACAAATTCTTGTCTCATCACGGAAGTTAAGCGCTGATGGATTGGGATAGTACATCGATGGATGACTGTGTAGGAACACCTGATAACGTAGACTTTCTTTTACATGTCTCTGTGTAATAAGTTTGGAAGGAACCTGTCGAAAAGTAAAGCAGTTCCACTTCTGTCAATACAAGGCCTTACTACAATAAATGCACTCAATTTTCTCTGATTACATATGTTAAGCATGTTGGGACAGGGACGATCACTTAAACATATGACCGTCTGGGGTCACCCAGTTCCGTGTGTTTATTCTTTTAATGCTCCATACACTCTCTCTCGTTTGATCAAGGAAGTTGAACTGGAACGGGTTCCGCCTGGGAACAGCTGGTGCCCCAACATTTATTTTCGATCTCTTTGCGTAAAACAATTTTGACAGAACCAATTTATGTGCAAATCCGTTTTCAACACCCTATGTAATTTTTTGAGCAAAACCAGATAAAGTTCAATGTAATTTACATTTGGTACGACTACGACCAAACTACACAGAATACTTCGTTCTTGCCAGAAAATTGTAGTTAAGCATTGCTGCACTCAGATGATCACTTGGATGTATGACTAACCGTCATATAAGGCTACCAGGGGACACCCAGTTCCGTTGGTTTCCACTTTTATTTCTACGTACACAAATTCTTGTCTCATCACGGAAGTTAAGCGCGGATGGATTGGGATAGTACATCGATGGATGACTGTGTAGGAACACCTGATGCCGTAGACTTTCTTTTACATGTCTCTGTGTAATAAGTTTGGAAGGAACCTGTCGAAAAGTAAAGCAGTTCCACTTCTGTCAATACAAGGCCTTACTACAATAAATTCACTCAATTTTCTCTGATTACAGTTGTTAAGCATGGTGGGACAGGGAGGATCACTTGGATATATGACCGTCTGGGGTCACCCAGTTCCGTGTGTTTCCTCTTTTAATGGTTCGTACACTCTCTCTCTCGTTTGATCACGGAAGTTAAAGTGTTATGGGATCCGCCTGGGGACAGCTGGTGCCCCAACATTTATTTTCGATCTCTCAGCGTAAAATAATTTGGACAGAACAAATTTATGGTCAAAGTATTTCTGCTACAGTGCGTCTACGATAATTACACAAAGATTACGTCCGATCTCGACTGAACAATAAAGTTAAGCATTGTCGGGATGGGATAGTACTTGGCAGGGGGACCACGTGGGAGCACCTGTTGAGGTACACATCTGTTTTCAACACCCTATGTAATTATTTGAGCAAAACCAGGTAAAGTTCAATGTAATTTACATATGGTACGACTACGACCAAACCACACTGAATACTTTGTTCTTGCCAGAAAATTGTAGTTAAGCACTGCTGCACTCAGATGATTGCTTGGATGTATGACTAACCTTCATGTAAGGCTACCAGGGGACACCCAGTTCCGTTGGTTTCCAATTTTATTTCTCCGTACATAAATTCTTGTTTCATCACGGAAGTTAAGCGCTGATGGATTGGGATAGTACATCGATGGATGACTGTGTAGTAACACCTGATGCCGTAGACTTTCTTTTACATGTCTCTGTGTAATAAGTTTGGAAGGAACCTGTCGAAAAGTAAAGCAGTTCCACTTCTGCCAATACAAGGCCTTACTACAATAAATGCACTCAATTTTCTCTGATTACAGATGTTAAGCATGTTGGGACAGGGACGATCACTTAAACATATGACCGTCTGGGGTCACCCAGTTCCGTGTGTTTATTCTTTTAATGCTCCATACACTCTCTCTCGTTTGATCAAGGAAGTTGAACTGGAATGGGTTCCGCCTGGGAACAGCTGGTGCCCCAACATTAATTTTCGATCCCTCTGCGTAAAATAATTTGGACAGAAGCAATTTATGTGCAAAGTATTTCTGATGCAGTGCGTCTACGATAATTACACAATGATTACGTCCGATCTTGACTGAACAATAAAGTTAAGCATTGTCGGGATGGATAGTACTTCTCAGGGGGACCACGCGGGAGCGCCCGTTGAGGTACACGTCCGTTTTCAACACCCTATGTAATTATTTGGGCAAAACCAGGTAAAGTTCAATGTAATTTACATATGGTACGACTACGACCAAACCACACTGAATAATTCGTTCTTGCTAGAAAATTGTAGTTAAGCACTGCTGCACTCAAATGATCACTTGGATGTATGACTAACCGTTATGTAAGGCTACCAGTGGACACCCAGTTCCGTAGGTTTCCACTTTTATTTCTCCGTACACAAATTCTTGTCTCATCACGGAAGTTAAGCGCTGATGGATTGGGATAGTACATCGATGGATGACTGTGTAGGAACACCTGATGCCGTAGACTTTCTTTTACATGTCTCTGTGTAATAAGTTTGGAAGGAACCTGTCGAAAAGTAAAGCAGTTCCACTTCTGTCAATACAAGGCCTTACTACAATAAATGCACTCAATTTTCTCTGATTACAGATGTTAAGCATGGTGGGACAGGGACGATCACTTGAAATATGACCGTCTGGGGTCACCCAGTTCCGTGTGTTTATTCTTTTAATGCTCCATACACTCTCTCTCGTTTGATCAAGGAAGTTGAACTGGAATGGGTTCCGCCTGGGAACAGCTGGTGCCCCAACATTTATTTTCGATCTCTTTGCGTAAAACAATTTTGACAGAACCAATTTATGTGCAAATCCGTTTTCAACACCCTATGTAATTTTTTGAGCAAAACCAGATAAAGTTCAATGTAATTTACATTTGGTACGACTACGACCAAACTACACTGAATACTTCGTTCTTGCCAGAAAATTGTAGTTAAGCATTGCTGCACTCAGATGATCACTTGGATGTATGACTAACCGTCATATAAGGCTACCAGGGGACACCCAGTTCCGTTGGTTTCCACTTTTATTTCTACGTACACAAATTCTTGTCTCATCACGGAAGTTAAGCGCGGATGGATTGGGATAGTACATCGATGGATGACTGTGTAGGAACACCTGATGCCGTAGACTTTCTTTTACATGTCTCTGTGTAATAAGTTTGGAAGGAACCTGTCGAAAAGTAAAGCAGTTCCACTTCTGTCAATACAAGGCCTTACTACAATAAATTCACTCAATTTTCTCTGATTACAGTTGTTAAGCATGGTGGGACAGGGAGGATCACTTGGATATATGACCGTCTGGGGTCACCCAGTTCCGTGTGTTTCCTCTTTTAATGGTTCGTACACTCTCTCTCTCGTTTGATCACGGAAGTTAAAGTGTTATGGGATCCGCCTGTGGACAGCTGGTGCCCCAACATTTATTTTCGATCTCTCAGCGTATAATAATTTGGACAGAACAAATTTATGGTCAAAGTATTTCTGCTACAGTGCGTCTACGATAATTACACAAAGATTACGTCCGATCTCGACTGAACAATAAAGTTAAGCATTGTCGGGATGGGATAGTACTTGGCAGGGGGACCACGTGGGAGCACCTGTTGAGGTACACATCTGTTTTCAACACCCTATGTAATTATTTGAGCAAAACCAGGTAAAGTTCAATGTAATTTACATATGGTACGACTACGACCAAACCACACTGAATACTTTGTTCTTGCCAGAAAATTGTAGTTAAGCACTGCTGCACTCAGATGATAGCTTGGATGTATGACTAACCTTCATGTAAGGCTACCAGGGGACACCCAGTTCCGTTGGTTTCCAATTTTATTTCTCCGTACATAAATTCTTGTTTCATCACGGAAGTTAAGCGCTGATGGATTGGGATAGTACATCGATGGATGACTGTGTAGTAACACCTGATGACGTAGACTTTCTTTTACATGTCTCTGTGTAATAAGTTTGGAAGGAACCTGTCGAAAAGTAAAGCAGTTCCACTTCTGCCAATACAAGGCCTTACTACAATAAATGCTCTCAATTTTCTCTGATTACAGATGTTAAGCATGTTGGGACAGGGACGATCACTTAAACATATGACCGTCTGGTGTCACCCAGTTCCGTGTGTTTCTTCTTTTAATGCTCCATACACTCTCTCTCGTTTGATCAAGGAAGTTGAACTGGAATGGGTTCCGCATGGAAACAGCTGGTGCCCCAACATTTATTTTCGATCTCTCTGCGTAAAATAATTTGGACAGAAGCAATTTATGTGCAAAGTATTTCTGATGCAGTGCGTCTACGATAATTACACAATGATTACGTCCGATCTTGACTGAACAATAAAGTTAAGCATTGTCGGGATGGATAGTACTTCTCAGGGGGACCACGCGGGAGCGCCCGTTGAGGTACACGTCCGTTTTCAACACCCTATGTAATTATTTGGGCAAAACCAGGTAAAGTTCAATGTAATTTACATATGGTACGACTACGACCAAACCACACTGAATAATTCGTTCTTGCTAGAAAATTGTAGTTAAGCACTGCTGCACTCAAATGATCACTTGGATGTATGACTAACCGTTATGTAAGGCTACCAGTGGACACCCAGTTCCGTAGGTTTCCAATTTTATTTCTCCGTACACAAATTCTTGTCTCATCACGGAAGTTAAGCGCTGATGGATTGGGATAGTACATCGATGGATGACTGTGTAGGAACACCTGATACCGTAGACTTTCTTTTACATGTCTCTGTGTAATAAGTTTGGAAGGAACCTGTCGAAAAGTAAAGCAGTTCCACTTCTGCCAATACAAGGCCTTACTACAATAAATGCACTCAATTTTCTCTGATTACATATGTTAAGCATGTTGGGACAGGGACGATCACTTAAACATATGACCGTCTGGGGTCACCCAGTTCCGTGTGTTTATTCTTTTAATGCTCCATACACTCTCTCTCGTTTGATCAAGGAAGTTGAACTGGAACGGGTTCCGCCTGGGAACAGCTGGTGCCCCAACATTTATTTTCGATCTCTTTGCGTAAAACAATTTTGACAGAACCAATTTATGTGCAAATCTGTTTTCAACACCCTATGTAATTTTTTGAGCAAAACCAGATAAAGTTCAATGTAATTTACATTTGGTACGACTACGACCAAACTACACAGAATACTTCGTTCTTGCCAGAAAATTGTAGTTAAGCATTGCTGCACTCAGATGATCACTTGGATGTATGACTAACCGTCATATAAGGCTACCAGGGGACACCCAGTTCCGTTGGTTTCCACTTTTATTTCTACGTACACAAATTCTTGTCTCATCACGGAAGTTAAGCGCGGATGGATTGGGATAGTACATCGATGGATGACTGTGTAGGAACACCTGATGCCGTAGACTTTCTTTTACATGTCTCTGTGTAATAAGTTTGGAAGGAACCTGTCGAAAAGTAAAGCAGTTCCACTTCTGTCAATACAAGGCCTTACTACAATAAATTCACTCAATTTTCTCTGATTACAGTTGTTAAGCATGGTGGGACAGGGAGGATCACTTGGATATATGACCGTCTGGGGTCACCCAGTTCCGTGTGTTTCCTCTTTTAATGGTTCGTACACTCTCTCTCTCGTTTGATCACGGAAGTTAAAGTGTTATGGGATCCGCCTGGGACAGCTGGTGCCCCAACATTTATTTTCGATCTCTCAGCGTATAATAATTTGGACAGAACAAATTTATGGTCAAAGTATTTCTGCTACAGTGCGTCTACGATAATTACACAATGATTACGTCCGATCTCGACTGAACAATAAAGTTAAGCATTGTCGGGATGGATAGTACTTCGCAGGGGGACCACGCGGAGCGCCCTGTTGAGGTACACGTCCGTTTTCAACACCCTATGTAATTATTTGGGCAAAACCAGGTAAAGTTCAATGTAATTTACATATGGTACGACTACGACCAAACCACACTGAATAATTCGTTCTTGCTAGAAAATTGTAGTTAAGCACTGCTGCACTCAAATGATCACTTGGATGTATGACTAACCGTTATGTAAGGCTACCAGTGGACACCCAGTTCCGTAGGTTTCCACTTTTATTTCTCCGTACACAAATTCTTGTCTCATCACGGAAGTTAAGCGCTGATGGATTGGGATAGTACATCGATGGATGACTGTGTAGGAACACCTGATGCCGTAGACTTTCTTTTACATGTCTCTGTGTAATAAGTTTGGAAGGAACCTGTCGAAAAGTAAAGCAGTTCCACTTCTGTCAATACAAGGCCTTACTACAATAAATGCACTCAATTTTCTCTGATTACAGATGTTAAGCATGGTGGGACAGGGACGATCACTTGGATATATGACCGTCTGGGATCACCCAGTTCCGTGTGTTTATTCTTTTAATGCTCCATACACTCTCTCTCGTTTGATCAAGGAAGTTGAACTGGAATGGGTTCCGCCTGGGAACAGCTGGTGCCCCAACATTTATTTTCGATCTCTCTGCGTAAAATAATTTGGACAGAGCCAATTTATGTGCAAATCCGTTTTCAACACCCTATGTAATTATTTGACCAAAACCAGGTAAAGTTCAATGTAATTTACATATGGTACGACTACGACCAAACCACACTGAATACTTCGTTCTTGCCTGAAAATTGTAGTTAAGCACTGCTGCACTCAGATGATCACTTGGATGTATGACTAACCGTCATGTAAGGCTACCAGGGGACACCCAGTTCCGTAGGTTTCCACTTTTATTTCTACGTACACAAATTCTTGTCTCATCACGGAAGTTAAGCGCTGATGGATTGGGATAGTACATCGATGGATGACTGTGTAGGAACACCTGATGCCGTGGACTTTCTTTTACATGTCTCTGTGTAATAAGTTTGGAAGGAACCTGTCGAAAAGTAAAGCAGTTCCACTTCTGTCAATACAAGGCCTTACTACAATAAATTCACTCAATTTTCTCTGATTACAGTTGTTAAGCATGGTGGGACAGGGAGGATCACTTGGATATATGACCGTCTGGGGTCACCCAGTTCCGTGTGTTTCCTCTTTTAATGGTTCGTACACTCTCTCTCTCGTTTGATCACGGAAGTTAAAGTGTTATGGGATCCGCCTGTGGACAGCTGGTGCCCCAACATTTATTTTCGATCTCTCAGCGTATAATAATTTGGACAGAACAAATTTATGGTCAAAGTATTTCTGCTACAGTGCGTCTACGATAATTACACAAAGATTACGTCCGATCTCGACTGAACAATAAAGTTAAGCATTGTCGGGATGGGATAGTACTTGGCAGGGGGACCACGTGGGAGCACCTGTTGAGGTACACATCTGTTTTCAACACCCTATGTAATTATTTGAGCAAAACCAGGTAAAGTTCAATGTAATTTACATATGGTACGACTACGACCAAACCACACTGAATACTTTGTTCTTGCCAGAAAATTGTAGTTAAGCACTGCTGCACTCAGATGATAGCTTGGATGTATGACTAACCGTCATATAAGGCTACCAGGGGACACCCAGTTCCGTTGGTTTCCACTTTTATTTCTACGTACACAAATTCTTGTCTCATCACGGAAGTTAAGCGCGGATGGATTGGGATAGTACATCGATGGATGACTGTGTAGTAACACCTGATGACGTAGACTTTCTTTTACATGTCTCTGTGTAATAAGTTTGGAAGGAACCTGTCGAAAAGTAAAGCAGTTCCACTTCTGCCAATACAAGGCCTTACTACAATAAATGCTCTCAATTTTCTCTGATTACAGATGTTAAGCATGTTGGGACAGGGACGATCACTTAAACATATGACCGTCTGGTGTCACCCAGTTCCGTGTGTTTCTTCTTTTAATGCTCCATACACTCTCTCTCGTTTGATCAAGGAAGTTGAACTGGAATGGGTTCCGCATGGAAACAGCTGGTGCCCCAACATTTATTTTCGATCTCTCTGCGTAAAATAATTTGGACAGAAGCAATTTATGTGCAAAGTATTTCTGATGCAGTGCGTCTACGATAATTACACAATGATTACGTCCGATCTTGACTGAACAATAAAGTTAAGCATTGTCGGGATGGATAGTACTTCTCAGGGGGACCACGCGGGAGCGCCCGTTGAGGTACACGTCCGTTTTCAACACCCTATGTAATTATTTGGGCAAAACCAGGTAAAGTTCAATGTAATTTACATATGGTACGACTACGACCAAACCACACTGAATAATTCGTTCTTGCTAGAAAATTGTAGTTAAGCACTGCTGCACTCAAATGATCACTTGGATGTATGACTAACCGTTATGTAAGGCTACCAGTGGACACCCAGTTCCGTAGGTTTCCACTTTTATTTCTCCGTACACAAATTCTTGTCTCATCACGGAAGTTAAGCGCTGATGGATTGGGATAGTACATCGATGGATGACTGTGTAGGAACACCTGATACCGTAGACTTTCTTTTACATGTCTCTGTGTAATAAGTTTGGAAGGAACCTGTCGAAAAGTAAAGCAGTTCCACTTCTGCCAATACAAGGCCTTACTACAATAAATGCACTCAATTTTCTCTGATTACATATGTTAAGCATGTTGGGACAGGGACGATCACTTAAACATATGACCGTCTGGGGTCACCCAGTTCCGTGTGTTTATTCTTTTAATGCTCCATACACTCTCTCTCGTTTGATCAAGGAAGTTGAACTGGAACGGGTTCCGCCTGGGAACAGCTGGTGCCCCAACATTTATTTTCGATCTCTTTGCGTAAAACAATTTTGACAGAACCAATTTATGTGCAAATCCGTTTTCAACACCCTATGTAATTTTTTGAGCAAAACCAGATAAAGTTCAATGTAATTTACATTTGGTACGACTACGACCAAACTACACAGAATACTTCGTTCTTGCCAGAAAATTGTAGTTAAGCATTGCTGCACTCAGATGATCACTTGGATGTATGACTAACCGTCATATAAGGCTACCAGGGGACACCCAGTTCCGTTGGTTTCCACTTTTATTTCTACGTACACAAATTCTTGTCTCATCACGGAAGTTAAGCGCGGATGGATTGGGATAGTACATCGATGGATGACTGTGTAGGAACACCTGATGCCGTAGACTTTCTTTTACATGTCTCTGTGTAATAAGTTTGGAAGGAACCTGTCGAAAAGTAAAGCAGTTCCACTTCTGTCAATACAAGGCCTTACTACAATAAATTCACTCAATTTTCTCTGATTACAGTTGTTAAGCATGGTGGGACAGGGAGGATCACTTGGATATATGACCGTCTGGGGTCACCCAGTTCCGTGTGTTTCCTCTTTTAATGGTTCGTACACTCTCTCTCTCGTTTGATCACGGAAGTTAAAGTGTTATGGGATCCGCCTGGGGACAGCTGGTGCCCCAACATTTATTTTCGATCTCTCAGCGTAAAATAATTTGGACAGAACAAATTTATGGTCAAAGTATTTCTGCTACAGTGCGTCTACGATAATTACACAAAGATTACGTCCGATCTCGACTGAACAATAAAGTTAAGCATTGTCGGGATGGGATAGTACTTGGCAGGGGGACCACGTGGGAGCACCTGTTGAGGTACACATCTGTTTTCAACACCCTATGTAATTATTTGAGCAAAACCAGGTAAAGTTCAATGTAATTTACATATGGTACGACTACGACCAAACCACACTGAATACTTTGTTCTTGCCAGAAAATTGTAGTTAAGCACTGCTGCACTCAGATGATTGCTTGGATGTATGACTAACCTTCATGTAAGGCTACCAGGGGACACCCAGTTCCGTTGGTTTCCAATTTTATTTCTCCGTACATAAATTCTTGTTTCATCACGGAAGTTAAGCGCTGATGGATTGGGATAGTACATCGATGGATGACTGTGTAGTAACACCTGATGCCGTAGACTTTCTTTTACATGTCTCTGTGTAATAAGTTTGGAAGGAACCTGTCGAAAAGTAAAGCAGTTCCACTTCTGCCAATACAAGGCCTTACTACAATAAATGCTCTCAATTTTCTCTGATTACAGATGTTAAGCATGTTGGGACAGGGACGATCACTTAAACATATGACCGTCTGGTGTCACCCAATTCCGTGTGTTTCTTCTTTTAATGCTCCATACACTCTCTCTCGTTTGATCAAGGAAGTTGAACTGGAATGGGTTCCGCATGGAACAGCTGGTGCCCCAACATTTATTTTCGATCTCTCTGCGTAAAATAATTTGGACAGAAGCAATTTATGTGCAAAGTATTTCTGATGCAGTGCGTCTACGATAATTACACAATGATTACGTCCGATCTTGACTGAACAATAAAGTTAAGCATTGTCGGGATGGATAGTACTTCTCAGGGGGACCACGCGGGAGCGCCCGTTGAGGTACACGTCCGTTTTCAACACCCTATGTAATTATTTGGGCAAAACCAGGTAAAGTTCAATGTAATTTACATATGGTACGACTACGACCAAACCACACTGAATAATTCGTTCTTGCTAGAAAATTGTAGTTAAGCACTGCTGCACTCAAATGATCACTTGGATGTATGACTAACCGTTATGTAAGGCTACCAGTGGACACCCAGTTCCGTAGGTTTCCACTTTTATTTCTCCGTACACAAATTCTTGTCTCATCACGGAAGTTAAGCGCTGATGGATTGGGATAGTACATCGATGGATGACTGTGTAGGAACACCTGATACCGTAGACTTTCTTTTACATGTCTCTGTGTAATAAGTTTGGAAGGAACCTGTCGAAAAGTAAAGCAGTTCCACTTCTGCCAATACAAGGCCTTACTACAATAAATGCACTCAATTTTCTCTGATTACATATGTTAAGCATGTTGGGACAGGGACGATCACTTAAACATATGACCGTCTGGGGTCACCCAGTTCCGTGTGTTTATTCTTTTAATGCTCCATACACTCTCTCTCGTTTGATCAAGGAAGTTGAACTGGAACGGGTTCCGCCTGGGAACAGCTGGTGCCCCAACATTTATTTTCGATCTCTTTGCGTAAAACAATTTTGACAGAACCAATTTATGTGCAAATCCGTTTTCAACACCCTATGTAATTTTTTGAGCAAAACCAGATAAAGTTCAATGTAATTTACATTTGGTACGACTACGACCAAACTACACAGAATACTTCGTTCTTGCCAGAAAATTGTAGTTAAGCATTGCTGCACTCAGATGATCACTTGGATGTATGACTAACCGTCATATAAGGCTACCAGGGGACACCCAGTTCCGTTGGTTTCCACTTTTATTTCTACGTACACAAATTCTTGTCTCATCACGGAAGTTAAGCGCGGATGGATTGGGATAGTACATCGATGGATGACTGTGTAGGAACACCTGATGCCGTAGACTTTCTTTTACATGTCTCTGTGTAATAAGTTTGGAAGGAACCTGTCGAAAAGTAAAGCAGTTCCACTTCTGTCAATACAAGGCCTTACTACAATAAATTCACTCAATTTTCTCTGATTACAGTTGTTAAGCATGGTGGGACAGGGAGGATCACTTGGATATATGACCGTCTGGGGTCACCCAGTTCCGTGTGTTTCCTCTTTTAATGGTTCGTACACTCTCTCTCTCGTTTGATCACGGAAGTTAAAGTGTTATGGGATCCGCCTGGGGACAGCTGGTGCCCCAACATTTATTTTCGATCTCTCAGCGTAAAATAATTTGGACAGAACAAATTTATGGTCAAAGTATTTCTGCTACAGTGCGTCTACGATAATTACACAAAGATTACGTCCGATCTCGACTGAACAATAAAGTTAAGCATTGTCGGGATGGGATAGTACTTGGCAGGGGGACCACGTGGGAGCACCTGTTGAGGTACACATCTGTTTTCAACACCCTATGTAATTATTTGAGCAAAACCAGGTAAAGTTCAATGTAATTTACATATGGTACGACTACGACCAAACCACACTGAATACTTTGTTCTTGCCAGAAAATTGTAGTTAAGCACTGCTGCACTCAGATGATAGCTTGGATGTATGACTAACCTTCATGTAAGGCTACCAGGGGACACCCAGTTCCGTTGGTTTCCAATTTTATTTCTCCGTACATAAATTCTTGTTTCATCACGGAAGTTAAGCGCTGATGGATTGGGATAGTACATCGATGGATGACTGTGTAGTAACACCTGATGACGTAGACTTTCTTTTACATGTCTCTGTGTAATAAGTTTGGAAGGAACCTGTCGAAAAGTAAAGCAGTTCCACTTCTGTCAATACAAGGCCTTACTACAATAAATTCACTCAATTTTCTCTGATTACAGTTGTTAAGCATGGTGGGACAGGGACGATCACTTGGATATATGACCGTCTGGGGTCACCCAGTTCCGTGTGTTCATTCTTTTAATGCTCCATACACTCTCTCTCGTTTGATCAAGGAAGTTGAACTGTTATGGGTTCCGCCTGGGAACAGCTGGCGCCCCAACAATTATTTTCGATCTCTCTGCGTAAAATAATTTGGACAGAGCCAATTTATGTGCAAATCCGTTTTCAACACCCTATGTAATTATTTGACCAAAACCAGGTAAAGTTCAATGTAATTTACATATGGTACGACTACGACCAAACCACTCTGAATACTTCGTTCTTGCCTGAAAATTGTAGTTAAGCACTGCTGCACTTAGATGATCACTTGGATGTATGACTAACCGCCATGTAAGGCTACCAGGGGACACCCAGTTCCGTAGGTTTCCACTTTTATTTCTACGTACACAAATTCTTGTCTCATCACGGAAGTTAAGCGCTGATGGATTGGGATAGTACATCGATGGATGACTGTGTAGGAACACCTGATGCCGTGGACTTTCTTTTACATGTTTCTGTGTAATAAGTTTGGAAGGAACCTGTCGAAAAGTAAAGCAGTTCCACTTCTGTCAATACAAGGCCTTATTACAATAAATGCACTCAATTTTCTCTGATTACAGATGTTAAGCATGGTGGGAAAGGGACGATCACTTGGATATATGACCGTTTGGGGCCACCCAGTTCCGTGTGTTTCTTCTTTTAATGCTCCATACACTCTCTCTCGTTTGATCAAGGAAGTTGAACTGGAATGGGTTCCGCATGGAAACAGCTGGTGCCCCAACATTTATTTTCGATCTCTCTGCGTAAAATAATTTGGACAGAAGCAATTTATGTGCAAAGTATTTCTGATGCAGTGCGTCTACGATAATTACACAATGATTACGTCCGATCTTGACTGAACAATAAAGTTAAGCATTGTCGGGATGGATAGTACTTCTCAGGGGGACCACGCGGGAGCGCCCGTTGAGGTACACGTCCGTTTTCAACACCCTATGTAATTATTTGGGCAAAACCAGGTAAAGTTCAATGTAATTTACATATGGTACGACTACGACCAAACCACACTGAATAATTCGTTCTTGCTAGAAAATTGTAGTTAAGCACTGCTGCACTCAAATGATCACTTGGATGTATGACTAACCGTTATGTAAGGCTACCAGTGGACACCCAGTTCCGTAGGTTTCCACTTTTATTTCTCCGTACACAAATTCTTGTCTCATCACGGAAGTTAAGCGCTGATGGATTGGGATAGTACATCGATGGATGACTGTGTAGGAACACCTGATAACGTAGACTTTCTTTTACATGTCTCTGTGTAATAAGTTTGGAAGGAACCTGTCGAAAAGTAAAGCAGTTCCACTTCTGCCAATACAAGGCCTTACTACAATAAATGCACTCAATTTTCTCTGATTACATATGTTAAGCATGTTGGGACAGGGACGATCACTTAAATATATGACCGTCTGGGGTCACCCAGTTCCGTGTGTTTATTCTTTTAATGCTCCATACACTCTCTCTCGTTTGATCAAGGAAGTTGAACTGGAACGGGTTCCGCCTGGGAACAGCTGGTGCCCCAACATTTATTTTCGATCTCTTTGCGTAAAACAATTTTGACAGAACCAATTTATGTGCAAATCCGTTTTCAACACCCTATGTAATTTTTTGAGCAAAACCAGATAAAGTTCAATGTAATTTACATTTGGTACGACTACGACCAAACTACACAGAATACTTCGTTCTTGCCAGAAAATTGTAGTTAAGCATTGCTGCACTCAGATGATCACTTGGATGTATGACTAACCGTCATATAAGGCTACCAGGGGACACCCAGTTCCGTTGGTTTCCACTTTTATTTCTACGTACACAAATTCTTGTCTCATCACGGAAGTTAAGCGCGGATGGATTGGGATAGTACATCGATGGATGACTGTGTAGGAACACCTGATGCCGTAGACTTTCTTTTACATGTCTCTGTGTAATAAGTTTGGAAGGAACCTGTCGAAAAGTAAAGCAGTTCCACTTCTGTCAATACAAGGCCTTACTACAATAAATTCACTCAATTTTCTCTGATTACAGTTGTTAAGCATGGTGGGACAGGGAGGATCACTTGGATATATGACCGTCTGGGGTCACCCAGTTCCGTGTGTTTCCTCTTTTAATGGTTCGTACACTCTCTCTCTCGTTTGATCACGGAAGTTAAAGTGTTATGGGATCCGCCTGGGACAGCTGGTGCCCCAACATTTATTTTCGATCTCTCAGCGTAAAATAATTTGGACAGAACAAATTTATGGTCAAAGTATTTCTGCTACAGTGCGTCTACGATAATTACACAAAGATTACGTCCGATCTCGACTGAACAATAAAGTTAAGCATTGTCGGGATGGGATAGTACTTGGCAGGGGGACCACGTGGGAGCACCTGTTGAGGTACACATCTGTTTTCAACACCCTATGTAATTATTTGAGCAAAACCAGGTAAAGTTCAATGTAATTTACATATGGTACGACTACGACCAAACCACACTGAATACTTTGTTCTTGCCAGAAAATTGTAGTTAAGCACTGCTGCACTCAGATGATAGCTTGGATGTATGACTAACCTTCATGTAAGGCTACCAGGGGACACCCAGTTCCGTTGGTTTCCAATTTTATTTCTCCGTACATAAATTCTTGTTTCATCACGGAAGTTAAGCGCTGATGGATTGGGATAGTACATCGATGGATGACTGTGTAGTAACACCTGATGCCGTAGACTTTCTTTTACATGTCTCTGTGTAATAAGTTTGGAAGGAACCTGTCGAAAAGTAAAGCAGTTCCACTTCTGCCAATACAAGGCCTTACTACAATAAATGCTCTCAATTTTCTCTGATTACAGATGTTAAGCATGTTGGGACAGGGACGATCACTTAAACATATGACCGTCTGGTGTCACCCAATTCCGTGTGTTTCTTCTTTTAATGCTCCATACACTCTCTCTCGTTTGATCAAGGAAGTTGAACTGGAATGGGTTACGCATGGAAACAGCTGGTGCCCCAACATTTATTTTCGATCTCTCTGCGTAAAATAATTTGGACAGAAGCAATTTATGTGCAAAGTATTTCTGATGCAGTGCGTCTACGATAATTACACAATGATTACGTCCGATCTTGACTGAACAATAAAGTTAAGCATTGTCGGGATGGATAGTACTTCTCAGGGGGACCACGCGGGAGCGCCCGTTGAGGTACACGTCCGTTTTCAACACCCTATGTAATTATTTGGGCAAAACCAGGTAAAGTTCAATGTAATTTACATATGGTACGACTACGACCAAACCACACTGAATAATTCGTTCTTGCTAGAAAATTGTAGTTAAGCACTGCTGCACTCAAATGATCACTTGGATGTATGACTAACCGTTATGTAAGGCTACCAGTGGACACCCAGTTCCGTAGGTTTCCACTTTTATTTCTCCGTACACAAATTCTTGTCTCATCACGGAAGTTAAGCGCTGATGGATTGGGATAGTACATCGATGGATGACTGTGTAGGAACACCTGATACCGTAGACTTTCTTTTACATGTCTCTGTGTAATAAGTTTGGAAGGAACCTGTCGAAAAGTAAAGCAGTTCCACTTCTGCCAATACAAGGCCTTACTACAATAAATGCACTCAATTTTCTCTGATTACATATGTTAAGCATGTTGGGACAGGGACGATCACTTAAACATATGACCGTCTGGGGTCACCCAGTTCCGTGTGTTTATTCTTTTAATGCTCCATACACTCTCTCTCGTTTGATCAAGGAAGTTGAACTGGAACGGGTTCCGCCTGGGAACAGCTGGTGCCCCAACATTTATTTTCGATCTCTTTGCGTAAAACAATTTTGACAGAACCAATTTATGTGCAAATCTGTTTTCAACACCCTATGTAATTTTTTGAGCAAAACCAGATAAAGTTCAATGTAATTTACATTTGGTACGACTACGACCAAACTACACAGAATACTTCGTTCTTGCCAGAAAATTGTAGTTAAGCATTGCTGCACTCAGATGATCACTTGGATGTATGACTAACCGTCATATAAGGCTACCAGGGGACACCCAGTTCCGTTGGTTTCCACTTTTATTTCTACGTACACAAATTCTTGTCTCATCACGGAAGTTAAGCGCGGATGGATTGGGATAGTACATCGATGGATGACTGTGTAGGAACACCTGATGCCGTAGACTTTCTTTTACATGTCTCTGTGTAATAAGTTTGGAAGGAACCTGTCGAAAAGTAAAGCAGTTCCACTTCTGTCAATACAAGGCCTTACTACAATAAATTCACTCAATTTTCTCTGATTACAGTTGTTAAGCATGGTGGGACAGGGAGGATCACTTGGATATATGACCGTCTGGGGTCACCCAGTTCCGTGTGTTCATTCTTTTAATGCTCCATACACTCTCTCTCGTTTGATTAAGGAAGTTGAACTGTTACGGGTTCCGCCTGGGAACAGCTGGTGGCCCAACATTTATTTTCGATCTCTCTGCGTAAAATAATTTGGACAGAAGCAATTTATGGTCAAAGTATTTCTGCTACAGTGCGTCTACGATAATTACACAAAGATTACGTCCGATCTCGACTGAACAATAAAGTTAAGCATTGTCGGGATGGGATAGTACTTGGCAGGGGGACCACGTGGGAGCACCTGTTGAGGTACACATCTGTTTTCAACACCCTATGTAATTATTTGCGCAAAACCAGGTAAAGTTCAATGTAATTTACATATGGGACGACTTCGACCAAACCACACTGAATACTTTATTCTTGCCAGAAAATTGTAGTTAAGCACTGCTGCACTCAGATGATTGCTTGGATGTATGACTAACCTTCATGTAAGGCTACCAGGGGACACCCAGTTCCGTTGGTTTCCAATTTTATTTATCCGTACATAAATTCTTGTTTCATCACGGAAGTTAAGCGCTGATGGATTGGGATAGTACATCGATGGATGACTGTGTAGTAACACCTGATGCCGTAGACTTTCTTTTACATGTCTCTGTGTAATAAGTTTGGAAGGAACCTGTCGAAAAGTAAAGCAGTTCCACTTCTGCCAATACAAGGCCTTACTACAATAAATGCACTCAATTTTCTCTGATTACAGATGTTAAGCATGTTGGGACAGGGACGATCATTTAAACATATGACCGTCTGGGGTCACCCAGTTCCGTGTGTTTATTCTTTTAATGCTCCATACACTCTCTCTCGTTTGATCAAGAAGTTGAACTGTTATGGGTTCCGCCTGGGAACAGCTGGTGGCCCAACATTTATTTTCGATCTCTCTGCGTAAAATAATTTGGACAGAAGCAATTTATGTGCAAAGTATTTCTGATGCAGTGCGTCTACGATAATTACACAATGATTACGTCCGATCTTGACTGAACAATAAAGTTAAGCATTGTCGGGATGGATAGTACTTCTCAGGAGGGACCACGCGGAAGCGCCCGTTGAGGTACACGTCCGTTTTCAACACCCTATGTAATTATTTGGGCAAAACCAGGTAAAGTTCAATGTAATTTACATATGGTACGACTACGACCAAACCACACTGAATAATTCGTTCTTGCTAGAAAATAGTAGTTAAGCACTGCTGCACTCAAATGATCACTTGGATGTATGACTAACCGTTATGTAAGGCTACCAGTGGACACCCAGTTCCGTAGGTTTCCACTTTTATTTCTCCGTACACAAATTCTTGTCTCATCACGGAAGTTAAGCGCTGATGGATTGGGATAGTACATCGATGGATGACTGTGTAGGAACACCTGATGCCGTAGACTTTCTTATACATGTCTCTGTGTAATAAGTTTGGAAGGAACCTGTCGAAAAGTAAAGCAGTTCCACTTCTGTCAATACAAGGCCTTACTACAATAAATGCACTCAATTTTCTCTGATTACAGATGTTAAGCATGGTGGGACAGGGACGATCACTTGGATATATGACCGTCTGGGATCACCCAGTTCCGTGTGTTTATTCTTTTAATGCTCCATACACTCTCTCTCGTTTGATCAAGGAAGTTGAACTGGAATGGGTTCCGCCTGGGAACAGCTGGTGCCCCAACATTTATTTTCGATCTCTCTGCGTAAAATAATTTGGACAGAGCCAATTTATGTGCAAATCCGTTTTCAACACCCTATGTAATTATTTGACCAAAACCAGGTAAAGTTCAATGTAATTTACATATGGTACGACTACGACCAAACCACTCTGAATACTTCGTTCTTGCCTGAAAATTGTAGTTAAGCGCTGCTGCACTCAGATGATCACTTGGATGTATGACTAACCGTCATGTAAGGCTACCAGGGGACACCCAGTTCCGTAGGTTTCCACTTTTATTTCTACGTACACAAATTCTTGTCTCATCACGGAAGTTAAGCGCTGATGGATTGGGATAGTACATCGATGGATGACTGTGTAGGAACACCTGATGCCATAGACTTTCTTTTACATGTCTCTGTGTAATAAGTTTGGAAGGAACCTGTTGAAAAGTAAATCAGTTCCACTTCTGTCAATACAAGGCCTTACTACAATAAATGCACTCAATTTTCTCTGATTACAGATGTTAAGCATGGTGGGACAGGGACGATCACTTGGATATATGACCGTCTGGGGTCACCCAGTTCCGTGTGTTTATTCTTTTAATGCTCCATACACTCTCTCTCGTTTGATCAAGGAAGTTGAATTGTTATGGGTTCCGCCTGGGGACAGCTGGCGCCCCAACATTTATTTTCGATCTCTCTGCGTAAAATAGTTTGGACAGAGCCAATTTATGTGCAAATCCGTTTTTAACACTCTATGTAATTATTTGACCAAAACCAGGTAAAGTTCAATGTAATTTACATATGGTACGACTACGACCAAACCACAGTGAATACTTCGTTCTTGCCTGAAAATTTTAGTTAAGCACTGCTGCACTCAGATGATCACTTGGATGTATGACTAACCGCCATGTAAGGCTACCAGGGGACACCCAGTTCCGCAGGTTTCCACTTTTATTTCGACGTACACAAATTCTTGTCTCATCACGGAAGTTAAGCGCTGATGGATTGGGATAGTACATCGATGGATGACTGTGTAGGAACACCTGATGCCGTAGAATTTCTTTTACATGTCTCTGTAAAAAAAGTTTGGAAGGAACCTGTCGAAAAGTAAAGTAGTTCCACTTCTGTCAATACAAGGCCTTATTACAATAAATGCCCTCAATTTTCTCTGATTACAGATGTTAAGCATGGTGGGAAAGGGACGATCACTTGGATTTATGACCGTTTGGGGCCACCCAGTTCCGTGTGTTTCTTCTTTTAATGCTCCATACACTCTCTCTCGTTTGATCAAGGAAGTTGAACTGTTATGGGTTCCGCCTGGGAACAGCTGGTGGCCCAACATTTATTTTCGATCTCTCTGCGTAAAATAATTTGGACAGAAGCAATTTATGTGCAAAGTATTTCTGATGCAGTGCGTCTACGATAATTACACAATGATTACGTCCGATCTTGACTGAACAATAAAGTTAAGCATTGTCGGGATGGATAGTACTTCTCAGGGAGACCACGCGGAAGCGCCCGTTGAGGTATACGTCCGTTTTCAACACCCTATGTAATTATTTGGGCAAAACCAGGTAAAGTTCAATGTAATTTACATATGGTACGACTACGACCAAACCACACTGAATAATTCGTTCTTGCTAGAAAATTGTAGTTAAGCACTGCTGCACTGAAATGATCACTTGGATGTATGACTAACCGTTATGTAAGGCTACCAGTGGACACCCAGTTCCGTAGGTTTCCACTTTTATTTCTCCGTACACAAATTCTTGTCTCATCACGGAAGTTAAGCGCTGATGGATTGGGATAGTACATCGATGGATGACTGTGTAGGAACACCTGATGCCGTAGACTTTCTTTTACATGTCTCTGTGTAATAAGTTTGGAAGGAACCTGTCGAAAAGTAAAGCAGTTCCACTTCTGTCAATACAAGGCCTTACTACAATAAATGCACTCAATTTTCTCTGATTACAGATGTTAAGCATGGTGGGACAGGGACGATCACTTGGATGTATGACCGTCTGGGATCACCCAGTTCCGTGTGTTTATTCTTTTAATGCTCCATACACTCTCTCTCGTTTGATCAAGGAAGTTGAACTGGAATGGGTTCCGCCTGGAAACAGCTGGTGCCCCAACATTTATTTTCGATCTCTCTGCGTAAAATAATTCGGACAGAGCCAATTTATGTGCAAATCCGTTTTCAACACCCTATGTAATTATTTGACCAAAACCAGGTAAAGTTCAATGTAATTTACATATGGTACGACTACGACCAAACCACACTGAATACTTCGTTCTTGCCTGAAAATTGTAGTTAAGCACTGCTGCACTCAGATGATCACTTGGATGTATGACTAACCGTCATGTAAGGCTACCAGGGGACACCCAGTTCCGTAGGTTTCCACTTTTATTTCTACGTACACAAATTCTTGTCTCATCACGGAAGTTAAGCGCAGATGGATTGGGATAGTACATCGATGGATGACTGTGTAGGAACACCTGATGCCGTAGATTTTCTTTTACATGTCTCTGTGTAATAAGTTTGGAAGGAACCTGTTGAAAAGTGAAGCAGTTCCACTTCTGTCAATACAAGGCCTTACTACAATAAATGCACTCAATTTTCTCTGATTACAGATGTTAAGCATGGTGGGACAGGGACGATCACTTGGATATATGACCGTCTGGGGTCACCCAGTTCCGTGTGTTTATTCTTTTAATGCTCCATACACTCTCTCTCGTTTGATCAAGGAAGTTAAATTGTTATGGGTTCCGCCTGGGGACAGCTGGCGCCCCAACATTTATTTTCGATCTCTCTGCGTAAAATAGTTTGGACAGAGCCAATTTATGTGCAAATCCGTTTTTAACACTCTATGTAATTATTTGACCAAAACCAGGTAAAGTTCAATGTAATTTACATATGGTACGACTACGACCAAACCACACTGAATACTTCGTTCTTGCCTGAAAATTGTAGTTAAGCACTGCTGCACTCAGATGATCACTTGGATGTATGACTAACCGCCATGTAAGGCTACCAGGGGACACCCAGTTCCGTAGGTTTCCACTTTTATTTCTACGTACACAAATTCTTGTCTCATCACGGAAGTTAAGCGCGGATGGATTGGGATAGTACATCGATGGATGACTGTGTAGGAACACCTGATGCCGTAGAATTTCTTTTACATGTCTCTGTGTAATAAGTTTGGAAGGAACCTGTCGAAAAGTAAAGCAGTTCCAATTCTGTCAATACAAGGCCTTACTACAATAAATTCACTCAATTTTCTCTGATTACAGTTGTTAAGCATGGTGAGACAGGGAGGATCACTTGGATATATGACCGTCTGGGGTCCCCCAGTTCCGTGTGTTTCCTCTTTTAATGGTTCGTACACTCTCTCTCTCGTTTGATCAAGGAAGTTGAACTGTTATGGGTTCCGCCTGGGAACAGCTGGTGGCCCAACATTTATTTTCGATCTCTCTGCGTAAAATAATTTGGACAGAAGCAATTTATGTGCAAAGTATTTCTGATGCAGTGCGTCTACGATAATTACACAATGATTACGTCCGATCTTGACTGAACAATAAAGTTAAGCATTGTCGGGATGGATAGTACTTCTCAGGGGGACCACGCGGAAGCGCCCGTTGAGGTACACGTCCGTTTTCAACACCCTATGTAATTATTTGGGCAAAACCAGGTAAAGTTCAATGTAATTTACATATGGTACGACTACGACCAAACCACACTGAATAATTCGTTCTTGCTAGAAAATTGTAGTTAAGCACTGCTGCACTGAAATGATCACTTGGATGTATGACTAACCGTTATGTAAGGCTACCAGTGGACACCCAGTTCCGTAGGTTTCCACTTTTATTTCTCCGTACACAAATTCTTGTCTCATCACGGAAGTTAAGCGCTGATGCATTGGGATAGTACATCGATGGATGACTGTGTAGGAACACCTGATGCCGTAGACTTTCTTTTACATGTCTCTGTGTAATAAGTTTGGAAGGAACCTGTCGAAAAGTAAAGCAGTTCCACTTCTGTCAATACAAGGCCTTACTACAATAAATGCACTCAATTTTCTCTGATTACAGATGTTAAGCATGGTGGGACAGGGACGATCACTTGGATGTATGACCGTCTGGGATCACCCAGTTCCGTGTGTTTATTCTTTTAATGCTCCATACACTCTCTCTCGTTTGATCAAGGAAGTTGAACTGGAATGGGTTCCGCCTGGAAACAGCTGGTGCCCCAACATTTATTTTCGATCTCTCTGCGTAAAATAATTCGGACAGAGCCAATTTATGTGCAAATCCGTTTTCAACACCCTATGTAATTATTTGACCAAAACCAGGTAAAGTTCAATGTAATTTACATATGGTACGACTACGACCAAACCACACTGAATACTTCGTTCTTGCCTGAAAATTGTAGTTAAGCACTGCTGCACTCAGATGATCACTTGGATGTATGACTAACCGTCATGTAAGGCTACCAGGGGACACCCAGTTCCGTAGGTTTCCACTTTTATTTCTACGTACACAAATTCTTGTCTCATCACGGAAGTTAAGCGCAGATGGATTGGGATAGTACATCGATGGATGACTGTGTAGGAACACCTGATGCCGTAGATTTTCTTTTACATGTCTCTGTGTAATAAGTTTGGAAGGAACCTGTTGAAAAGTAAAGCAGTTCCACTTCTGTCAATACAAGGCCTTACTACAATAAATGCACTCAATTTTCTCTGATTACAGATGTTAAGCATGGTGGGACAGGGACGATCACTTGGATATATGACCGTCTGGGGTCACCCAGTTCCGTGTGTTTATTCTTTTAATGCTCCATACACTCTCTCTCGTTTGATCAAGGAAGTTAAATTGTTATGGGTTCCGCCTGGGGACAGCTGGCGCCCCAACATTTATTTTCGATCTCTCTGCGTAAAATAGTTTGGACAGAGCCAATTTATGTGCAAATCCGTTTTTAACACTCTATGTAATTATTTGACCAAAACCAGGTAAAGTTCAATGTAATTTACATATGGTACGACTACGACCAAACCACACTGAATACTTCGTTCTTGCCTGAAAATTGTAGTTAAGCACTGCTGCACTCAGATGATCACTTGGATGTATGACTAACCGCCATGTAAGGCTACCAGGGGACACCCAGTTCCGTAGGTTTCCACTTTTATTTCTACGTACACAAATTCTTGTCTCATCACGGAAGTTAAGCGCGGATGGATTGGGATAGTACATCGATGGATGACTGTGTAGGAACACCTGATGCCGTAGAATTTCTTTTACATGTCTCTGTGTAATAAGTTTGGAAGGAACCTGTCGAAAAGTAAAGCAGTTCCAATTCTGTCAATACAAGGCCTTACTACAATAAATTCACTCAATTTTCTCTGATTACAGTTGTTAAGCATGGTGAGACAGGGAGGATCACTTGGATATATGACCGTCTGGGGTCCCCCAGTTCCGTGTGTTTCCTCTTTTAATGGTTCGTACACTCTCTCTCTCGTTTGATCAAGGAAGTTGAACTGTTATGGGTTCCGCCTGGGAACAGCTGGTGGCCCAACATTTATTTTCGATCTCTCTGCGTAAAATAATTTGGACAGAAGCAATTTATGTGCAAAGTATTTCTGATGCAGTGCGTCTACGATAATTACACAATGATTACGTCCGATCTTGACTGAACAATAAAGTTAAGCATTGTCGGGATGGATAGTACTTCTCAGGGGGACCACGCGGAAGCGCCCGTTGAGGTACACGTCCGTTTTCAACACCCTATGTAATTATTTGGGCAAAACCAGGTAAAGTTCAATGTAATTTACATATGGTACGACTACGACCAAACCACACTGAATAATTCGTTCTTGCTAGAAAATTGTAGTTAAGCACTGCTGCACTGAAATGATCACTTGGATGTATGACTAACCGTTATGTAAGGCTACCAGTGGACACCCAGTTCCGTAGGTTTCCACTTTTATTTCTCCGTACACAAATTCTTGTCTCATCACGGAAGTTAAGCGCTGATGCATTGGGATAGTACATCGATGGATGACTGTGTAGGAACACCTGATGCCGTAGACTTTCTTTTACATGTCTCTGTGTAATAAGTTTGGAAGGAACCTGTCGAAAAGTAAAGCAGTTCCACTTCTGTCAATACAAGGCCTTACTACAATAAATGCACTCAATTTTCTCTGATTACAGATGTTAAGCATGGTGGGACAGGGACGATCACTTGGATGTATGACCGTCTGGGATCACCCAGTTCCGTGTGTTTATTCTTTTAATGCTCCATACACTCTCTCTCGTTTGATCAAGGAAGTTGAACTGGAATGGGTTCCGCCTGGAAACAGCTGGTGCCCCAACATTTATTTTCGATCTCTCTGCGTAAAATAATTCGGACAGAGCCAATTTATGTGCAAATCCGTTTTCAACACGCTATGTAATTACTTGACCAAAACCAGGTAAAGTTCAATGTAATTTACATATGGTACGACTACGACCAAACCACACTGAATACTTCGTTCTTGCCTGAAAATTGTAGTTAAGCACTGCTGCACTCAGATGATCACTTGGATGTATGACTAACCGCCATGTAAGGCTACCAGGGGACACCCAGTTCCGTAGGTTTCCACTTTTATTTCTACGTACACAAATTCTTGTCTCATCACGGAAGTTAAGCGCGGATGGATTGGGATAGTACATGGATGGATGACTGTGTAGGAACACCTGATGCCGTAGAATTTCTTTTACATGTCTCTGTGTAATAAGTTTGGAAGGAACCTGTCGAAAAGTAAAGCAGTTCCAATTCTGTCAATACAAGGCCTTACTACAATAAATTCACTCAATTTTCTCTGATTACAGTTGTTAAGCATGGTGAGACAGGGAGGATCACTTGGATATATGACCGTCTGGGGTCCCCCAGTTCCGTGTGTTTCCTCTTTTAATGGTTCGTACACTCTCTCTCTCGTTTGATCAAGGAAGTTGAACTGTTATGGGTTCCGCCTGGGAACAGCTGGTGGCCCAACATTTATTTTCGATCTCTCTGCGTAAAATAATTTGGACAGAAGCAATTTATGTGCAAAGTATTTCTGATGCAGTGCGTCTACGATAATTACACAATGATTACGTCCGATCTTGACTGAACAATAAAGTTAAGCATTGTCGGGATGGATAGTACTTCTCAGGGGGACCACGCGGAAGCGCCCGTTGAGGTACACGTCCGTTTTCAACACCCTATGTAATTATTTGGGCAAAACCAGGTAAAGTTCAATGTAATTTACATATGGTACGACTACGACCAAACCACACTGAATAATTCGTTCTTGCTAGAAAATTGTAGTTAAGCACTGCTGCACTGAAATGATCACTTGGATGTATGACTAACCGTTATGTAAGGCTACCAGTGGACACCCAGTTCCGTAGGTTTCCACTTTTATTTCTCCGTACACAAATTCTTGTCTCATCACGGAAGTTAAGCGCTGATGCATTGGGATAGTACATCGATGGATGACTGTGTAGGAACACCTGATGCCGTAGACTTTCTTTTACATGTCTCTGTGTAATAAGTTTGGAAGGAACCTGTCGAAAAGTAAAGCAGTTCCACTTCTGTCAATACAAGGCCTTACTACAATAAATGCACTCAATTTTCTCTGATTACAGATGTTAAGCATGGTGGGACAGGGACGATCACTTGGATGTATGACCGTCTGGGATCACCCAGTTCCGTGTGTTTATTCTTTTAATGCTCCATACACTCTCTCTCGTTTGATCAAGGAAGTTGAACTGGAATGGGTTCCGCCTGGAAACAGCTGGTGCCCCAACATTTATTTTCGATCTCTCTGCGTAAAATAATTCGGACAGAGCCAATTTATGTGCAAATCCGTTTTCAACACGCTATGTAATTACTTGACCAAAACCAGGTAAAGTTCAATGTAATTTACATATGGTACGACTACGACCAAACCACACTGAATACTTCGTTCTTGCCTGAAAATTGTAGTTAAGCACTGCTGCACTCAGATGATCACTTGGATGTATGACTAACCGTCATGTAAGGCTACCAGGGGACACCCAGTTCCGTAGGTTTCCACTTTTATTTCTACGTACACAAATTCTTGTCTCATCACGGAAGTTAAGCGCTGATGGATTGGGATAGTACATCGATGGATGACTGTGTAGGAACACCTGATGCCGTAGATTTTCTTTTACATGTCTCTGTGTAATAAGTTTGGAAGGAACCTGTTGAAAAGTAAAGCAGTTCCACTTCTGTCAATACAAGGCCTTACTACAATAAATGCACTCAATTTTCTCTGATTACAGATGTTAAGCATGGTGGGACAGGGACGATCACTTGGATATATGACCGTCTGGGGTCACCCAGTTCCGTGTGTTTATTCTTTTAATGCTCCATACACTCTCTCTCGTTTGATCAAGGAAGTTAAATTGTTATGGGTTCCGCCTGGGGACAGCTGGCGCCCCAACATTTATTTTCGATCTCTCTGCGTAAAATAGTTTGGACAGAGCCAATTTATGTGCAAATCCGTTTTTAACACTCTATGTAATTATTTGACCAAAACCAGGTAAAGTTCAATGTAATTTACATATGGTGCGACTAAGACCAAACCACACTGAATACTTTGTTCTTGCCAGAAAATTGTAGTTAAGCACTGCTGCACTCAGATGATTGCTTGGATGTATGACTAACCTTCATGTAAGGCTACCAGGGGACACCCAGTTCCGTTGGTTTCCAATTTTATTTCTCCGTACATAAATTCTTGTTTCATCACGGAAGTTAAGCGCTGATGGATTGGGATAGTACATCGATGGATGACTGTGTAGTAACACCTGATGACGTAGACTTTCTTTTACATGTCTCTGTGTAATAAGTTTGGAAGGAACCTGTCGAAAAGTAAAGCAGTTCCAATTCTGTCAATACAAGGCCTTACTACAATAAATTCACTCAATTTTCTCTGATTACAGTTGTTAAGCATGGTGAGACAGGGAGGATCACTTGGATATATGACCGTCTGGGGTCCCCCAGTTCCGTGTGTTTCCCCTTTTAATGGTTCGTACACTCTCTCTCTCGTTTGATCAAGGAAGTTGAACTGTTATGGGTTCCGCCTGGGAACAGCTGGTGGCCCAACATTTATTTTCGATCTCTCTGCGTAAAATAATTTGGACAGAAGCAATTTATGTGCAAAGTATTTCTGATGCAGTGCGTCTACGATAATTACACAATGATTACGTCCGATCTTGACTGAACAATAAAGTTAAGCATTGTCGGGATGGATAGTACTTGGCAGAGGGACCACGTGGGAGCACCTGTTGAGGTACACATCTGTTTTCAACACCCTATGTAATTATTTGGGCAAAACCAGGTAAAGTTCAATGTAATTTACATATGGTACGACTACGACCAAACCACACTGAATAATTCGTTCTTGCTAGAAAATTGTAGTTAAGCACTGCTGCACTCAGATGATCACTTGGATGTATGACTAACCGCCATGTAAGGCTACCAGGGGACACCCAGTTCCGTAGGTTTCCACTTTTATTTCTACGTACACAAATTCTTGTCTCATCACGGAAGTTAAGCGCGGATGGATTGGGATAGTACATCGATGGATGACTGTGTAGTAACACCTGATGCCGTAGACTTTCTTTTACATGTCTCTGTGTAATAAGTTTGGAAGGAACCTGTCGAAAAGTAAAGCAGTTCCACTTCTGCCAATACAAGGCCTTACTACAATAAATGCACTCAATTTTCTCTGATTACAGATGTTAAGCATGTTGGGACAGGGACGATCACTTAAACATATGACCGTCTGGGGTCACCCAGTTCCGTGTATTTATTCTTTTAATGCTCCATACACTCTCTCTCGTTTGATCAAGGAAGTTGAATTGTTATGGGTTCCGCCTGGGAACAGCTGGCGCCCCAACAATTATTTTCGATCTCTCTGCGTAAAATAATTTGGACAGAGGCAATTTATGTGCAAAGTATTTCTCCTACAGTGCGTCTACGATAATTACACAATTATTACGTCCGATCTTGACTGAACAATAAAGTTAAGCATTGTCGGGATGGATAGTATTTCTCAGGGGGACCACGCGGGAGCGCCCGTTGAGGTACACGTCCGTTTTCAACACCCTATGTAATTATTTGGGCAAAACCAGGTAAAGTTCAATGTAATTTACATATGGCACGACTACGACCAAACCACACTGAATAATTCGTTCTTGCTAGAAAATTGTAGTTAAGCACTGCTGCACTCAAATGATCACTTGGATGTATGACTAACCGTTATGTAAGGCTACCAGTGGACACCCAGTTCCGTAGGTTTCCACTTTTATTTCTCCGTACACAAATTCTTGTCTCATCACGGAAGTTAAGCGCTGATGCATTGGGATAGTACATCGATGGATGACTGTGTAGGAACACCTGATGCCGTAGACTTTCTTTTACATGTCTCTGCGTAATAAGTTTGGAAGGAACCTGTCGAAAAGTAAAGCAGTTCCACTTCTGTCAATACAAGGCCTTACTACAATAAATGCACTCAATTTTCTCTGATTACAGATGTTAAGCATGGTGGGTAAGGGACGATCACTTGGATATATGACCGTCTGGGGTCACCCAGTTCCGTGTGTTTATTCTTTTAATGCTCCATACACTCTCTCTCGTTTGATCAAGGAAGTTGAACTGGAATGGGTTCCGCCTGGGAACAGCTGGTGCCCCAACATTTATTTTCGATCTCTTTGCGTAAAACAATTTTGACAGAACAAATTTATGTGCAAATCTGTTTTCAACACCCTATGTAATTTTTTGAGCAAAACCAGATAAAGTTCAATGTAATTTACATTTGGTACGACTACGACCAAACTACACTGAATACTTCGTTCTTGCCAGAAAATTGTAGTTAAGCATTGCTGCACTCAGATGATCACTTGGATGTATGACTAACCGTCATATAAGGCTACCAGGGGACACCCAGTTCCGTTGGTTTCCACTTTTATTTCTACGTACACAAATTCTTGTCTCATCACGGAAGTTAAGCGCGGATGGATTTGGATAGTACATCGATGGATGACTGTGTAGGAACACCTGATGCCGTAGACTTTCTTTTACATGTCTCTGTGTAATAAGTTTGGAAGGAACCTGTCGAAAAGTAAAGCAGTTCCACTTCTGTCAATACAAGGCCTTACTACAATAAATTCACTCAATTTTCTCTGATTACAGTTGTTAAGCATGGTGGGACAGAGAGGATCACTTGGATATATGACCGTCTGGGGTCACCCAGTTCCGTGTGTTTCCTCTTTTAATGGTTCGTACACTCTCTCTCTCGTTTGATCACGGAAGTTAAAGTGTTATGGGATCCGCCTGTGGACAGCTGGTGCCCCAACATTTATTTTCGATCTCTCAGCGTATAATAATTTGGACCGAACAAATTTATTGTCAAAGTATTTCTGCTACAGTGCGTCTACGATAATTACACAAAGATTACGTCCGATCTCGACTAAACAATAAAGTTAAGCCATGTCGGGATGGGATAGTACTTGGCAGGGGGACCACGTGAGAGCACCTGTTGAGGTACACATCTGTTTTCAACACCCTATGAAATTATTTGAGCAAAACCAGGTAAAGTTCAATGTAATTTACATATGGTGCGACTACGACCAAACCACACTGAATACTTTGTTCTTGCCAGAAAATTGTAGTTAAGCACTGCTGCACTCAGATGATTGCTTGGATGTATGACTAACCTTCATGTAAGGCTACCAGGGGACACCCAGTTCCGTTGGTTTCCAATTTTATTTCTCCGTACATAAATTCTTGTTTCATCACGGAAGTTAAGCGCTGATGGATTGGGATAGTACATCGATGGATGACTGTGTAGTAACACCTGATGACGTAGACTTTCTTTTACATGTCTCTGTGTAATAAGTTTGGAAGGAACCTGTCGAAAAGTAAAGCAGTTCCACTTCTGTCAATACAAGGCCTTACTACAATAAATTCACTCAATTTTCTCTGATTACAGTTGTTAAGCATGGTGGGACAGAGAGGATCACTTGGATATATGACCGTCTGGGGTCACCCAGTTCCGTGTGTTTCCTCTTTTAATGGTTCGTACACTCTCTCTCTCGTTTGATCACGGAAGTTAAAGTGTTATGGGATCCGCCTGTGGACAGCTGGTGCCCCAACATTTATTTTCGATCTCTCAGCGTATAATAATTTGGACCGAACAAATTTATTGTCAAAGTATTTCTGCTACAGTGCGTCTACGATAATTACACAAAGATTACGTCCGATCTCGACTGAACAATAAAGTTAAGCCATGTCGGGATGGGATAGTACTTGGCAGGGGGACCACGTGAGAGCACCTGTTGAGGTACACATCTGTTTTCAACACCCTATGAAATTATTTGAGCAAAACCAGGTAAAGTTCAATGTAATTTACATATGGTGCGACTACGACCAAACCACACTGAATACTTTGTTCTTGCCAGAAAATTGTAGTTAAGCACTGCTGCACTCAGATGATTGCTTGGATGTATGACTAACCTTCATGTAAGGCTACCAGGGGACACCCAGTTCCGTTGGTTTCCAATTTTATTTCTCCGTACATAAATTCTTGTTTCATCACGGAAGTTAAGCGCTGATGGATTGGGATAGTACATCGATGGATGACTGTGTAGTAACACCTGATGACGTAGACTTTCTTTTACATGTCTCTGTGTAATAAGTTTGGAAGGAACCTGTCGAAAAGTAAAGCAGTTCCACTTCTGCCAATACAAGGCCTTACTACAATAAATGCTCTCAATTTTCTCTGATTACAGATGTTAAGCATGTTGGGACAGGGACGATCACTTAAACATATGACCGTCTGGTGTCACCCAGTTCCGTGTGTTTCTTCTTTTAATGCTCCATACACTCTCTCTCGTTTGATCAAGGAAGTTGAACTGGAATAGGTACCGCATGGAAACAGCTGGTGCCCCAACATTTATTTTCGATCTCTCTGCGTAAAATAATTTGGACAGAAGCAATTTATGTGCAAAGTATTTCTGATGCAGTGCGTCTACGATAATTACACAATGATTACGTCCGATCTTGACTGAACAATAAAGTTAAGCATTGTCGGGATGGATAGTACTTCTCAGGGGGACCACGCGGGAGCGCCCGTTGAGGTACACGTCCGTTTTCAACACCCTATGTAATTATTTGGGCAAAACCAGGTAAAGTTCAATGTAATTTACATATGGTACGACTACGACCAAACCACACTGAATAATTCGTTCTTGCTAGAAAATTGTAGTTAAGCACTGCTGCACTCAAATGATCACTTGGATGTATGACTAACCGTTATGTAAGGCTACCAGTGGACACCCAGTTCCGTAGGTTTCCACTTTTATTTCTCCGTACACAAATTCTTGTCTCATCACGGAAGTTAAGCGCTGATGGATTGGGATAGTACATCGATGGATGACTGTGTAGGAACACCTGATAACGTAGACTTTCTTTTACATGTCTCTGTATAATAAGTTTGGAAGGAACCTGTCGAAAAGTAAAGCAGTTCCACTTCTGCCAATACAAGGCCTTACTACAATAAATGCACTCAATTTTCTCTGATTACATATGTTAAGCATGTTGGGACAGGGACGATCACTTAAACATATGACCGTCTGGGGTCACCCAGTTCCGTGTGTTTATTCTTTTAATGCTCCATACACTCTCTCTCGTTTGATCAAGGAAGTTGAACTGGAATGGGTTCCGCCTGGGAACAGTTGGTGCCCCAACATTTATTTTCGATCTCTTTGCGTAAAACAATTTTGACAGAACAAATTTATGTGCAAATCCGTTTTCAACACCCTATGTAATTTTTTGAGCAAAACCAGATAAAGTTCAATGTAATTTACATTTGGTACGACTACGACCAAACTACACTGAATACTTCGTTCTTGCCAGAAAATTGTAGTTAAGCATTGCTGCACTCAGATGATCACTTGGATGTATGACTAACCGTCATATAAGGCTACCAGGGGACACCCAGTTCCGTTGGTTTCCACTTTTATTTCTACGTACACAAATTCTTGTCTCATCACGGAAGTTAAGCGCGGATGGATTGGGATAGTACATCGATGGATGACTGTGTAGGAACACCTGATGCCGTAGACTTTCTTTTACATGTCTCTGTGTAATAAGTTTGGAAGGAACCTGTCGAAAAGTAAAGCAGTTCCACTTCTGTCAATACAAGGCCTTACTACAATAAATTCACTCAATTTTCTCTGATTACAGTTGTTAAGCATTGTGGGACAGGGAGGATCACTTGGATATATGACCGTCTGGGGTCACCCAGTTCCGTGTGTTTCCTCTTTTAATGGTTCGTACACTCTCTCTCTCGTTTGATCACGGAAGTTAAAGTGTTATGGGATCCGCCTGGAGACAGCTGGTGCCCCAACATTTATTTTCGATCTCTCAGCGTATAATAATTTGGACAGAACAAATTTATGGTCAAAGTATTTCTGCTACAGTGCGTCTACGATAATTACACAATGATTACGTCCGATCTTGACTGAACAATAAAGTTAAGCATTGTCGGGATGGATAGTACTTCTCAGGGGGACCACGCGGAAGCGCCCGTTGAGGTACACGACCGTTTTTAACACCCTATGTAATTATTTGGGCAAAACCAGGTAAAGTTCAATGTAATTTACATATGGTACGACTACGACCAAACCACACTGAATAATTCGTTCTTGCTAGAAAATTGTAGTTAAGCACTGCTGCACTCAAATGATCACTTGGATGTATGACTAACCGTTATGTAAGGCTACCAGTGGACACCCAGTTCCGTAGGTTTCCACTTTTATTTCTCCGTACACAAATTCTTGTCTCATCACGGAAGTTAAGCGCTGATGGATTGGGATAGTACATCGATGGATGACTGTGTAGGAACACCTGATGCCGTAGACTTTCTTTTACATGTCTCTGTGTAATAAGTTTGGAAGGAACCTGTCGAAAAGTAAAGCAGTTCCACTTCTGTCAATACAAGGCCTTACTACAGTAAATGCACTCAATTTTCTCTGATTACAGATGTTAAGCATGGTGGGACAGGGACGATCACTTGGATATATGACCGTCTGGGATCACCCAGTTCCGTGTGTTTATTCTTTTAATGCTCCATTCACTCTCTCTCGTTTGATCAAGGAAGTTGAACTGGAATGGGTTCCGCCTGGGAACAGCTGGTGCCCCAACATTTATTTTCGATCTCTCTGCGTAAAATAATTTGGACAGAGCCAATTTATGTGCAAATCCGTTTTCAACACCCTATGTAATTATTTGACCAAAACCAGGTAAAGTTCAATGTAATTTACATATGGTACGACTACGACCAAACCACTCTGAATACTTCGTTCTTGCCTGAAAATTGTAGTTAAGCACTGCTGCACTTAGATGATCACTTGGATGTATGACTAACCGCCATGTAAGGCTACCAGGGGACACCCAGTTCCGTAGGTTTCCACTTTTATTTCTACGTACACAAATTCTTGTCTCATCACGGAAGTTAAGCGCTGATGGATTGGGATAGTACATCGATGGATGACTGTGTAGGAACACCTGATGCCGTGGACTTTCTTTTACATGTTTCTGTGTAATAAGTTTGGAAGGAACCTGTCGAAAAGTAAAGCAGTTCCACTTCTGTCAATACAAGGCCTTATTACAATAAATGCACTCAATTTTCTCTGATTACAGTTGTTAAGCATGGTGGGACAGGGAGGATCACTTGGATATATGACCGTCTGGGGTCACCCAGTTCCGTGTGTTTCCTCTTTTAATGGTTCGTACACTCTCTCTCTCGTTTGATCACGGAAGTTAAAGTGTTATGGGATCCGCCTGTGGACAGCTGTTGCCCCAACATTTATTTTCGATCTCTCAGCGTATAATAATTTGGACAGAACAAATTTATGGTCAAAGTATTTCTGCTACAGTGCGTCTACGATAATTACACAAAGATTACGTCCGATCTCGACTGAACAATAAAGTTAAGCATTGTCGGGATGGGATAGTACTTGGCAGGGGGACCACGTGGGAGCACCTGTTGAGGTACACATCTGTTTTCAACACCCTATGTAATTATTTGAGCAAAACCAGGTAAAGTTCAATGTAATTTACATATGGTACGACTACGACCAAACCACACTGAATACTTTGTTCTTGCCAGAAAATTGTAGTTAAGCACTGCTGCACTCAGATGATAGCTTGGATGTATGACTAACTTTCATGTAAGGCTACCAGGGGACACCCAGTTCCGTTGGTTTCCAATTTTATTTCTCCGTACATAAATTCTTGTTTCATCACGGAAGTTAAGCGCTGATGGATTGGGATAGTACATCGATGGATGACTGTGTAGTAACACCTGATGACGTAGACTTTCTTTTACATGTCTCTGTGTAATAAGTTTGGAAGGAACCTGTCGAAAAGTAAAGCAGTTCCACTTCCGCCAATACAAGGCCTTACTACAATAAATGCTCTCAATTTTCTCTGATTACAGATGTTAAGCATGTTGGGACAGGGACGATCACTTAAACATATGACCGTCTGGTGTCACCCAGTTCCGTGTGTTTCTTCTTTTAATGCTCCATACACTCTCTCTCGTTTGATCAAGGAAGTTGAACTGGAATGGGTTCCGCATGGAAACAGCTGGTGCCCCAACATTTATTTTCGATCTCTCTGCGTAAAATAATTTGGACAGAAGCAATTTATGTGCAAAGTATTTCTGATGCAGTGCGTCTACGATAATTACACAATGATTACGTCCGATCTTGACTGAACAATAAAGTTAAGCATTGTCGGGATGGATAGTACTTCTCAGGGGGACCACGCGGGGGCGCCCGTTGAGGTACACGTCCGTTTTCAACACCCTATGTAATTATTTGGGCAAAACCAGGTAAAGTTCAATGTAATTTACATATGGTACGACTACGACCAAACCACACTGAATAATTCGTTCTTGCTAGAAAATTGTAGTTAAGCACTGCTGCACTCAAATGATCACTTGGATGTATGACTAACCGTTATGTAAGGCTACCAGTGGACACCCAGTTCCGTAGGTTTCCAATTTTATTTCTCCGTACACAAATTCTTGTCTCATCACGGAAGTTAAGCGCTGATGGATTGGGATAGTACATCGATGGATGACTGTGTAGGAACACCTGATAACGTAGACTTTCTTTTACATGTCTCTGTGTAATAAGTTTGGAAGGAACCTGTCGAAAAGTAAAGCAGTTCCACTTCTGCCAATACAAGGCCTTACTACAATAAATGCACTCAATTTTCTCTGATTACATATGTTAAGCATGTTGGGACAGGGACGATCACTTAAACATATGACCGTCTGGGGTCACCCAGTTCCGTGTGTTTATTCTTTTAATGCTCCATACACTCTCTCTCGTTTGATCAAGGAAGTTGAACTGGAACGGGTTCCGCCTGGGAACAGCTGGTGCCCCAACATTTATTTTCGATCTCTTTGCGTAAAACAATTTTGACAGAACCAATTTATGTGCAAATCCGTTTTCAACACCCTATGTAATTTTTTGAGCAAAACCAGATAAAGTTCAATGTAATTTACATTTGGTACGACTACGACCAAACTACACAGAATACTTCGTTCTTGCCAGAAAATTGTAGTTAAACATTGCTGCACTCAGATGATCACTTGGATGTATGACTAACCGTCATATAAGGTTACCAGGGGACACCCAGTTCCGTTGGTTTCCACTTTTATTTCTACGTACACAAATTCTTGTCTCATCACGGAAGTTAAGCGCGGATGGATTGGGATAGTACATCGATGGATGACTGTGTAGGAACACCTGATGCCGTAGACTTTCTTTTACATGTCTCTGTGTAATAAGTTTGGAAGGAACCTGTCGAAAAGTAAAGCAGTTCCACTTCTGTCAATACAAGGCCTTACTACAATAAATTCACTCAATTTTCTCTGATTACAGTTGTTAAGCATGGTGGGACAGGGAGGATCACTTGGATATATGACCGTCTGGGGTCACCCAGTTCCGTGTGTTTCCTCTTTTAATGGTTCGTACACTCTCTCTCTCGTTTGATCACGGAAGTTAAAGTGTTATGGGATCCGCCTGGGGACAGCTGGTGCCCCAACATTTATTTTCGATCTCTCAGCGTAAAATAATTTGGACAGAACAAATTTCTGGTCAAAGTATTTCTGCTACAGTGGGTCTACGATAATTACACAAAGATTACGTCCGATCTCGACTGAACAATAAAGTTAAGCATTGTCGGGATGGGATAGTACTTGGCAGGGGGACCACGTGGGAGCACCTGTTGAGGTACACATCTGTTTTCAACACCCTATGTAATTATTTGAGCAAAACCAAGTAAAGTTCAAAGTAATTTACATATGGTACGACTACGACCAAACCACACTGAATACTTTGTTCTTGCCAGAAAATTGTAGTTAAGCACTGCTGCACTCAGATGATTGCTTGGATGTATGACTAACCTTCATGTAAGGCTACCAGGGGACACCCAGTTCCGTTGGTTTCCAATTTTATTTCTCCGTACATAAATTCTTGTTTCATCACGGAAGTTAAGCGCTGATGGATTGGGATAGTACATCGATGGATGACTGTGTAGTAACACCTGATGCCGTAGACTTTCTTTTACATGTCTCTGTGTAATAAGTTTGGAAGGAACCTGTCGAAAAGTAAAGCAGTTCCACTTCTGCCAATACAAGGCCTTACTACAATAAATGCACTCAATTTTCTCTGATTACAGATGTTAAGCATGTTGGGACAGGGACGATCACTTAAACATATGACCGTCTGGGGTCACCCAGTTCCGTGTATTTATTCTTTTAATGCTCCATACACTCTCTCTCGTTTGATCAAGGAAGTTGAACTGGAATGGGTTCCGCCTGGGAACAGCTGGTGCCCCAACATTTATTTTCGATCTCTCTGCGTAAAATAATTTGGACAGAGCCAATTTATGTGCAAATCCGTTTTCAACACCCTATGTAATTATTTGACCAAAACCAGGTAAAGTTCAATGTAATTTACATATGGTACGACTACGACCAAACCACACTGAATAATTCGTTCTTGCTAGAAAATTGTAGTTAAGCACTGCTGCACTCAGATGATCACTTGGATGTATGACTAACCGTTCATGTAAGGCTACCAGGGGACACCCAGTTCCGTAGGTTTCCACTTTTATTTCTCCGTACACAAATTCTTGTCTCATCACGGAAGTTAAGCGCTGATGGCATTGGGATAGTACATCGATGGATGACTGTGTAGGAACACCTGATGCCGTAGACTTTCTTTTACATGTCTCTGCTGTAATAAGTTTGGAAGGAACCTGTCGAAAAGTAAAGCAGTTCCACTTCTGTCAATACAAGGCCTTACTACAATAAATGCACTCAATTTTCTCTGATTACAGATGTTAAGCATGGTGGGACAGGGACGATCACTTGGATATATGACCGTCTGGGATCACCCAGTTCCGTGTGTTTATTCTTTTAATGCTCCATACACTCTCTCTCGTTTGATCAAGGAAGTTGAACTGGAATGGGTTCCGCCTGGAAACAGCTGGTGCCCCAACATTTATTTTCGATCTCTTTGCGTAAAACAATTTTGACAGAACAAATTTATGTGCAAATCCGTTTTCAACACCCTATGTAATTTTTTGAGCAAAACCAGATAAAGTTCAATGTAATTTACATTTGGTACGACTACGACCAAACTACACTGAATACTTCGTTCTTGCCAGAAAATTGTAGTTAAGCATTGCTGCACTCAGATGATCACTTGGATGTATGACTAACCGTCATATAAGGCTACCAGGGGACACCCAGTTCCGTTGGTTTCCACTTTTATTTCTACGTACACAAATTCTTGTCTCATCACGGAAGTTAAGCGCGGATGGATTGGGATAGTACATCGATGGATGACTGTGTAGGAACACCTGATGCCGTAGACTTTCTTTTACATGTCTCTGTGTAATAAGTTTGGAAGGAACCTGTCGAAAAGTAAAGCAGTTCCACTTCTGTCAATACAAGGCCTTACTACAATAAATTCACTCAATTTTCTCTGATTACAGTTGTTAAGCATGGTGGGACAGGGAGGATCACTTGGATATATGACCGTCTGGGGTCACCCAGTTCCGTGTGTTTCCTCTTTTAATGGTTCGTACACTCTCTCTCTCGTTTGATCACGGAAGTTAAAGTGTTATGGGATCCGCCTGTGGACAGCTGTTGCCCCAACATTTATTTTCGATCTCTCAGCGTATAATAATTTGGACAGAACAAATTTATGGTCAAAGTATTTCTGCTACAGTGCGTCTACGATAATTACACAAAGATTACGTCCGATCTCGACTGAACAATAAAGTTAAGCATTGTCGGGATGGGATAGTACTTGGCAGGGGGACCACGTGGGAGCACCTGTTGAGGTACACATCTGTTTTCAACACCCTATGTAATTATTTGAGCAAAACCAGGTAAAGTTCAATGTAATTTACATATGGTACGACTACGACCAAACCACACTGAATACTTTGTTCTTGCCAGAAAATTGTAGTTAAGCACTGCTGCACTCAGATGATAGCTTGGATGTATGACTAACCTTCATGTAAGGCTACCAGGGGACACCCAGTTCCGTTGGTTTCCAATTTTATTTCTCCGTACATAAATTCTTGTTTCATCACGGAAGTTAAGCGCTGATGGATTGGGATAGTACATCGATGGATGACTGTGTAGTAACACCTGATGACGTAGACTTTCTTTTACATGTCTCTGTGTAATAAGTTTGGAAGGAACCTGTCGAAAAGTAAAGCAGTTCCACTTCTGCCAATACAAGGCCTTACTACAATAAATGCTCTCAATTTTCTCTGATTACAGATGTTAAGCATGTTGGGACAGGGACGATCACTTAAACATATGACCGTCTGGTGTCACCCAGTTCCGTGTGTTTCTTCTTTTAATGCTCCATACACTCTCTCTCGTTTGATCAAGGAAGTTGAACTGGAATGGGTTCCGCATGGAAACAGCTGGTGACCCAACATTTATTTTCGATCTCTCTGCGTAATATAATTTGGACAGAAGCAATTTATGGTCAAAGTATTTCTGCTACAGTGCGTCTACGATAATTACACAAAGATTACGTCCGATCTTGACTGAACAATAAAGTTAAGCATTGTCGGGATGGATAGTACTTCTCAGGGGGACCACGCGGGAGCGCCCGTTGAGGTACACGTCCGTTTTCAACACCCTATGTAATTATTTGGGCAAAACCAGGTAAAGTTCAATGTAATTTACATATGGTACGACTACGACCAAACCACACTGAATAATTCGTTCTTGCTAGAAAATTGTAGTTAAGCACTGCTGCACTCAAATGATCACTTGGATGTATGACTAACCGTTATGTAAGGCTACCAGTGGACACCCAGTTCCGTAGGTTTCCAATTTTATTTCTCCGTACACAAATTCTTGTCTCATCACGGAAGTTAAGCGCTGATGGATTGGGATAGTACATCGATGGATGACTGTGTAGTAACACCTGATGCCGTAGACTTTCTTTTACATGTCTCTGTGTAATAAGTTTGGAAGGAACCTGTCGAAAAGTAAAGCAGTTCCACTTCTGCCAATACAAGGCCTTACTACAATAAATGCACTCAATTTTCTCTGATTACAGATGTTAAGCATGTTGGGACAGGGACGATCACTTGAACATATGACCGTCTGGGGTCACCCAGTTCCGTGTGTTTATTCTTTTAATGCTCCATACACTCTCTCTCGTTTGATCAAGGAAGTTGAACTGGTATGGGTTCCGCCTGGAACAGCTGGTGCCCCAACATTTATTTTCGATCTCTCTGCGTAAAATAATTTGGACAGAACCAATTTATGTGCAAATCCGTTTTCAACACCCTATGTAATTATTTGAGCAAAACCAGGTAAAGTTCAATGTAATTTACATATGGTACGACTACGACCAAACCACACTGAATACTTCGTTCTTCCCAGAAAATTGTAGTTAAGCACTGCTGCACTCAGACGATCACTTGGATGTATGACTAACCGTCATGTAAGGCTACCAGGGGACACCCAGTTCCGTTGGTTTCCACTTTTATTTTTACGTACACAAATTCTTGTCTCATCACGGAAGTTAAGCGCTGATGGATTGGGATAGTACATCGATGGATGACTGTGTAGGAACACCTGATGCCGTAGACTTTCTTTTACATGTCTCCCTGTAATAAGTTTGGAAGGAACCTGTCGAAAAGTAAAGCAGTTCCACTTCTGTCAATACAAGGCCTTACTACAATAAATGCACTCAATTTTCTCTGATTACAGATGTTAAGCATTGTGGGACAGGGACGATCACTTGGATATATGACCGTCTGGGGTCACCCAGTTCCGTGTGTTTCCTCTTTTAATGGTTCGTACGCTCTCTCTCGTTTGATCACGGAAGTTAAACGTGTTATGGGATCCGCCTGGGAACAGCTGGTGCCCCAACATTTATTTTCGATCTCTCTGCGTAAAATAATTTGGACAGAAGCAATTTATGTGCAAAGTATTTCTGCTACAGTGCGTCTACGATAATTACACAATAATTACCTGCGATCTTGACTGAACAATTAAGTTAAGCATTGTCGGGATGGAATAGTACTATGGCAGGGGGACCACGTGGGAGCGCACGTTGAGGTACACGTCCGTTTTCAACACCCTATGTAATTATTTGGGCAAAACCAGGTAAAGTTCAATGTAATTTACATATTGTACGACTACGACCAAACCACACTGAATACTTCGTTCTTGCCAGAAAATTGTAGTTAAGCACTGCTGCACTCAGATGATCTCTTGGATGTATGACTAACCTTCATGTAAGGCTACCAGGGGACACCCAGTTCCGTTGGTTTCCACTTTTCTTTCTCTGTACACAAATTCTTGTCTCATCACGGAAGTTAAGCGCTGATGGATTGGGATAGTTCATCGATGGATGACTGTGTAGGAACACCTGATGCCGTAGACTTTCTTTTACATGTCTCTGTGTAATAAATTTGGAAGGAACCTGTCGAAAAGTAAAGCAGTTCCACTTCTGTCAATACAAGGCCTTACTACAATAAATGCACTTAATTTTCTCTGATTACAGATGTTAAGCATGGTGGGACAGGGACGATCACTTGGATATATGACCGTTTGGGGTTACCCAGTTCCGTGTGTTTCCTCTTTTAATGGTTCGTACGCTCTCTCTCGTTTGATCACGGAAGTTAAACTGTTATGGGTTCCGCCTGGGAACAGCTGGTGCCCCAACATTTATTTTCGATCTCTCTGCGTAAAATAATTTGGACAGAAGCAATTTATGTGCAAAGTATTTCTGCTACAGTGCGTCTACGATAATTACACAATGATTACGTCCGATCTTGACTGAACAATAAAGTTAAGCATTGTCGGGATGGATAGTACTTGGCAGGGGGACCACGTGGGAGCGCCCGTTGAGGTACACGTCCGTTTTCAACACCCTATGTAATTATTTGGGCAAAAGCAGGTAAAGTTCAATGTAATTTACATATGGTACGACTACGACAAAACCACACTGAATACTTCGTTCTTGCCAAAAAATTGTAGGGAAGCACTGCTGCACTCAAATGATCACTTGGATGTATGACTAACCGTCATGTAAGGCTACCAGGGGACACCCAGTTCCGTAGGTTTCCACTTTTATTTCTCCGTACACAAATTTTGTCTCATCACGGAAGTTAAGCGCTGATGGATTGGGATATAACATCGATGAATGACTGTGTACGAACACCTGAGGCCGTAGACTTTCTTTTACATGTCTCTGTGTAATAAGTTTGGAAGGAACCTGTCGAAAAGTGAAGCAGTTTCACTTCTGTCAATACAAGGCCTTACTACAATAAATGTACTCAATTTTCACTGATTACAGATGTTAAGCATGGTGGGACAGGGAGGATCACTTGGATATATGACCGTCTTGGGTTACCCAGTTCCGTGTGTTTATTCTTTTAATGCTCCATACACTCTCTCTCGTTTGATCAAGGAAGTTGAATTGTTATGGGTTCCGCCTGGAAACAGCTGGTGCCCCAACATTTATTTTCGATCTCTCTGCGTAAAATAATTTGGACAGAACCAATTTATGTGCAAATCCGTTTTCAACACCCTATGTAATTATTTGAGCAAAACCAGGTAAAGTTCAATGTAATTTACATATGGTACGACTACGACCAAACCGCACTGAATACTTCGTTCTTGCCAGAAGGTTGTAATTAAGCACTGCTGCACTCAGATGATCACTTGGATGCATGACTAACCGTCATGTAAGGCTACCAGGGGACACCCAGTTCCGCAAGTTTTCACTTTTATTTCTCCGTACACACATTCTTCTTTTATCACGGAATGTAAGCGCTGATGGATTGGGATAGTACATCGATGGATGACTGTGTAGGAACACCTGATGCCGTAAACTTTCTTTTACATGTCTCTGTGTAATGAGTTTGGAAGGAACCTGTCGAAAAGTAAAGCAGTTCCACTTCTGTCAATACAAGGCCTTACTACAATAAATCCACTCAATTTTCTCTGATTACAGATGTTAAACATTGTGGGACAGGGACGATCACTTAAACATATGACCGTCTGGGGTCACCCAGTTCCGTGTGTTTCCTCTTTTAATGGTTCGTACACTCTCTCTCGTTTGATCACAGAAGTTAAACGGTTTTAGGATCCGCCTGGGGATAGCTGGTGCCCCAACATTTATTTTCGATCTCTCTGCGTAAAATAATTTGGACAGAAGCAATTTATGTGCAAAGTATTTTTGCTACAGTGCGTCTACGATAATTACACAATAATTACCTGCGATCTTAACTGAACAATTAAGTTAAGCATTGTCGGGATGGAATAGTATATGGCAGGGGGACCACGTGGGAGCGCACGTTGAGGTACACGTCCGTTTTCAACACCCTATGTAATTATTTGGGCAAGACCAGGTAAAGTTCAATGTAATTTACATATGGTACGACTACGACCAAACCACACTACATACTTCGTTCTTGCCAGAAAATTGTAGTTAAGCACTGCTGCACTCAAATGATCACTTGGATGTATGACTAACCGTCATGTAAGGCTACCAGGGGACACCCAGTTCCGTAGGTTTCCACTTTTATTTCTCCGTACACAAATTCTTGTCTCATCACGGAAGTTAAATCGATGGATGACTGTGTAGGAGCACCTGATGCCGTAGACTTTCTTTTACATGTCTCTGTGTAATAAGTTTGAAAGGAACCTGTCGAAAAGTAAAGCAGTTCCACTTCTGTCAACACAAGGCCTTACTACAATAAATGCACTTAATTTCCTCTGATTACAGATGTTAAGCATGGTGGGACAAGGACGATCACTTAAACATATGTCCGTTTGGGGTTACCCAGTATCGTGTGTTTCCTCTTTTAATGGTTCGTACGCTCCCTCTCGTTTGATCACGGAAGTTAAACTGTTATGGGTTCCGCCTGGGAACAGCTGGTGCCCCAACATTTATTTTCGATCTCTTTGCGTAAAATAATTTGGACAGAAGCAATTTATGTGCAAAGTATTTCTGCTACAGTGCGTCTACGATAATTACACAATGATTACGTCCGATCTTGACTGAACAATAAAGTTAAGCATTGTCGGGATGGATAGTACTTGGCAGGGGGACCACGTGGGAGCGCCCGTTGAGGTACACGTCCGTTTTCAACACCCTATGTAATTATTTGGGCAAAACCAGGTAAAGTTCAATGTAATTTACATATGGTACGACTACGACCAAACCACATTGAATATTTCGTTCTTGCCAAAACATTGTAGGGAAGCACTACTGCACTCAAATGATCACTTGGATGTATGGCTAACCGTCATGTAAGGCTACCAGGGGACACCCAGTTCCGTAGGTTTCCACTTTTATTTCTCCGTACACAAATTCTTGTCTCATCACGGAAGTTAAATCGATGGATGACTGTGTAGGAGCACCTGATGCCGTAGACTTTCTTTTACATGTCTCTGTGTAATAAGTTTGAAAGGAACCTGTCGAAAAGTAAAGCAGTTCCACTTCTGTCAACACAAGGCCTTACTACAATAAATGCACTTAATTTCCTCTGATTACAGATGTTAAGCATGGTGGGACAAGGACGATCACTTAAACATATGTCCGTTTGGGGTTACCCAGTATCGTGTGTTTCCTCTTTTAATGGTTCGTACGCTCCCTCTCGTTTGATCACGGAAGTTAAACTGTTATGGGTTCCGCCTGGGAACAGCTGGTGCCCCAACATTTATTTTCGATCTCTTTGCGTAAAATAATTTGGACAGAAGCAATTTATGTGCAAAGTATTTCTGCTACAGTGCGTCTACGATAATTACACAATGATTACGTCCGATCTTGACTGAACAATAAAGTTAAGCATTGTCGGGATGGATAGTACTTGGCAGGGGGACCACGTGGGAGCGCCCGTTGAGGTACACGTCCGTTTTCAACACCCTATGTAATTATTTGGGCAAAACCAGGTAAAGTTCAATGTAATTTACATATGGTACGACTACGACCAAACCACATTGAATATTTCGTTCTTGCCAAAACATTGTAGGGAAGCACTACTGCACTCAAATGATCACTTGGATGTATGGCTAACCGTCATGTAAGGCTACCAGGGGACACCCAGTTCCGTAGGTTTCCACTTTTATTTCTCCGTACACAAATTTTTGTCTCATCACGGAAGTTAAGCGCTGATGGATTGGGATAAAACATCGATGAATGACTGTGTAGGAACACCTGATGCCGTAGACTTTCTTTTACATGTCTCTGTGTAATAAGTTTGGAAGGAACCTGTCGAAAAGTGAAGCAGTTCCACTTCTGTCAATACAAGGCCTTACTACAATAAATGTACTCAATTTTCACTGATTACAGATGTTAAGCATGGTGGGACAGGGAGGATCACTTGGATATATGACCGTCTTGGGTCACCCAGTTCCGTGTGTTTATCCTTTTAATGCTTCATACACTCTCTCTCGTTTCATCAAGGAAGTTGAATTGTTATGGGTTCCGCCTGGAAACAGCTGGTGCCCCAACATTTATTTTCGATCTCTCTGCGTAAAATAATTTGGACAGAACCAATTTATGTGCAAATCCGTTTTCAACACCCTATGTAATTATTTGAGCAAAACCAGGTAAAGTTCAATGTAATTTACATATGGTACGACTACGACCAAACCGCACTGAATACTTCGTTCTCGCCAGAAAGTTGTAATTAAGCACTGCTGCACTCAGATGATCACTTGGATGCATGACTAACCGTCATGTAAGGCTACCAGGGGACACCCAGTTCCGCAAGTTTTCACTTTTATTTCTCCGTACACAAATTCTTGTTTCATCACGGAAGTTAAGCGCTGATGGATTGGGATAGTACATCGATGGATGACTGTGTAGGAACACCTGATGCCGTAGACTTTCTTTTACATGTCTCTGTGTAATGAGTTTGGAAGGAACCTGTCGAAAAGTAAAGCAGTTCCACTTCTGTCAATACAAGGCCTTACTACAATAAATGCACTCAATTTTCTCTGATTACCGATGTTAAGCATTGTGGGACAGGGACGATCACTTAAACATATGACCGTCTGGGGTCACCCAGTTCCGTGTGTTTCCTCTTTTAATGGTTCGTACGCTCTCTCTCGTTTGATCACAGAAGTTAAACGGTTTTGGGATCCGCCTGGGGATAGCTGGTGCCCCAACATTTATTTTCGATCTCTCTGCGTAAAATAATTTGGACAGAAGCAATTTATGTTCAAAGTATTTTTGCTACAGTGCGTCTACGATAATTAAACAATAATTACCTGCGATCTTAACTGAACAATTAAGTTAAGCATTGTCGGGATGGAATAGTATATGGCAGGGGGACCACGTGGGAGCGCACGTTGAGGTACACGTTCGTTTTCAACACCCTATGTAATTATTTGGGCAAAACCAGGTAAAGTTCAATGTAATTTACATATGGTACGACTACGACCAAACCACACTGAATACTTCGTTCTTGCCAGAAAATTGTAGTTAAGCACTGCTGCACTCAAATGATCACTTGGATGTATGACTAACCGTCATGTAAGGCTACCAGGGGACACCCAGTTCCGTAGGTTTCCACTTTTATTTCCCAGTACACAAATTCTTGTCTCATCACGGAAGTTAAATCGATGGATGACTGTGTAGGAGCACCTGATGCCGTAGACTTTCTTTTACATGTCTCTGTGTAATGAGTTTGGAAGGAACCTGTCGAAAAGTAAAGCAGTTCCACTTCTGTCAACACAAGGCTTTACTACAATAAATGCACTCAATTTTCTCTAATTACAGATGTTAAGCATGGTGGGACAAGGACCATCACATAAAAATAGGACCGTCTGGGGTCACCCAGTTCGGTGTGTTTCCTTTTTTAATGGTTCGTACACTCTCTCTCGTTTGATCAGGGAAGTTAAACTGTTATGGGATCCGCCTCGGGACAGCTGGTGCCCCAACATTTATTTTCGATCTCTCTGCGTAAAATAATTTGGACAGAACCAATTTATGTGCAAAGTATTTCTGCTGCAGTGCGTCTACGATAATTACACAATGATTACGTCCAATCTTGACTAAACAATAAAGTTAAGCATTGTCGGGATGGGATTGTACTTGGCAGGGGGACCACATGGTAGCACCCGTTGAGATACACGTCGGTTTTCAACACCCTATGTAATTATTTGAGCAAAACCAGGTAAAGTTCAATGTAATTTACATGTGGTACGACTACGACCAAACCACACTGAATACTTCGTTCTTGCCAGAAAATTGTAGTTAAGCACTGCTGCACTCAGATGATCACTTGGATGTATGACTAACATTCATATAAAACTACCAGGGCACACCCAGTTCCGTTGGTTTCCACTTTTATTTCTCTGTACACAAATTCTTGTCTCATCACGGAAATTAAGCACTGATGGATTGGGATAGTTCATTGATGGATGACTGTGTAGGAACACCTGATGCCGTTGACTTTCTTTTACATGTCTCTGTGTAATAAGTTTGGAAGGAACCTGTCGAAAAGTAAAGCAGTTCCACTTCTGTCATTACAAGGCCTTACTACAATAAATGCACCTAATTTTCTCTGATTACAGATGTTAAGCATGGTGGGACATGGACGATCACTTAAACATATGTCCGTTTGGGGTTACCCAGTATCGTGTGTTTCCTCTTTTAATGGTTCGTACGCTCTCTCTCGTTTGATCACGGAAGTTAAACTGTTATGGGTTCCGCCTGGGAACAGCTGGTGCCCCAACATTTATTTTCGATCTCTCTGCGTAAAATAATTTGGACAGAAGCAATTTATGTGCAAAGTATTTCTGCTACAGTGCGTCTACGATAATTACACAATGATTACGTCCGATCTTGACTGAACAATAAAGTTAAGCATTGTCGGGATGGATAGTACTTGGCAGGGGGACCACGTGGGAGCGCCCGTTGAGGTACACGTCCGTTTTCAACACCCTATGTAATTATTTGGGCAAAAGCAGGTAAAGTTCAATGTAATTTACATATGGTACGACTACGACCAAACCACATTGAATACTTCGTTCTTGCCAAAAAATTGTAGGGAAGCACTACTGCACTCAAATGATCACTTGGATGTATGACTAACCGTCATGTAAGGCTACCAGTGGACACCCAGTTCCGTAGGTTTCCACTTTTATTTCTCCGTACACAAATTTTTCTCTCATCACGGAAGTTAAGCGCTGATGGATTGGGATAAAACATCGATGAATGACTGTGTAGGAACACCTGATGCCGTAGACTTTCTTTTACATGTCTCTGTGTAATAAGTTTGGAAGGAACCTGTCGAAAAGTGAAGCAGTTCCACTTCTGTCAATACAAGGCCTTACTACAATAAATGTACTCAATTTTCACTGATTGCAGATGTTAAGCATGGTGGGACAGGGAGGATCACTTGGATATATGACCGTCTTGGGTCACCCAGTTCCGTGTGTTTATTCTTTTAATGCTCCATACACTCTCTCTCGTTTCATCAAGGAAGTTGAATTGTTATGGGTTCCGCCTGGAAACAGCTGGTGCCCCAACATTTATTTTCGATCTCTCTGCGTAAAATAATTTGGACAGAACCAATTTATGTGCAAAACCGTTTTCAACACCCTATGTAATTATTTGAGCAAAACCAGGTAAAGTTCAATGTAATTTACATATGGTACGACTACGACCAAACCGCACTGAATACTTCGTTCTCGCCAGAAAGTTGTAATTAAGCACTGCTGCACTCAGATGATCACTTGGATGCATGACTAACCGTCATGTAAGGCTACCAGGGGACACCCAGTTCCGCAAGTTTTCACTTTTATTTCTCCGTACACAAATTCTTGTTTCATCACGGAAGTTAAGCGCTGATGGATTGGGATAGTACATCGATGGATGACTGTGTAGGAACACCTGAAGCCGTAGACTTTCTTTTACATGTCTAGGTGTAATAAGTTTGGAAGGAACCTGTCGAAAAGTAAAGCACTTCCACATCTGTCAATACAAAGCTTTAGTACAATAAATGTACTCAATTTTCTCTGATTACAGATGTTAAGCATGGTGGGACAGGGACGATCATTTGGATATATGACCGTCTTGGGTCACCCAGTTCCGTGTGTTTCCTCTTTTAATGGTTTGTACACTCTCTCTCTCTCGTTTGATCACGGAAGTGAAAGTGTTATGGGATCCGCCTGGGGACAGCTGGTGCCCCAACATTTATTTTCGATCTCTCAGCGTAAAATAATTTGGACAGAAGCAATTTATGTGCAAAGTATTTCTGCTACAGTGCGTCTACGATAATTACACAATGATTACGTCCGATCTTGACTGAACAATAAAGTTAAGCATTGTCGGGATGGATAGTACTTGGCAGGGGGACCACGTGGGAGCGCCCGTTGAGGTACACGTCCGTTTTCTACACCCTATGTAATTATTTGGGCAAAACCAGGTAAAGTTCAATGTAATTTACATATGGTACGACTACGACCAAACCACATTGAATACTTCGTTCTTGCCAAAAAATTGTAGGGAAGCACTACTGCACTCAAATGATCACTTGGATGTATGACTAACCGTCATGTAAGGCTACCAGGGGACACCCAGTTCCGTTGGTTTCCACTTTTATTTCTCTGTACACAAATTCTTGTCTCATCACGGAAGTTAAGCACTGATGGATTGGGATAGTTCATTGATGGATGACTGTGTAGGAACACCTGATGCCGTTGACTTTCTTTTACATGTCTCTGTGTAATAAGTTTGGAAGGAACCTGTCGAAAAGTAAAGCAGTTCCACTTCTGTCATTACAAGGCCTTACTACAATAAATGCACTTAATTTTCTCTGATTACAGATGTTAAGCATGGTGGGACATGGACGATCACTTAAACATATGTCCGTTTGGGGTTACCCAGTATCGTGTGTTTCCTCTTTTAATGGTTCGTACGCTCTCTCTCGTTTGATCACGGAAGTTAAACTGTTATGGGTTCCGCCTGGGAACAGCTGGTGCCCCAACATTTATTTTCGATCTCTCTGCGTAAAATAATTTGGACAGAAGCAATTTATGTGCAAAGTATTTCTGCTACAGTGCGTCTACGATAATTACACAATGATTACGTCCGATCTTGACTGAACAATAAAGTTAAGCATTGTCGGGATGGATAGTACTTGGCAGGGGGACCACGTGGGAGCGCCCGTTGAGGTACACGTCCGTTTTCAACACCCTATGTAATTATTTGGGCAAAAGCAGGTAAAGTTCAATGTAATTTACATATGGTACGACTACGACCAAACCACATTGAATACTTCGTTCTTGCCAAAAAATTGTAGGGAAGCACTACTGCACTCAAATGATCACTTGGATGTATGACTAACCGTCATGTAAGGCTACCAGTGGACACCCAGTTCCGTAGGTTTCCACTTTTATTTCTCCGTACACAAATTTTTGTCTCATCACGGAAGTTAAGCGCTGATGGATTGGGATAAAACATCGATGAATGACTGTGTAGGAACACCTGATGCCGTAGACTTTCTTTTACATGTCTCTGTGTAATAAGTTTGGAAGGAACCTGTCGAAAAGTGAAGCAGTTCCACTTCTGTCAATACAAGGCCTTACTACAATAAATGTACTCAATTTTCACTGATTACAGATGTTAAGCATGGTGGGACAGGGAGGATCACATAAAAATAGGACCGTCTGGGGTCACCCAGTTCGGTGTGTTTCCTTTTTTAATTGTTCGTACACTCTCTCTCGTTTGATCAGGGAAGTTAAACTGTTATGGGATCCGCCTCGGGACTGCTGGTGCCCCAACATTTATTTTCGATCTCTCTGCGTAAAATAATTTGGACAGAACCAATTTATGTGCAAAGTATTTCTGTTGCAGTGCGTCTACGATAATTACACAATGATTACGTCCAATCTTGACTAAACAATAAAGTTAAGCATTGTCGGGATGGGATTGTACTTGGCAGGGGGACCACATGGTAGCACCCGTTGAGATACACGTCGGTTTTCAACACCCTATGTAATTATTTGAGCAAAACCAGGTAAAGTTCAATGTAATTTACATGTGGTACGACTACGACCAAACCACACTGAATACTTCGTTCTTGCCAGAAAATTGTAGTTAAGCACTGCTGCACTCAGATGATCACTTGGATGTATGACTAACCTTCATATAAAACTACCAGGGGACACCCAGTTCCGTTGGTTTCCACTTTTATTTCTCTGTACACAAATTCTTGTCTCATCACGGAAGTTAAGCACTGATGGATTGGGATAGTTCATTGATGGATGACTGTGTAGGAACACCTGATGCCGTAGACTTTCTTTTACATGTCTCTGTGTAATAAGTTTGGAAGGAACCTGTCGAAAAGTAAAGCAGTTCCACTGCTGTCAATACAAGGCCTTACTACAATAAATGCACTTAATTTTCTCTGATTACAGATGTTAAGCATGGTGGGACAGGGACGATCACTTAAACATATGTCAGTTTGGGGTTACCCAGTATCGTGTGTTTCCTCTTTTAATGGTTCGTACGCTCTCTCTCGTTTGATCACGGAAGTTAAACTGTTATGGGTTCCGCCTGGGAACAGCTGGTGCCCCAACATTTATTTTCGATCTCTCTGCGTAAAATAATTTGGACAGAAGCAATTTATGTGCAAAGTATTTCTGCTACAGTGCGTCTACGATAATTACACAATGATTACGTCCGATCTTGACTGAACAATAAAGTTAAGCATTGTCGGGATGGATAGTACTTGGCAGGGGGACCACGTGGGAGCGCCCGTTGAGGTACACGTCCGTTTTCAACACCCTATGTAATTATTTGGGCAAAAGCAGGTAAAGTTCAATGTAATTTACATATGGTACGACTACGACCAAACCACATTGAATACTTCGTTCTTGCCAAAAAATTGTAGGGAAGCACTACTGCACTCAAATTATCACTTGGATGTATGACTAACCGTCATGTAAGGCTACCAGTGGACACCCAGTTCCGTATGTTTCCACTTTTATTTCTCCGTACACAAATTTTTGTCTCATCACGGAAGTTAAGCGCTGATGGATTGGGATAAAACATCGATGAATGACTGTGTAGGAACACCTGATGCCGTAGACTTTCTTTTACATGTCTCTGTGTAATAAGTTTGGAAGGAACCTGTCGAAAAGTGAAGCAGTTCCACTTCTGTCAATACAAGGCCTTACTACAATAAATGTACTCAATTTTCACTGATTACAGATGTTAAGCATGGTGGGACAGGGAGGATCACTTGGATATATGACCGTCTTGGGTCACCCAGTTCCGTGTGTTTATTCTTTTAATGCTCCATACACTCTCTCTCGTTTCATCAAGGAAGTTGAATTGTTATGGGTTCCGCCTGGAAACAGCTGGTGCCCCAACATTTATTTTCGATCTCTCTGCGTAAAATAATTTGGACAGAACCAATTTATGTGCAAATCCGTTTTCAACACCCTATGTAATTATTTGAGCAAAACCAGGTAAAGTTCAATGTAATTTACATATGGTACGACTACGACCAAACCGCACTGAATACTTCGTTCTCGCCAGAAAGTTGTAATTAAGCACTGCTGCACTCAGATGATCACTTGGATGCATGACTAACCGTCATGTAAGGCTACCAGGGGACACCCAGTTCCGCAAATTTTCACTTTTATTTCTCCGTACACAAATTCTTGTTTCATCACGGAAGTTAAGCGCTGATGGATTGGGATAGTACATGGATGGATGACTGTGTAGGAACACCTGATGCCGTAGACTTTCTTTTACATGTCTCTGTGTAATAAGTTTGGAAGGAACCTGTCGAAAAGTAAAGCACTTCCACATCTGTAAAATACAAAGCTTTAGTACAATAAATGTACTCAATTTTCTCTGATTACAGATGTTAAGCATGGTGGGACAGGGACGATCACTTGGATATATGACCGTCTTGGGTCACCCAGTTCCGTGTGTTTCCTCTTTTTATGGTTTGTACACTCTCCCTCGTTTGATCAGGGAAGTTAAACTGTTATGGGATCCGCCTCGGGACAGCTGGTGCCCCAACATTTATTTTCGATCTCTCTGCGTAAAATAATTTGGACAGAACCAATTTATGTGCAAAGTATTTCTGCTGCAGTGCGTCTACGATAATTACACAATGATTACGTCCAATCTTGACTAAACAATAAAGTTAAGCATTGTCGGGATGGGATTGTACTTGGCAGGGGGACCACGTGGTAGCACCCGTTGAGATACACCTCGGTTTTCAACACCCTATGTAATTATTTGAGCAAAACCAGGTAAAGTTCAATGTAATTTACATGTGGTACGACTACGACCAAACCACACTGAATACTTCGTTCTTGCCAGAAATTTGTAGTTAAGCACTGCTGCACTCAGATGATCACTTGGATGTATGACTAACCTTCATATAAAACTACCAGGGGACACCCAGTTCCGTAGGTTTCCACTTTTATTTCTCCGTAAACAAATTCTTGTCTCATCACGGAAGTTAAGCGCTGGTGGATAGGGATAGTACATGGATGGATGACTGTGTAGGAATACCTGATGCCGTAGACTTTCTTTTTTATATCTCTGTGTAATAAGTTTGGAGGGAACCTGTCGAAAAGTAAAGCAGTTCCACCTCCGTCAATACAGCACCTTACTACAATAAATTCACTCAATTTTCTCTGATTACAGTTGTTAAGCATGGTGGGACAGGGAGGACCACTTGGATATATGACCGTCTGGGGTCACCCAATTCTGTGTGTTTATTCTTTTAATGCTCCATACACTCTCTCTCGTTTGATCAAGAAAGTTGAACTGTTATGGGTTCCGCCTGGGAACAGCTGGTGCCCCAACATTTATTTTCGATCTCTCTGCGTAAAATAATTTGGACAGAACCAATTTATGTGCAAAGTTTTTCTGCTACGGTGCGTCTACGATAATGGCACAATGATTACGTCATACTCGACTGAACAATAAAGTTAAGCATTGTCGGGATGGGATAGTACTAGGGAGGGGGACCACGTGGGAGCGCCCGTTGAGGTACACGTCCGTTTTCAATTATATTTATATAACAATTATATTTGGGCAAAACCAGGTGAAGTTCAATGTGATTTACATATGGTACGACTACGACCAAACCACACTGAATACTTCGTTCTTGCCAGAAAATTGTAGTTAAGCACTGCTGCACTCAGATGATCACTTGGATGTATGGCTAACCGTTATGTAAGGCTACCAGGGGACACCCAGTTCCGTAGGTTTCCTCTTTTATTTCTACGTACACAAATCATTGTCTCATCACGGAAGTTAAGCGCTGACGGATTGGAATAGTACATCGATGGATGACTGTGTAGGAACACCTGATGCCGTAGACTTTTTTTTACATGTCTCTGTGTAATAAGTTTGGAAGGAACCAGTCGAAAAGTAAAGCAGTTCCACTTCTGTCAATACAAGGCCTTATTACAATAAATGCACTCAATTTTCTCTTTTTACATATGTTAAGCATGGTGGAAAAGGGACGATCACTTGGATATATGACCGTCTGGGGTCACCCAGTTCCGTGTGTTTATTCTTTTAATGCTCCATACACTCTCTCTCGTATGATCAAGGAAGTTGAACTGTTATGGCTTCCGCCTGGAAACAGCTGGTGCCCCAACATTTATTTTCGATCTCTCTTCGTAAAATAATTTGGACAGAACCAATTTATGTGCGAAGTATTTCTGCTACGGTGCGTCTACGATAGTGCGTCTACGATAATGGCACAATGATTACGTCCGTTCTTGACTGAACAATAAAGTTAAGCATTGTCTGCATGGGATAGCACTTGGCAGGGGGACCACGTGGGAGCACCCGTTGAGGTACACGTCTGTTTTCAACACCCTATGTAATTATTTGAGCAAAACCAGGTAAAGTCCAATGTAATTTACATATGGTACGACTACGACCAAGCCACACTGAATACTTTGTTCTTGTCTGAAAATTGTAGTTAAGCGCTCAGATGATCACTTGGATGTATGACTAACCGTCATGTAAGGCTACCAGGGGACACCCAGTTCCGTATGTTTCCACTTTTATTTCTCCGTACACAAATTCTTGTCTCATCACGGAAGTTAAGCGCTGATGGATTGGAATAGTACATCGATGGATGACTGTGTAGGAACACCTGATGCCGTAGACATTCTTTTACATGTCTCTGTGTAATAAATTTGGAAGGAACCTGTCGAAAAGTAAAGCAGTTCCACCTCCATCAATACAGGACCTTACTACAATAAATGTACTCATATTCCTCTGATTACAGATCTTAAGCATGGTCGGACAGGGATGATCATTTGGATATAAGACGGTCTGGGGACTCCCAGTTTCGTATGTTTCCTCTTTTAAATGTTTGTACACTCTCTCTCGTTTGATCACGGAAGTTGAACTGTTATGGGTTCCGCCTGGGAACAGCTGGTGCCGCAACCTTTATTTTCCTTCTCTCTGCATAATTAATTTTCACAGATCAGTTTATATGCAAAGTATTTCTTCTACGGTGCGTGTACGATAATGGCACAATGATTACGGCCGATCTTGTCTGGACAATAAAGTTGAGCATTGTCGGGCTTGGATAGTACTTGGATGGGGAACCCCGTGGGAGCACCCGTTGAGGTACACGTATGTTTTCAACTCCCTATGTAATTATTTGAACCAAACCTGGTGAGGTTTAATGTAATTCACATATGGTACGACTACGACCAAACCACACTGAATACTTCGTTCTTGCCAGAGAGTGGAATTTAAGCATTTCCGCACTCAGATGATCACTTGAATGTACGACCAACCTTCATGTAAGGCTACCTGGGGACACCTAGTTCCGTAGGTTTCCACTTTTATTTCTCCGTGCACAAGTTCTTGTCTCATCACGGAAGTTAAGCGCTGGTGGATTGGGATAGTACATGGATGGATGACTGTATAGGAACACCTGATGCCGTAGACTTTCTTTTACATGTCTCTGTGTAACAGTTCCACCTCCGTGCATACATGACCATACTACAATAAATGCACTCTTTGTCTTATGAGTACAGAGGTTGAGAATGATCGGAATGGGATGATACTATATCGCTTTACTAAGATGTGATAGTTTAAATAGGTGATTTTCTCCACTTAATTAAGCTATTGTCCATTTTTTTTCATTTTAAAACGGAATGTCAAATATTCACGTTGACTCGGCTATTCCTGTTCTACTGTTTTATATAAAATTTAGGAGGGGAGACGTCAAAACTGAAAGTGCCTTGCTTAAGGTTGATTATACGTTACAGGGGTGGGGGTTTGTTTGTCAGACATTTATTTCATGGCATTTTTAATCTACTAAAAAAGGTAGGTTCACATATCCTCGTCCCCCAACAACTTTAGTATCTAATAAATGAAAAAGGAAACCTAATTCAATTTCCAGAAGGATGTAAGTTATGAAATATAATATCAAAACAACATAAGTAATTTTATATTACATAAAACATTTCTTTCCTTTTAAGATTAGATAAACGGAGGAGAAAAGTAACGGAAGGACGGACCGTGTTCACCGTATTATTGTTTTTTCGGCATGCAAAATTTTCAAAACAATTTTGAGATAAAACATGGAACCGTAGAATAACAAAGTACAGTGTGTCCACCAAAAATCGGGCCCCTAGTTTTAAAAGCATATAACTTTTTAAATCTTTATCAAATCAATGCGATTTTTATACCGTTAGAAAGAAAATATTTCAAGGATTCTGAAAATATAATTTTTCATTTGTGGTATTTTTTGTTTAAGAAAATACGAAGAACTTTTTTATTCGATACGGTCATTAACTCTTTAATGATCAATAAACCGGACTTTTAATGAGGACATTAACCTTTTGTTTCGTTGCAATTACTGCTCAGGATGCTACTGTGCTACGTTTAGCACGAAATTCTGTAAAGATCACCAATTTTTTATTCATTGTGTAAAGTGAGCTTAAAATCTTTTTGATGTTTTAATAATTTCATATTCCCAACGCCTTGTCAAAATTCTTTAGAAGCAGGAAAACGTGTAAGTTTACTTAATCATGCAGCTAACAGTGCAACAAAGAGCGTTCATAGTGAGACACTTTCATGAAGCAAAAAGTTATTGGAGCTTTTAGACAGCGTTTTCCTGGCAGAAATCCACTTTCAAGAAGTACAATTCAGAGAAATGTCAAGAAGTATGACAATGAGGGAACAAGTTATAACCTAAACAAAGAAAGAAGTGGCAGAAGGAGAACTGTTAGAACACAATAAAATATCCAGCAAGTCAGGCAGCTGATGATACAACAACCACAAGACGTTTCGTGCAGGAACAACCCGACTGGACTGTCCAAAAGTTCTTTCAACAATATTGTCAATAAAGATTTAAAATGGCACCCATAGAAAAATCCACATCGTACAGGAGCTTAAAAATGGTGATCTTAGAAGAAGATTACGATTTTGTCAGTGGTTTCAGCAGCAAGCACATAATTTTCGTTTTGTTCCAAATGTTGTGATCGGTGATGAAGCTGTTTTCTATATGTGTGGTAAGGTCAGCACACAAAACGTCCGCTGCTACGCGCCAAAAGTTCAGCCTCCTCCAAATTTTTAACTTGAGAAGAGTAATTCGCGCGAAAAGCTTTGGGTTTACCTTAGTGGCAATGGGGAAATTATTCGCCCTCATTTTTTCAATCCGACTAAATTGAGAAGAAGAATAGTGGACGAAGTGAATTTATTGAGACAGAACCAACCAATGATAAGACGTTCGTTTACTGAAATGAGAAACAGGGTAAATCTTGTATTCAAAGAAACGGCGGACACGTTGAATGTAATTGAATATTTAGTTTTTATTCAGAGGTTATCCTTTATTCTTCTTATCTTTGTCAAAGGTCTCTAGCAACGAAGTCTTTCACGTTTGTAAAAAAGTATGTGTTTTCAGTGTAAATACAACTTTACAACAATCACTTATTTTTTATGACTTTTCATATTACTCGAGTCATTAATTCCAATTCAAGCAAGCGTTAATTGATCCTTATCTATTTAATTACATGTTCTCATGCTAAAATCTGTTACAGATACCTATAAAATATTTTTAAGTAAAAAACGGACATAGGATTCGAAAGAGCAAAAAATTATCTTTCATTTGATGTAAAAACCGCAAAAAATAAGCGAAAAGAACACAAGATATGCTTCTTAAAAGTTAGAGACCCGCTTTTTGTGGACACACTGCAGATACTGTAAAAACCATGTGTTGTAATAGTCCCAAAGGAAACACTACAGACGATATTTCTTTTCTTTATCAATAATTACCCTTTAAGCTACTCGTAACATTTTACATCACGATGTAAACAAAAAAAACATATACCTTACAAGAGCAGAACCCGGTAAGAAAATCTGAGTTGGGAGGGAGTGAGATTTTTAATAAATTAGCTGCCCAGGTGAAACATTTTTACTGATTCAATTCCGGGTAAGGCCTGAAATATTCTTGGTTCGAGTCCTTTTATTCTCTTCATTTTGAGTTGGCCGGCCGGTCAGTATCGAAATTGTTGATTTTTTTAATTCTAACTCAACAGTGGTCAAACTTTATTGGTTGATTGCACAAAGGTTGTGCTCTCTACATGCATTTTGGTTGATAGTGCCGAAATACGACTTTAGCAATGAGAACTTCTGACTTTATTTTCTCCAATTTTTTAGGAAATGTTTAGGAAATCAAAACGTTGACGTGTATAAAGATAAAATTTGAAATCCAATAACACAAATGTTACTGTGCTGAAGTGGAATTTTTTTGTGAATCGGCGAACGAAAATTTTTAATATTTTTTGAGATTGACAGCAGTCTGTTGGAGGAGGCGAACCAAGATTATTTCTGGGAACTGCCTAAGTTGCCGTCTACCGTACAGCCCGAAAGAAACTTTATGTGTCCGCGTAATCTAACATTACCATACATTTTTAACTATCTTTCCTTTCTTCTACTAAACATTTGATGCAATACAATGGTCCCCCTATACTAATAGGCATATGGAAAAAAAACGTTCCCACATGTGTCTCTTAAACATATTTGACGTTTTTTTCACTTAGGACTTGTGACCAGGGCTTAAAACTCCTATCATATTAATATGTAGTCACCCACCCACCGTCAGCTTAACATAGTTGTGGCAGCTTAAATTGAGTTGGGAGGGCCAAGATATTTAATCAATTAGCGTGCATCATTACTTGGTCATTAGGGGGGAGCAAAAGCTGCTAAGAAAATTCGAAAGATTTAAAAGGAAAATTTTTAATCTCTTTAAAAATAAAAAGATTAACTTTGTTGTTAATTATCTTTCATATCGCTTACTTTCTGTGTTTTAAAGCAGAGTAGACAATACAACACTTTTGGTGGGGACACTTTTATTTTAATTTTGCTGTTCAATTTGCAAATATCTTATCCAATCAGATCTCGAAAATGTTTGCAAAATCATCATTGTTATTGCCTCATCCGCCATATTTTTATATTTTCCATATTATGTTCTGTATATTGTCATCATAATAGTATGCATTCTATGTTTAAGGTTAGAGAATTATTATTATTATTAATGTTTACCCAGGATAGCCTCTTCAGTTCTGATAGAACTGTTATCAATGAGGGACCTGCGAAGGAGGTCCCAGAGCATTTAAAGCCCCCATTTGGGCTACGGAAGCCGCAAGTATACTTCAACTGCTCAACCAGACAACCCCCTTAGATATCAATCCCGCTCTCAAGCTGAGTGCTAAGCTGAGTGGATCGATTCACACTGTTATAGTCGCTGGCATGACTCGGCCAGGATTTGAGTCCTGACCTCCCGCACTGAAGGCGAGCACTCTACCACAAGGCCACCAGTCGGTTAAAAAGGTCTCCATTGTGTTCCTTTGTTTTGTGACAGCGTTTCTATAAATGCATAATTCTCAGCTTTTACTCAGAGATACATAAATTGAGAAGTTTTATGTAACTTTTTGAACCTTCAGCATGGAAGCATAAAATACATGAACAGTATGGTAACAGAAACCACCAGAAAACGGAATTTCGTGCTGAAATAACATTATAGTTTTATAAATGGTATTTGAAGAAATATAAATCAGTGTTTGTAAAAGTTTTGTATCTTTCTGTTCGGTACTCCAAATAAGGTTAGGCAAAAAAACTGGACGAGGAGGAGGTGTGCATTATTATTTAATCCCTTTAAAAAGTTAATGTTGATTAACTTATTTGCACGTTTTTCTTTTCTACACTTATAACCTTACTCTCCTCCATAAATTTTGCCTAGGTTCTAGATCCAGCTCTGATACCCGTGGGTCCAAGTGTGTGGTTATATATTTGAAATCATCCCACTTTGGGGTACTGGGTTCCATGTGCTACCTAAAAGGTCCAAGGTTAAGGTTCATGTGTGCTTAGTCCGGTCTACTAGTATGCCCTTTCGGTTCTATTATTTTATTATGGCTTATAAAGCTGTATTTGTTAATTTAGAAAGGGCTCTCAGAATGCTTTCTCCATATTGTTGCTGATATATCATAAGTTCTCTCGAATTCATTTGTTTTTCGATGCCAGTGCGTGCAAAGACTGTGAGCATTGCTTCGTTTTAAATCAGAAATTCATTCTTAATAGGGTGTAATGCCTAACGTATTTGGGACCATTAAGTAAGTTCGTGTTTATATGACGCATTCGGGCACGATTTCCATACAGACCTCGTTTCTATGTTGGTAGTTACTTTAGATTTTCCAAATGAAAAAATTATATCACTTGCCTTGAAACGATGTAACGTATCAAACGAGGTTGGTACAGATAAATGAGCCTAAATCCGACATGAAAAATCGTTCGTCTATTCATGATATACTAAATATACTTTTTCAGAAGCACCAGAGCCACCCTAGATTTAAAATCAGAGCGAAGAAAAATTTTTCCTGTTATTTTCTCTGCCACAAAGAAAAAGGTAGTCCCTCTCGCTAAAGTTAGAATATAGGTAGTAGGAGGTTTTGGAAGTTCATATATTTCAGTTTTCTCGACGAGATATCCAATAAGGCACCACTTAAGCTCTAAAGTAGGCTCAAAATGGCAATAAATAAACACCAATGAGCCTGGTTGATTTTTTGCTGGTACATATAAAGAGAAGTATGTATAGGATGAATGGTCTATCCTTTAATCTTCACGATGCGGAAAATATAGATAATGCCTACATTTTCTATCGCTTCCTATGCCGACATTAACTTCAAAAAGTTCGGACTGAAGAAGTTCGGGCAAAGCATTTTCGGACAAAGTAAATTCGGACAAATTTTGACCCTAGTTTTGGTCACATTTATTTAAAAATTTTGGACAAGAGACAGAGTCGCAAAAAAGCAAAATGTACCTTTCACGAATTTCTGTTTACACGTTGTGTTTTGGGGCGCAGTTAGTACATCCAAACTTTTTTCAGATATTGAAACTGTCACTAATCATTCTAACTGCGAGTTTGGAGTAATAGAGATAATTACTAAGTAATAAAGTTTAAACATTATTGAAACAATAAATTTCATAAAAACGAGGTTGGATGTACTGACTAGATTAAAACACTGTTACTTTTAGTTAAAATTCATTTATATTTCGTATATCTTGTTTTCGTATATCTTGTTTTGTTTTCTCCCTGACTGACAAAGCCCTATTTCATTTTTGATTTTTTACCGTAGTGAAAATTTCGGACTAACGAAATTTTCCGAGATTAGAACATCCGAATTTTTTTGAAGTCGAATTGCCACAAAAAATGTCAACACCGTGCATGGTCTTCTGTAAAAGACGCGTTCGTCCGCGCAAATTAACAGTGAAGCGTCAACTGCAAGGGTCTGTTGAAAAGTAAAATCCTCGTGAACAGGTATCTTCAGAAAGGCTGGATCAGTCTTTTACATCCGAAGGGGAAACTCCACGTCAGATGGCGTTTGTTAAAAAGGAAATATATACCAAAAACAGGCTCAAAAATAGATTTAACAAATTTCCCACGAAGGAAAATGAAGAAAATTACAAACAGCAAAGGAATAAGTGTACTTCCCTTCGAAGAAAAGCAATAAAAGATTAATTTTGCAACATTACAAAAATAGTATAAGTGCAAATAAAACCTTTTCTCACAAACAAGCGTTCTATTGAATCAACAGACACAATGATTGTACAGGATGATAAAATAATTATTGATGAAAAACAATTGTCGGAAACATTCAATAAACATTATATCATTATTGTGGAAACTGCAACTGGAGGCACACCTAACAATACTGCCAAATATTTTGAAAATGCTGATTGCTGAAAATTGGTAGTCTCATTGGTATTGGTAATCTCATTTTAGTCAAACATTTGGAAGAAATTACCTTATCATGCAAAATCATCTGAAACTGCAAATGCAAAGTCTGCCAGTTTTAATTTTATGTTGTGTATTCTATTTATTTATTGGTCAGCGCCGCGAGGCAGTCCGTGTGTAATGTCGCAGTTAATAAGTACATTTACAAGGTTTTCTTCCCAATCATAAATAGGTTTTTCAAGCCTGAGTTAACATTCTTGGTCTTCGACTTCGATGTCGGATGAACTCACGACTGCTAATCGGTTTGCCGATCTCGATCCTCTGATGCAAGTTATTAGAGAGTGAATTAATGCAAAATTTAGTTTCGTTTGTAACCAATTTGCCACCATTGATCTTTCGACACCCCGCTTGATCGAAATCAACGAGCACAGTCTTGACATGAACATTTGGCATTTGTTTCCCATACCACCAACCGCGCTACAAACGAGAGGAGTGAAAGTGCCTTGATCCACTTGTAGGATTCTTTGCAAATTATGGCTTTTCTTTTCGTTCTCGTTTATGGCGTAACATTGTTTCAACGATTTCTTTGTGTAATGTTTCGCGTTGGGTGCAAACACTCTGACGTCGAAGAATGCTCTTTGTCCTTGAATCCAGAAGCCGCGAGCGCTTACATCAAGGCGTACTTCGTCTTTTGTTTTAGCAGTACTGTTGAGTAATGGTTCTTCACCAATTAAGTGTAGCAAAGTGGGCTCAATTTCGACGTCTTTGCAAACTTCAGCTAGAAGGTTTCCTGTAATGTCTCTAATTTCATTGTGCCGAAGGGTTACAAAACCGCCCTTCTTGCATGACAAAGCATGTTGGACAACGAATTTTGAAGTGCATGTGCATACTGTGGGTAAACCAGGTATTTGCCAATCATATCTTAACCGGATACTGTTCTTAGAGTCGGTTATATTATGCCTTATCACGTCCAATTTTGCTTTATAAATAGCCGATTTTTCTTGTTTGATTTTCTTTTTGATTTCCTTTATCTTTGCTAAGTCCACATCGTATTCAGTCTTTTGAGTTGTAATATTTTTTGTTAAATCCATTGTTATTAATCTCGAATTTTTGTAAGCAATTGCAGTCACTTCGATGGGGTTTTCGATGGCTAACCCACCATATTTAACAGGAAGGGAAAGCAGGTTTCGTTCACTTTGATTACATATATGGCCACCGCAGTAAATTCCGCCCTTTCACAACATTCTCCTGAGTATCAGGATCCGTTATTGCCCCTTTCTTTAACGCCTACTCATCAATTCGATCTCTATTTGGTATGCTTAGAAAACAGGTTATAAAAATGGCGTTAAGTTCCGAGCTTGTTAGTAACGATTCTCGAACGTGGGTGAAGAAGACAGAAACTTTACTTCAAAAAAGGTAAGTATTCTTAGTGTATTAATACAGTTTTAAATACATTACAGAACTAACTTTTGTGTGTATACTTTGTAATGACGATGGGGGTAGATGTTTGAGAGTAAAAGTGTAGCACAGCTTCTTCACCACCAGCTCCAATTTTTAAAACTTTATTTTTATTCCAAATAGCCCATCAATTTTCTGGCTGCAGTTTCTGTTTGTTTTTAGGTTCTGCAAGACTGGCAGATTTTTGTAGCTGACAGCACAGCCACAAGACATTCAGTGTACACAATGTATATATAGATATGCAATCATTTTTGTTATTCTTTACATAATAGAAAATAAAAAAGAGCAAGTTAACTGCCAGATATTTAAGGCTAAGAAAACAAAAGAAACTGCCGGTCATGCAGACAGGCGTCTCATATATACTGCCTGCAGCGGCAGACCTAGAGAGTAGCGCAATTTGTGGAGGAGCACATTAACATAATTTCTGTTTTCAGTCTGTATCATCAATGGACTTTGCACGCTTTTCTTTTATACTTTAATAGCTAACACTCTCCTCCACAAATATCGTCTACCCTCTAGATCCACCACTGGCCTTTATGTTATGGTTTAAATTCAGGTATGCATGCGTATAATAGTTCTACTATTATACCATAATAATGGATTCATGCATCAAAACTCTTAATCTTAGGAATTTGCATACTTTATACTTAAAGTATATGTGAATTAATTTTTGTGTGGATTTAACTTTGTGGGATGATATTGTGCAGGTCTGAAGATTATTTTTACCATGACGGACAAGATGTCCACCGGTAGAACTGTAAACCCGGTCCAGACATTAACATCAACACAGTGTTTTCTCTGTATATATACGAAGCGAAACAAACAATAAAGTGGGAGACGATTAAACCTGTGAACCTTTGTTGCACAACACTTGATATTTCTCGCCAGACAAATATGTTTGTTGATTAGGTTCTTTTGTCAATAAACAGACTTTCACTTCGGAGAGCAGTATTTAAATTTCAAACCGGTTTGAGATTTCACTTCGGTCAATTTGACCAAAGTGAAACTACACCCGAAGTGAGTTTCACTTCGCCCGAGGTCATGTAAACAGTAATAAGAATTTTTCATTTCAAACCGGTTTGAGTTCACTACGGGTCTCATGTAAAAGGCCTCTAATATTCAGGTTGATTTGAAATTAGGAAAACCCTAACCAAGATTGATTTGTTTTTAGTGATTTTCCCTCGGCTTTATTATTGTCTCATTGTGTTCCACCTTTTTGATGAACAAAACTCAAATCAAACGGTACACGTATAAATATTTTGGAATCTGAGAGGAAATGGACGTTTGACGCAAAATTTGAGATATTTTGGAATTTTGTGACGTCACACGTTCTATTCATGACATCATAGTTATAGAAATTATTGCATGACATGTCTAGCATAATATCTTGGACCGTTATGATGTATATAAGAGTTACAATTAGTACAGCGTGCCTCAGATTTCCATAAAGTAGGTTCTGGTGAAAATGGGTGCTTCTTTATTAATAGCTCGCCCTTTCTGATCTTTGGTTGTTCACCTTCTATAATAATGCATAGAACAGTGGAGGCTTTTGCCTGAACAAAATTTCAATTTTAGTCGCCTATAGATACCATTCTTTCTTTTTCAATTTTTCTATTCTTTTCTGTTTGTTTTTTCTGGTAGCACTACCTTGAAAAACCTTATTCGCCCTCACCCCTTCACCCACTGTATGCATTTCGACTTCATTTTTTTTACCCCTTCAAAAACGGAAGGACATTTTTTCGAGTGAAAAAGTTGAGTAAAAATATTCTCATGGCCATGTAAGTATATGGTCAAAACCCACGAATACAGAAGCAATCGTTTAAAGCATTGCATTATGGTAGTTGTATGATCGGATGTAGAACTTAGTCGAAATTCATGGAGGAGAGCAAGGTCATTAAGCGTATAAAAGAAAAACGTGCGAATGACCTTATCAACACTTATGTTTTTACAGAACATTCATGACTCTGTACTCCTGCACTTTCTTTGACTAACCCTAGATCCGCCGCTGATAATACATAACAGAGAGATGAACTGAATTATGGGAACGGTCAATATCATTGTTGAAAGGGTACTTCTTACTGTTGTCTCTTTGACTGTGGTGTTGCCAAAATAAAAGAAGGTTAGATCTCCATATCACATTAAGCTTTCCTCTTGAAACGAGCTTTACATGTGAACTTCAATCAATAACCTGTTTTTTTATTTTTGGAATTTCAGAATGTTCTCAGTAATCTATAGTCTTTTTTATCTTGTCCAAAAAGATTATAACTTTTCAAGCCAGGTATTATTGATACAAAATAGGAATTTCCTGTTTAAGAGAACGTCTAAATCGCTTTGAACCTCCCAAAGGAAGCATGAACGATTAAAGTGATGTTGAGAAAATCTGTGTCTGTTGAATAAATCTCGTTTTCACACAGCGCTATTCTTCAATCGTGCTTTCGATTCAACTTTTTTTTAACTTTTGTTTAATTAAAGTGGTCATGAGTAAAATGTTACGCCATCATGTTACGATATTTAGACGCTTCTCTTGAAGTGATGATAGCATATCGGTTTCAACAATGTCGCTCTCTGGTCATTTGTGTGTTCATATGTCGTAGATAAGTTATTTTGAACGATTTTGCTGAAACATAATCCAATAAACCTTCCTGAATTTCTGTTTAAACGTCGTAGTAAGAAAGAAAGAAATTTTAAACTCTTCCTCCCCCACTCGTTAAAATTTCACGTTTTTGACTTACTACTGAATTAAACTGTAATTGCACTCACGTCCATGCGATTACTAGTATAGTTAAGAAACTTTCAGGGCTGAAAAATTGAGTTTCTTATATAAAAAAAGAGTGGATAATAACTGTGGATAATAGACAAAAATTACACCTTTTTAGAAAAATAGTTTCTATTCTGCACTAACAGATTTTTTTGTTGTATTATAACTATTATTATCATCATCTCATTTTCAACAAATAACTAGTTTGCTTTTTTTCTGTCTGTAATATATCTTTTTAATTTAAGGTTGTTCGGTTTTTATCTCTTCTATAGTTTACACAAAAATATAAAAATGGTGAAGAGTTGGAAAAACCCAAATAATTATATAAAAAAGAGCAAATAATTATCATAAAATATTCCGACATATTTATATATATACATATTCATAATAAACATTCACAATCCTGGCTCAGTTTTTCCGCCACACAAAGTCTTGGTCAGTAATTTCTTTTTGTATTTACAAAGTGATTTTCCTTTCCCATCTGTAGAATTCCACTGTACAAACAAAACGGCGAAATTCAAACAATCTTTTACGTAGAACTCTCTTATGATATGCATGACATTGTGAGATAGAGTACTGGAAACGAGATAGGCAATAAAAACGTATATTTACAACCGGTCACAATTCATGACTCCTATTTTCCCACAATGCAAAGCAGATAAAAACCTCAGTGTTGTGTACAGTTTGTCAAACACACGATGTTATCATTAGCTTCGGTAAACTTTTTTTTATTTCGGGTTGGATTCATTGCCTCGTCCTCTCAAACAAAAAAGACTTTCTACAATAATGTTTTTCGATCGCATCTGGTTAGACATACAAGAGGATACTAAGACAAATAAGACTAACAGCTTCAATTAGCACCAAGCGACTAGTTATAAACAATTTTTAAAGCTGTTCGTGTATATAAAACATACAAAAAGTCGAAACAGCTGTTGTATCCACTTTGCTTTCCATTTATCAACTATTAAGAAATGACGCTGTTTACCAGGGCCGCCATACTTCTTTTCCAACCGTTGTTCTTTTTGCAGAATTAATAGCAACATCACTGTGACAATATAGCCTGTGATTTCTGCAATGTGATTTTTGACGCTCCATATACTGGAGTTTTGGTAAGTGTTCATTGGTATTGCGAATGATATTTTTGGAAATTGTTGATGGATGAAAATTTAAAGAACACTCGTTACTAATGTTTTCTGGTGTTTGAAATGAAGTAGGTAAAATACATCTGTTAGTCGGAGTAAAAAGACTGGAGACACACTTTTTAGTCGGGTCGTTAGGACTGTGTATGGGGCTTCTACTACTGTTCGATAATGTCGGACTAGGTGGAGGTGATGCCATTTTATACTCGGGAAGATTCGCAGCGATATTCGTTAATATTCGGCACTTTAAGGCGTGATCTACGCCTTCCATTGTCATGATCGATTGATACATTTCTTTGGTACACTCGCTATACCCAGCACGATATACAGAAACATAATCGTCTAGATGTGTAAAAAATAAATAAATGAATTAAAAACAAAAATACTTATCCTTTTGATATTCAGAGTTGACAAAGGTTGACGATTTTTTTCTCTCCAAGCAATTAAAAAAAAGAACAACAAAACAAAAAAATATCCAATATTTTTTATTGAATATCACAGTGTAGGCCGTGCCTTAATGTTAATTCTATTCAAGAATTTTCATTGTTAAATCTGTGGGAAAATATTGAAAAGCTGCTAGTTTTATACACACAGAGCGATTTGACGTTTGACGCATAGCAGCAAAATTTCACACGATGGTTTTTGATGACTAAATGAATGTGTTTTTATAACTTGATCCATTTTTGTTTTTTAATTTATTTATTTTTTTAAATTCTTTTGAGTTTTATTTAGGAACTCACACGGCGCCCTTACATTTTCCTGCAAATAAATCTCTATGGAGCGCTATTTTAAGTATTGTTGGATTAAAAAAGAAGAAAAAAAATATTTTCAAGGTAAAAATTAAAGGTCTCTTACCTTTCCGTTTCTCAAATGTGCGACCTTTTAAGAATTGCACTGTCATATCTAAAATGTCGACTTTTTCCATCTTGGCGTATTTTGAGGCCTGTTCCATAAAAAAAGAAAAAAGAACTTTAATAAAAAAAACGCAGTAAAGTTTGCATTCATACCCCACATATAAAGTTATGACGTCAAAATGACATCGTGTCGACCTTTGTATGATGTGTTTTTTCGACAAGAACTGGAATCTTTTTAAATGTACTTACGTCTTTGTTGAGTGATGATAACACCAAGTGCTTTAAGTCGGACAGACTATCATTTATCCTCGCCCTTCTTTTACGTTCTAGCAGTGGCTTATTAGCCTATAAAAGAAAATGAAATAACACATAACTTGTTGATACATTAGGTGGGTTAATTTCAACGAAACATCGTTGCATCCAGAGAAATTTGTCTGAAGTTTTTACAAGTAGTAACTTGTTACTTACCCTTCGTTTTTCTTTAAGTGGATGTCTATCGACCAAATCCATGTTTTTTTCTTCTATCTGATTTTTTACTTTTTCTCCCTCACTTACTATCTTCCTCCTAACAACAGTCGGTTATTCTACCAAATGCACCATCTGAAGCAAAATTGTTTTAAGCTCAATTGTTTGACAGACGCGTGCCCACTAAAAGTCGATCTATTGTTTGATCGTGGGAAAGAATTTCTTTTCTGATGGCTATCATTTATAATTGTATGCATATACCGTGAGAATGCTTCAATCTGATTGGCTAACATCGATATCGGCGCGTGCTGCTGTAAAGTATTATGTTAACAATAATTATTCTTGTTGTGGGAACGGAAAACATGATTGGTTAGTTTTTTTTTAAAATAATATGTGTATTCTATTACATTTAAAAGATCACAGACAACTTTAGAACAATAGATTTAAAATTATAAACGAATTTATCATATAATATTTGCTCATTCATAGTGTTTATATGCACATAGCTTGTTCACACGAGCCAAGGTTATATTTATATGTCGTGCTAAGGTGGTGCAATATTAAATTGCACAAAAATGTTTTCGTAGAATACATTCTATTCTATGTAGATACACTTGTGCAGTATGTTTCAAAAATCTGAACATGAGAAAATTGAATTGACATGTTTTCGGCACAAAATTACAAATGTCTGAAAATAATTTTAAATATAACGAGTCGTATAAACACAGCTTTAAAATAATCCTATTTAACGCGTAATAAATTAATTGTTGAAAATCTTTCGATAAACCGTAGGGGCTGTATGCTCGTATATTTTCCCACAGTTAAGTGCTCGTGCATAAACAATCTTTGTGTCAATTGTAATATGAGAAGAATGACACGAGAGATTCGATTTCCGAATTTACAATGTGAAGTAAAATAGGATCAGATCTGATCTTTTGTGGTTTTTCGATAAAGTTATGATGTGAAAATAAACATTTTGATCATAAGTTAGATTTAGATAAGCTGACAAAAGATGGATCATTCAATAAATAAATCTTGAAAAATAAAAACAGAGTGTTTTGAATATTGTGTTATTTCTTTGATGAGGATATTTTGTCCAGCAGTCACTTTATATTTTCTTCTTGTTCTTCATGGTACCATAGTTATCATCACCCCATTTTGAAAGGTTCACATACATGTTTGAATTCCTTCATCAATGGCGAAACGTAAGAAGGACAAATATGTTTATCTGAAAATTTCTAGCTCCTCTCGCTACAACCACTACAACACCGTGAAAGCAGAAAGAAATCAGAAACAGAGTGTGGGGGAAATCTTCCTTTTGTCTCTCGACCCACCTCTTTCACAACTTTCTACTAAAAAAACTCCTTTCTTGTGCATGAACTGACTCATGGGCGTTTCCTCTATACGAGATTTTACTCTCATTTGGCTCGGATGTTCAACTCTGTATCCCGTTCTTGGGAATGTCACTCTTGCAATACACCCCAACACTAACACCACCCCTTCCAACCCCGTTCACCCCTCAACAAAATCTAACACTTTCACAATCGACAATAAAAATAATAATAATAATAATAATAATAATAATAATAATAATAATAATAATAATAATAATAATAATAATAATAATAATAATAATAATAATAATAATAATAATAATAATAATAATAATAATAATAATAATAATAATAAATCCGTCTTTATAGAAAGCGTACAGATTAAACGAAAATTCTTTTAGCATTATGAATTTAATATATGAAAATCCCACAATCATGTGACTGTCAAAACTCTGTAAAAAGAGGTAAAAGAACTCGTGCACAATGAACAATTGTATTTTTAAATCGCGATTTGTTAAAAAAATAAAAAAAGAATTTTTACATAATGGAAACCGGAGATCAAACCGTGTTTATTTCACTACGACAAATCTGTATTCGTGTGTCAAACATGATCACAAATAACAATTATAGTTTAAAAGATTAAAAAATAATGAAAATGGAACACTCAGCCGGTGTTGATAAGGAGGGCTTCATTTACTTACCGGACCCGGACTCGTCCGTGGGATCCTTGAAAACGGGGACCCATATATTAAGAAACTGGAACCCACGCTGTTCCAGTCTGGTGCGTGATAAAACCAAGCTGTAGCATAGGCCTGGTTTTCATTAAAAGAAACAACTTTTATGCCTATCAGTCTTACCCATGCATACTAGTTTTTATTAGAAACGGTGAAAAAGAAATATTAGATAACAACACAAAAAAATTAGACAAAAAATTCATGTCCGACTTTTTCAGATTCCCTTCGAACGTTCCCTCTATTTTACTTGTGTCAAAATATAAATAATCTACGGTAAACTTCTCTACGTTTGGGTAGTTTTACCCAACGCCATTCGCTATTCGCACGCTCTCTATTTATATTAAATCATTTATATTTAAGAAACGACAAAGACGCTTACTTATAATTCAGGTGAAAACCAGGCCTATGCTATAGCTTAGTCTTGGTTTTATTATGGAAGAGCGAAAGTCTCCGTTTTCTAACATGGGCCCCGTTTTCATGGGTTCCACAGACGGTGCGGCAGAAGCCCTGGGGACGAGGTTTGATAAAGACGGGTAAATATTAGGTTTACTTTGATTGGTTGGAATCACGCTGTTAATATTCACCTGGCCATAATTAGCTTTTATAACTTCTCGTGCAGATCTTATCACTAGTTACATCCATGTCTCGATAATTGGTTATCACTAGTTACATCCATGTCTCGATAATTATCACTAGTTACATCCATGTCTCGATAATCACTAGTTGCATCCATGTCTCGATAATTGGTTATCATAATAATATGGATGTGTAACGTGGCCATGTTGATAAAGACTGCCATTTTATACTTAAGAGGATTCTTGAAAATATTTAAATCTCGAATGAATTCTGACTCAATATAAGAAAGAGTCGGAAGTCATTTCCTGGATTCAGTTTCTTTGCTAAAGTAGTGTTTTTCACTTAAATACATAAATCAAAATGTATTTTTAAGTGTTTTAAGGATGTTCATCAAGGCTTAAAGTTCGTCCTGTAGTAGTTCATTATTCTTTCTGTTCATACTCATTCTTTCGTGTTAAATGCTCGAAAATTTCCCTATCGAAAGAATTTTTTTACATAATACCAAGTTAATTTGCTCATAAAGAAGCCAAAAATATGCGTCTGGGACCGTTTAAAGGCCTTGAATGCTCAAAACTTTAAACGATAAACATGGAACCAAAATAGCACCTGTACATTTCAAGAGTTACAAAAGATTTTTAATAGTTGGACCTTGTGATGTATTTTTATAAACCATATGTCAGAGAAGATATTGGCGTCAGAGAAAGTTGGATAATGAGGCACCGCAATGCAACGCATCCGGGTTTGGCGAAATTTCACCTTCGGATGAGTGTGAGCATGCGCAAGGACTTTTATAAAATCCACGGTAACGAAAAATGGACAAAGCAACATTGTGTTATTCACAGTCCAACAAAAACTTATCATTTTATTCACAGTCCAAAATTAAATTAAAATTGATACTTAACATATTCGACATATCCAGGTGTAATTCGACAAAATCCAGTATAAAAAAAATAAATATGAAGAAGGCCTGTAAATGTCGAAATGTGGGCTGGGTTCCTAGGAACCCTGTCGTAATGTAGTAGGTGTCGTTCCGGGCTAGCATCCGTGCGAACCTGGTTCGATTCCCGCTGCCTACCGAGGCAAAAGGGAACCGTGCGGTCTAACTGTGGCATACCAAATCAATAATCAAATGCTTCATCATAGTTCATTTATATAATATATATATATATGAGATTTCATATATACATGAGATTATATATTTGTGAATATAATGTCTTGAAAATATTAGGTAATACACAGTAAATGCTTTAAGGTTCACTTGGTTATTTTTATGCATTTCCTCCCTCGTTAATTTCGTTAACTAAGATTGGCTCGTGCTAAACAGAGAAAATTTTAGGTAATTACAGTTCATTAAGCTATTTCTGACGATACGTGACCACAAAACTTTTATTTTTAAAAGGCCAATGTCTGTTTCTAAAATATCTCTACTTTTTCTAAGTGTTTTCATTATCGTTAAATTTACCACCACACATTTCCACTAAACACTAACTCAACTTTCAGGGACGGGCAGTAGCCCGACCGTATTTTTTTCAGATGTTTGGTCAATATAAAGGTCGATATTTTGCCAAATATTTTCACATCTCGTTTTGATGCGGATTAGTTAAGGTTTCGATTTTATTTCGGATTTTTTTCTATTCGGTAATTTATAAGAAATTTTTTTACTCTTTCCAAAAAGTATTTATGTGAATAATATTTTGGCCAAAATCGAGAAAAGTCCTATGAATAACCTTAAGTAATCTGAACTAATCTCAGTGTTACCAAATCACTGATGAAAAGTACCACAAATTGTCCCACAAGGATTTGCACTTAAGCAAAGTACAGTGTAGAACTCATGTAGTACGAAACATCTTTAAAATCGAACGAAGTCTCCGGTCTTTCCATTCATAAAGTCTTACATGAAAATTACTGTAATTCGTAAACTCACATCATTCCAATAAATTTCTTGTTCCCCTGAGGATTCGGATTACGTGAGTTCTACTGTATATCGTGTAATTACCGCCAAATAACACATCAAAACGAAGCGGATAGTTTGGTGAAACAATGGCGTTTAAACTGAAATTCGGGAAAGATGTATTGCCTTGATACTTATCAGTTGATCTGGAGATTTGGATGGATAAAAATTAACAAACCTTTCTCTTCGCATAAATTTTCTCTTCCTCGTGAAAGACAAAATGGCTCTTCTAAGATGTCTTTTTTTGAAAATTCCAAAACTGGCTGGGCACGTCCCAGTGTCTCAAATTTATAGCTATAAAATTTTAGTTTGCAAAAATAGTCGGGAGCATGGATTAGGTGAGAAACAAAATATATGAAGAAACTGCTGTTTGGTTTTTTCCCACTTCGCCAAATGATGTGTAATGTTGACAATGCACCGTTTTTTGTATACGCAACATAAGCAAACACGAGATTTAAATCTAAAAACGAAGCAATTGTTAAGCACCACCCCAGCCTAATGAAAAAAAAACACAAAAAATTGAAAAACTTAATAAAAAGAAAAAAAAAAGAAAAAGGAACATATATCCCAGTGAAACTTTCCAATCTCCGCAAAGGCAACGGATCGAGTGGGAATTGAACCCACGCCCTCCCGCTTGTTGGGTAATTGCTCTACCAACTGCACCAACTGCGCGTCTGCAGGTTCTTGTGGAGGTCTCGGCAAATGGGCTGGAAATTTTCTCATATAAAGACTGAATAGCAGGCTATCCTGACAAACGGGATTTCAAGCTCTTTACCTCGTATCATTTTTTAAATAGGTAATTTGGTAGAATTAACACACCCCGCCAATAAACCGTGTTTCCTATTTTCCGCCAATAAGCTGCTCCCACAAAACTTATAAAAAAATTAAGGCTCGTGCGTTTAAAAAATATCAATTAAAGGAATAATCAAGTTTGTTTGTTAGTATCCTGCCTTAAAATAAAATTGTTTGGTTTATGTATGATGATGATGAGTATAAGTATATACAAACAATATGTTTTGCAAGTCATCTGCTCGTCAATTAATGATAGGAAAATTGAAATGCATTTTTTTCTTCTTTTTTCTTAGCTTTTTCTTTTCTTAGCGAACATTGTTTTATACTTTATGCCATCTTTTCATTTCCGCAGGAAATTGCTACTAATGTTTGTTGAAAGCTTGTTAATCTGCTCATTTACTTGTGCGGACTGCGAGAAGATGTCTTTCTGAGAAATTATTACGGTAGCAGTGAAAGCGAATACCGTATTAAAACACCCTTGGACTACTACTCCTTCGGCCGAAATGGCATTTTGCATACGCTTAAGGATCAACCTAACTCGAGGCTACAAATTTTAAATGAAATACTATTGCTGACTGTAATATATGTTCAAAAAGCCATTAAAAGTACATGTCTTTGAATATTTTACCATTTTTTCTCTTACGAAAATAAAATTATTATCAACAAAATACTCCATAAATAGATTTCAAGTCATTGAAACTGAAAATAGATAACAAAAATTAATAAATAAACTGGTCTGTACTTTGTGTTGTACTTTGTGCCTCGTGTTTGAATAAATCCGTATATAGTTTATTATCTTCCCCTTTACATCGTTTCGTGGTTGCGGTTTGTTGCAATTTATGCAGAGCGAACTAAAGTCAGGTATTCTGTATTTCTCAACTGTTTTAATTCTATTTCTTGATTTCCCGATTCTCTATTATACCACTGTGTCACTGATAGGCTTTCTTCACTTAACGTATCCACTATATATGCTATATATATATCTACTTTATTAAATACCTATTTCATTTACTCCCTGAACGAACACTTGTTTTGTCAAATATGTCTTTTCTTAAAACCATCCAGGGGTCCTTTCATCAGGAGCATGAAATGATTGGTGAATCTACTGGACAACAGTGCACTGCATGTTGTTCGTTATTGTCAGTCGTATTTACTTAAGTGAAAAGTCCAGGGCATTGGACATCTTATGATTTAGATTTTATTATTGAAAATGGAGATAAAATCTACAAATTTCTTCAGAAAAATACATATTTGATGATAAGCGAACTTCCAAAAAACTTATCGTTACTTGATTCTTTCATTAATATTTGTTATGCTGCTGAAAAGTTGGCATTATAAATGGTTCGAGTGTTACTGGTGTACATTACTGTGTCTAAAACTGATGCTTCTGTCAACCTGTATAAAAATTATAGTATTATTAAAATACAACTGAGAACGAAATTTGTCGCAATCGGAAGTCTACAGATTTAGAAAAACAAACATTTCGTGTGCGCAAAACAACTGAAATTGAAGAGGAAAAATGCCGACAACGAAATGCCACCAAAAGTGCAAAAAACATTGTCGTAAACACAAAGCACCCAAAATTGCCAAACGAAAAGGATGTGAAAGAAAGCAATCAATAAGACAAAATTTTGAGTTAGCATACCGTGTTTCAGCTTTTAAAACATCAATAACAGAAGGACTTATATTTGTTATTTGCAATCGCTGTTTATATAAAAAGACAGAAATCAGTTGCCTCAATCACCTAGTAAAAAAAAATAATTGCAAAACGTATGTTATTTAAGAAAATTGTAGTCATACATGGTAAAGGTGAACGACCGAAGATTAAAGGTGCTATTTATAATATATATATTTATAATATAAGTGATTGTCTTCCGCTACCTGAAAACATCAATGGTGTAATACCAGTAAAGCTTAACCGCAAGATTTAATTTAAAGGTAATCTTCATTTTGAAGATGTTGACCCTGAGCGTGTAAAAAATGCTTTACAGTATCAAAGGGCTAATAATCCATTTTACTCAAATATTCTAATCAAAATTGATAATATTAACAGAGAATTATTGTCATTAACAGATTTTGATGCAATTGTAGGGCAAAATGAATTCCCTCTTGAAATTGAGAATTAGGAAGAGGACAATCTCCTTGATAACAACCGAGTTAACAGTGGTGAAAGTATCCTAAATATATACAGTGAAAGTGAAAACCATCTGAATATTGCAGCAGGAGAAGATAAAACACCTGAATCATTTTTTAATGATGATTTTGGTGAAGAGCAAGCATTCCCTTACCTGTTTGGATACAAGATTCTTTATCGCCAATTAAATATTTTAACCAACGACTGTGAAGGGCACTCCTGCATACTGGAAGAACTTTTTGTATGATGTATAAGCAATGGTGAAACAACTGGGTCGGCCTACTTTTTTTCTTACATGATCTTGTGCTGACTTCAAATGTAATGAGTTGATATCAATTATTAACAAATTAAATTGTTTTGGCCATCAAGAAGGGGAATTGCACTACTTTGAAAAATGCAGAAGATTAAATGCTAACCCAGTTTTTACTGCTGGGCATTTTCAATTTCGAGTGGAAATCTTTTTCAAAGAATTTCTTTTACATAATAGAAGCCCGTTAGGAAAAGTAGAATTCTATGTTATTAATGTACATATTATCATGTACATTCATTCATTTGGATAAAAAACGCGCCAGTACTTACGCTTGAAACTAAAGATGAGTATTTAGAATTTATTGATACTATTGTTTGGGCTGGCATACTTGATGAAGTAAATGAACCTAAGTTGTTTTAACTTGTAAGTCAGTATCAAATTCACAAGCACTCAAGATCTCGTCGAAAATATAAGAATGTGCCTTGCAGATTTCATTATGGTCACTTCTTCACTGACAGAACAATGTGTACTAAACCTTTAGAAGAAACATTGCCTGATACTGATAAAATAACAATCTTATCAGAGCGAGCGAAGATCTTGGGGAAAGTGAAAAACTATATTGATGAATATTTAGACCCACACAAACACTCTTATGTAAATGAGGTAACAATTCCAGAAATTTTAATTTCCCTTGATATTACGGAAGAAGAATATTATCACGCTCTTTGTGTTGCTTCTGGAGAGGACATTGAAATTCACTTGAGGCGACCACCATATTCTTGCTTTGTCAATAATTATTTTGCTTTGGGACTAATGGGAGGCATGGGAAGCTAATATGGATATCCAACCTGTATTTAATTATTATAAGGCTGTTTTCTACACGCGCTGGTATTTTTCGAAAGCTGAAACCGACTCATCTGTTACAATGAAAAAGGCTGCACTAAATTTCAGAGATTAGATGAAGAAATTAGCCATTGCATTTCTATCTTACAGGCAATGCTCATTACAAGCAGCAGTTTCCCAGCTTATGTCTGAGTTATGCTTGCGGAAAACTTTTTTCAAAAAGAGTTTTCAAAGAGTTTTCGAAACTGAAGAAGAACCACGTGAGCTACCTGAAGATAGTACAGATATATTCAAAAAGAACAATTTAGACCGTTACATGGACCAGATAAGAATTTCAAAGGTGGCAAATACAGTATTCTTGACACTTTTTGTTATGCTGAAATTTAAGCACATTATGTATTAGACACAAACTCCAAGTTTGAAGAAAATCATTCTCAACCAGAGGTACTTCTGGATGATTCTTGTAACAGAACATGTAGTTATCAAAGTCAATACCATTGATGTCATCCGAAGAAAAAATTAGATGTCGTAGTATCCAAAAAGTTATTAGGTATCATACTCCAAACCGGGTTACCCAACCAGAAGCATATGCTCGTCACTTGCTACTGTTATTTTATCCTTTCCGTAATGAACCAGAGTTGTTATGCCATTAAACTAAGACATACACTCCTAAACTTAACCAGCCACAAGTCTTGCAGATTGTGAATAAAAACAATTTTCGTTATGAACCTTGGGGTGACCTTGTTGACACATTGGTAATGAATCACACGATCAAGAACTGACGACTTTGCAGAACAAGAAAATGAAGGCCTAAATAGTGAAATAACATCTACTGTAAGAGAAGGTGAAAATGTAGCAGACGAAATTGTAGGTTTTCGGGTCCAAAATGAAGGTTCCCAACTCCGTGTAACAAAGGTCTTGATACAACAACTGATGATGAAATTAATTATTTGATTCCAACTCTAAACAATAAACAACGAGAAGTATTTGATCTAGTTAATGCTTGGGTCAGACGTAAAGTAACAAGCAATTTATCTAAATATATCGTCGAGGTAGACCCCTTGCAGTTGTTTATTACCGGTGGAGCTGGAACTGGTAAATCGCATTTAGTTAAAACTCTAGTCACAATGCTTGTGAAAACCTTGAATTACGGTTCCTTGAAATTAGAAAAACTGAAAGTTCTAATGCTAGCACCAACAGGGGTTACTGCAGTTCATATAAGCGGAAATGCTATTCATTCTGCACTTGGAATACCCTTTTGACTGTAGGGGTCTTCAACTTTCTGATAAAAAGAGATGCTCATTGCGACTTAAATAGAAATAGAAGAGCTGCAGGTTATCATCATAGATGAAATATCAATGGTAACAAACAAACTATTATTACATATTCATCAGAGATTACTAGATATTTTCGTTACTCTGGGAACTGCATGAAACCATTCGCAGGATTGACAATAATTGTTGTCGGAGACTTATATCAGCTACCTCCTGTAATGCAACGTCCTGTATTAGCATCATAATGAAATGTACAACATTTATCATCTGTGGCGGGTATGTGTGAACTTACTGAGGTAATGCACCAACTCTTATAGATCTATTGAACAATATTCGGATAGGAACTGTTACTTTAGACGATGAAAGATTTATTTCCAAAGAAAGTGAGGGAACAACTTGGTGATCATTTTATCGTTCAAGCTGTAGACCAAGTTCCTAAAGTTCCTAGTTCCAAACCACGTGTATGATCGAATACTAAATTTAAGTCGAAATCAAACCAATGGTTTAAGTTTTGAATTAAAAATCAAAGTTACAGCAAGGGTAATATTAACAACAAATTTGGGTGTGTGTGACAAACTGATTAATGGCCAAATTGGTAAAATTATGCATATTTCAAAGGAAAGCAATTCAGTAAAAACGATATATATAAAATTTGATAATGTAAAGGCTGGGCATTCAAAAAAGATTTCCGATGCTTTCGATTTTCCGATGTTGTTCCAATTGATCGTGTAACAACAGATATACAATATAGCCCTAAAAAAGAAGCTTCTCCAGTAGTTAAACAGACACAATTCCCTTTGACCTTAGCATGGGCAGTGCACAAGGTACAAGGCCTATATTTGAACCAAGTTGTAATCAGCTTTGATTTGCTAAAGCAAAAATCGTTCAAACCTGGACAAATTGGCGTTCCCCTCAGCCGGTATAATATCCTCAGTACTAATATTCCTAATAAGATCTTGCACACAGACGTCATTTCCTGTGGAACAATCAGTGATCACGATACTCCTTTGCAATAATAAACATCCGAAGCGACTTCTTCGCACCACAACACAAATATGTACTAGATTTTAAAAACTTGTCATTAGAAGAATACTGCACAGATATCAGCCACATACCATTCAACATCATATATGCATTCGATGATCCATGTGAACAACTAAATACTTTCAACTCACTGATGATTGAGTGTATTGATCGTTATGCATCACTGAAACGATACAGGATGAAAAGACCACCTACTCCCTGGCTAAAAGACCTTGATCTGTCACAACAACTTGAAGAAAGAAACATCTTAAGAAAGGCCGCACATCGGACACAAAATCAATCGAATAGAAACAGTCAAGAATAAAAATAGCAAAAAGAACGTTCAAAACCATTTACCGAAGACCCAGATCGCCTTAACAACCATTTCAACAAAATAGCAGAAAAACTAACTAACAAAAAAACAGAAACAATGAAAGATCTTGATAAAGCAATCCATGATCTAGGTGAACCTAGCGAAAACGCCTTGAAACTTAGACTGACAGCCTATGATGAAATCAAACTAGCCATTCAGAAAATACGTAAGGATTGTTCTACAGGTCCAGACAAGTTAACAATTAACCTTCTAAAACCTGTACTAGAACACATCGTATCACCATTGACTCACATCATCAATAACTTCATCCAAACCAACAAATTTCCTGACGAGTGGAAACAAGCAAAAGTCCCACCGAGTTCAAAAGTCACAAATCCTTCGTCACCAATTGCTTATGGTCTAATTTCTGTCCTTCTCGTGTTATCCAAAGATAATGAAAGAGTGGTACTGCAACAACTTCGTGAATTCATAGACTCACAATCACTCTACCAATAACACATCTCTTGTCTCCTAAAACTACGTGATGATATACTTCAAGCCATGACCAAGGGTGAAATAACGATCGCTATTTTTGCAGATTATTCAAAAGCCTTTGATACAATTGACTTTAAAACACTAATTAATAAACTGAACATCTTCAAATCTTTCCTTTTCTGGATAACTGACTACCTCTTAAACCGATCACATTACGTTCAAATCAAAGATAAGAATTCTAATATCTTCCATTCTGGCTATGGCGTTCCGCAAGGGTCCATACTGGGACCTATCCTCTTCAATCTCTACGTGTCAGACCTGAAAAGCCACGTACTACGTTATACATCAATTCCTAAAGCACTCCCAGATTCAACCAAGAAACTTGAAGATGACATAAACGGACTTCAAAAATGGTCTTCGTCATCAAACCTCGTCTTTAATAACAAGAAGACAAAGTTAATAACTTTCTCTACCAAACAACTTTCCCGTACACACCAGTTTGATAAGAACAAAATCCATATAGCATACAATGGTGATCATCTAGAGCAAATACAGTCTACAAAATTATTAGGTGTCACATTCAATCAACATCTTAACTGGAATGAACACATCAACAATGTGGTAAAAAATTGCTATATAATGTTAAAAACACTACGGAACCTAAAAAGACTGGTAATGTTCAATCTAAGGAAACAGCTGGCAACAACTCTCATTCTTTCAAAACTAGACTATGACAATGCAATACAGCAGATGTTGCAAAACGTGCGGACGTCAAGGAGGTACTCAGGATACCATGGCGATTCGAATACTCAACTGCTGTCCTCGCCCTCAAAAGAAAACACCACATTCAACCAAAGAAAAATAGTCGTAACCTTAGAAATAATCACGAAAGCATTGGTCCTACCATCACATGCAACAACAAACACCAATCCTTTCAAAGTGACGCCAAACAAATCTTCAACGACCTACCAAAGACCGTCCGAGAAAGTGAAACATTATACAATTTCAAACGAAAGACATATTTACTGGATAAAGCTATTGCTAAAAATTTATAAAAAGAAATAAAAAATTAAAATAAAAAATAATTTATTTATATAAACACTGCATATACATATAAATCCCGCGTTTCTAGAAGAAGAACCATGTAAATTATGGAGCTAGAAATATATCGATTATTGTTATTGGTCAGCACCGTTAGGCATCTGACCTTTCATTTGCCCGTGTGGTTCTGTGTGTCTGTAATGTTGCAGTTCTCTGCGCCCGTTCGTAACACCCTTCTAAATATCGGTTCTAAATATCGATTCTTTCTTTGCCGTTTCCTCAACGCCTTCCCATAAATTCGATCTGTAATTGGTTTGCTCAAGAAAACGGGTTTTAAAAATGGCATGAAAGTTCCGTTGTTTGGATAACGTTTTTAAACGTGGAGTGGAAGTGAAGTGAAGAAGACAGAATATTACTTCAAGGTAATAAAATCATTTGATTTAATTTACTTGCAAGTACTTTGATATATTTTCTGTAAACTTTGTGATGATGATGGACTGTCAATAAATAAAAAAGTGAAAGGAGCACAGCTTCGCCACTAGAAGAGAAGAGCAGGGTATATATAATTGTTTGCTTTGTTGATGTGTTAATGTGTGTTTTATGATCATTTTAACATAATTTAGTTTAGTTTAAATTAGTAGAGGGGAATTTCCATTTTTAAATTCATTCTACTGTGCCTGAACCACCAGAAATTTTAGCATCATTTTAATTTGTGGATATTTTTGTTTTGAAACGTTTCATTTTGCATTTTGACTGAAATCTGATCATTTCAAGATTCTAAATGTGCAGTACACAGTGAGTTTGCGGTAAGTTTAAAGATTTCAATGAAAAAAGAAGACTAAAATACCTTAAAATCATTAATTTTGGTGAACATTTATTTTGGCGAGTCCAAAACTACAAACTGTATTTGTTTCCATTTTCCTGATAATTTTTGTGACATTAATTTTTGTGAATCAAGATTTTTCAAAAATTTTGCAAACTTTTTTTTTCTCAAATGAATTTTGTAGCATATTAATTTTGCGGATTATAGATCTCCATCAAATTATGAAAATTTCATGCCATGAAAATTTCTTGCCTTAAAGTAGGTTAGTAAATATGTTTTCAATAATTTTGGATGGATTCTATTTTGATGATGATGATGATGATGATGATGATGATGATGATGATGATGATGATGATGATGATGATGATGATGATGATGATGATGATGATGATGATTTTTTTAAATTAGTTTTAACTTATGTTTATAACTAATAACAGTTTTATAAAGTGGGTTAAAAGAGTTATTTACCTACTTAATTAAAGTAACGTAAAGTTGTGTCATATGGTAGTCTTATACAATGATGAAAAATAAATACTGCTGTTACATATTCACTTTCCCCAAATGAAAAATCTCTCTCGTTTTAAAGCATAATTTCCCATTAATTTATTTATTTATTTATTTATTCATTAATTCATTAATTTGGTAAAGAAGGTCAGTTTTACAGGCAGTGGTAAACAATGATGTGGACCCACTATATCCCTACATTGACTTTTATGGATGACCAGCTTACACGAGGAAATATGGTATAATGGAAAATGCATTTTCATTGATTTGTTTTTGTTGGTCAGTGCGGAAAGCAGCTGATCTTTCATTAGCGTTTGTACGTTCGTCCATACGTACCTACGTACGTTCCAATTCCAATTTTTTTGTCCACAGTTGTAGGCTGATTTCGCAAAACATTGGAATTTCTCATTGGAATAGAAAATTCTTACTGCTTTTTTTTATAATGACATTGATTTTGTGAGAAACTGTTCACATATTCCCTGTTGATGAAAATACAAATACACAAAATATTTCCTGGGTGTCTAAAAACGGGTAGCTATATAGCGTAATTTTAGCTATATAAATTCACTTCACACCCACACCACACAAATAATATGGAAGTTTATTTTATCTCAATTCGCGAAATTAAATTTAAAAAATTTTAATAAAATTAAAACCATGGATCAGACTATCGACCTGTAATTGTTCCAAAGAATGATTCATTATGACTCATTTTTGCAGAGAAAGATAATCGTTCCAGGAGTGAACTGCAATTAAGCTGAATATTCCTACGACACTTCCTTTTGACCTCAAATTTGTGATTTTTGCCCATTAACTTTTGGGAGATTATCAAAATATTGGATATTGCAGAATTTCTTTTTATATTAATCAATTTACGTTGTTTTTTTCAGGTTAAAATGAAAACAAAATTACATTAATTCTTCCCACTAAAATTTCTAAACATACTTGTGAAAATTAGTTAGGAATTCATCACTAGTGGATCTGAGATTGTATAACATTTATATAATTTATTTTTAGGTCCTTTGTTGGTGGCATCATCTCGTATCTGCTGACAGAACTCCTCCTCAAAACTTGACCTTGTCAGAATTACCTGGACTTGTCCGAAGTCTTTGAACTTGTCGGCCTTATCTGAACTTGACCAGATTTTTTACTTCCAGATATTTCCAAAAAAATGATTTCCATTGCTCAATTTTGCATAGCTATCTTTGTCACGTGAGAAGTATATATTCTTCAGTTTTTACTTTGGCACATATTTTGTTACATTGTACTAAACATTTTTTATAATAGATTGAGTTCATAATACATGATGAAAAATTGTATTCGATACTCCAGTATAAAAACTTGAGGTTGAAAATCGACAGTTATAAGGATATCAGATTCGGAATAGAATTCTTTGTTTGGCCCAAATTTTCTTTCTAAAATGTAGTTCTTGCCGCTGCAGGAGAAAGATTGTGAAATTTAGTAAATATACGCGTAATATTATCTGAAGTGTTCTAGTTTTCCTTCGTAATGTGTACTACTTTTCTGGTATGCCCAACAGCGCTGACCTTCAGGCCCCAGGGCCTGTTGTGATTATTTTCATGTATATTTCATTTTGAAATTCTATATATATATATATAATACATATAATATAACAAAGTTTTCCTTCTATTAAATAGATAAAGTACACTTTGTGGACATAAGCTTAAGAGATATCATATTTCTCTATAAATTTTCTTCTAAAATTCATTTTAAAAGGAATATTGACGATAGTTTCGGCAAATTTCCTTCGTATTTAGATTGATGTTATTTCAAAAGTCAGTCGAAAAGAATATCTAGTAATATTAGCTAATCCTGGGCTTCTCTTACATCAACATTGATCCCCCAGTTTTTCCATGATCAATTTTTCAAAGTTCTCGTGTATTATTCCAGTCGCACCTATCACTATTGGAGTTATTCAGTTTTATTCAGAATTATTCAGTTCTATCGCTAGATCAGCATAGTTCTGTATTTTTTCTGTTCGTTTTCTTGGGATGTAACAACATCGTTAGGGACAGCAATACCGATGATGTGTTACAACCTATTCGCTTTTTCGAGAACAAGAATATCAGGTTTGTTGTGACAAATTTGTCCTATCAGTCTAGACGGGAAAGTTCCATAAGATCTTGGTTGTTTCATTTTCAAGGTATGGTTCCGGGTCGTATTTATGCCATGCTGTTTTTTCGTGCAGAGGGTCGAATTTTTCTGCCAAATTCATATGTACATATTTGCAGAGGTGGTCGTGTCTTTCAATATACTTGGTTGGAGCCAATGTCGGATATAACATGGTGGATTGTCTCCTTTCCCCCTTTTATATGCTCGGCAGGTATCGTCGTTTCTGGTCTTGTGTATATGCGTTTTTACAAAATTGGTGGTAATCGCTTGTTCTTATATGGTACATATCGTTGATTCCGTTTCTCGTTTCGAAGTCGAGGATCTCATCCATGCTAACGAAGATCGCTTATCTACATATGGTTGATTTAGGGTCTGCTGGTATTGCCCGTGCATATTCTTGCTTTCTATGGTGGTTTTCCGTATCTTCATTCTGTTTGTTTTGATCGTTTTCTTAATTTCATCTTTGGGTTTATTGATCGTTTCTATTTCCAACTGCTGCATATATTCATTCGCCCTTCTATGTATTGACTTTTTACCACGGTTTCTCTGCCAGGTTGAAGCAAGATTGAGTAGTTCATCTTCTGTGTTTATCAGGTAGTTGCTGTACATAATTGTTTGACTTTTAAACAGGTCAGTGATGTTTAGTAGACCGCATACACCTTCTGATCATGGAAGATAAAGTTGTTCAACATTACTGTTTTCGTGGAGCATGTGGTTTGCTCTCAACACATTTCTCGTTTCTCTGTCAATTTCTTCTAAATCCGTAATTGACCAGTCCAACACTTTGAACCCGTAAGTGACTGCAGAAGTTGCATACGTGTTGATTACGCTGATGGTGTTTTTGCTGTTGAGGCTTGTTTTCAAGATTTTTTTTATGTTAGAAAGTGTTTTGTCATTTGTGGTGGTAATCTTTCTTTCTTCATTGTGATTGTGTCGCATTTATCTAGGCCAAATTTCATCTTTATATCAGCACTGAATCGTGAAACTATTTCCAACAAACTTTCTAGTTGGTTCTTGCTGTTGGCATATAGTTTTATATCCTCCATAAACATGAAATGGCTTTGGTCTTGCGTGTGTTTATTGGTCCCATTGTGTAACCTATTCCTAAGCGTTTGAGAAGCCAGGATAATGGTAGTAGGCATATGATGAAATGTAGTCATGGGCAATCACCTTGGAATATACCCGTATTGATGTTTCAGTTTCAATACGTTGGTCGTTCGTAGTTAGCGTTAGCTCGGTTTTCCATGACAGGGAATTATGCATTTGGAGGGATTTGATAAGCCAGTTATGAGGGATGGAATCGAATGCTTTTTGGTAGTCAATCCATGCGTTTGATAAGTTTCGTTTTCTTTCTTTTGCGTTGTCGAGCACCATTTTATCGATCAGCAGTTGATCAATTGTTCCTTGTTTGTTGGCTACGCATCCTTTTTGTTCTTCTGGAATTAGGTGGTGAATTTCCAGGTGTTGTTTCATACGTTTCGTTACTATGGATGACATCATTTTATACACTATCGGCAAACAGGTGATAGGACGTTAGTTCGATGGTTATTATTATTATGATGATGGATGTATTCTCAGTATAATATTGTTTTGTACAATTATAATGAAGTTTCTTATTTAAATTTAATTAAGAGTACACCTCGTACGTACAGGGCGAGTCATCAAAAACACAAACATAAACAAAAGATTCGTTTTTCAAGAGTATGTTTTCAATGACTCGCCTTATCAGCATATATAAGAACAAAATGAAAACACAAAAACTTAAGATAAGAACTCAGATTGAGTTGTAAAATAATTTAGGTAAAATAACATAGCGTTTGTGCAACGAGTTAGATTTGTGTCCATAATAATTGCAAACCGATTCCTGTAATTAGGTCAAAATTGAAAAATAATTAAATTTAGTGTACGCAATTCAAGTTATTTGTAAAAAGTTATGCACAATATGTGCTCTGCCTAATAACGTAATTTTTAGAGCAATTCTTTTGTCAAACTTCTGTGTTCGTAGTTTTAGTTTTTCATTATCTTTGTCCAAACCATTATGGAAGGTACCTGTTGCACCAATGATTACTGGGATAATTTTCATTTTGGCAAGGTTCCATAAAGTTTTTATTTCAACAGTTAGATTAGTATACGCCCGAAGTTTCTCTAGCGTTTTTCTCGCTAAGTTTCTCTCGTTTGGGTTCGCTACGTCAATGATTGATACTGTGTTCGTATTCTTCTCGATCACGACGATGTCTGATTTGTTGTAGTGTAGTGCATGGTCTGTTTGGATGGAGAAGTTCCAAAGTATCTTGACGTTGTTGTTCTCTGTTACTTGCGTTGGTTGGTGTTGGTACCTTTGTGTAGCATTATCTTTGAATCCGAATTCCATCAGTGGCGGGTCATGGATGTATTTGCAAACATTGTCGTGTCGACTCAAGTATTTTGTAGGTGCTTATGTTGTACAGCCGGAGATGATGTGATGTATTGTCTCCAATGCGTCGCGACAAAGTTGGACGTTCTTCTGGACGTACTTGGTTGTGATGGCTTGCTCTTGTATAGCGCAGATCGTTGATCGTTTTAGTGATAACCATAGCCATTGATTTGACGTTGGTTTGTCAATTTGTGGTTCGTCCAGAAGTCGCATGAATTGTCCATGCAGTGCTTTGTTGCTCAGTTCTTGTTCTTTAAGTTTCACATTCGTTGTTTTGATTTTTGTCTTCCGTTGTTGTTTCGTCATTGTCATGGTATGCTGTAGTTCTATGTTGAGCTCAGTGCAATATTTCTGTGCTTTGTGGTGGAGTTATTATTATTTTCATGTATATTTCATTTTGAAATTCTATATATAAAATACATATAATATAACAAAGTTTTGTGGACATAAGCTTAAGAGATATCATATTTCTCTATAAATTTTCTTCTAAAATTCTTTTCAAAAGGAATATTGACGATTGAGTATTACTTTTAAATATTTTACAAAAGTTCGATGTTTAGTAGATTGAACAACTGGTAGTAAAAGTTGGAGATTAACCATCTTTTAATATCACTTTTTATTTTTATTTTATTTTATCATTTATTAAATTTTAAATTTAAATTTTTATATTATTATTATTATTATTATTATTATTATTATTATTATTATTATTATTATTATTATTATTATATTATAGTTGACTTACTTCGCACACGCCAACCCGTATTTGTCCCGGGGCATGCGCCAACCCGTTTCTGTCCCGGGATAAGGTATTACATTAGCGAGTCAGCTTATTTCAAGCGGGTTGACCCGGACTGGAAAAACGATCCAGTTTGTCAAGTGCGCCAGTTTGTTTTCAACCCGATGACCCAAGACGTCCTGCACGACATTCAGAATTTCGATTGTGTCTTATTCGGTGATTGTCCATAGTCTTCGAGTTTCGTCAAGTTCTTTTTGTATCCACGAAACAAAAACGTAAAAAAGGCTAATACCAATAGTCGCGTTTTTTGAACCTCTTGAATACAATCAACATAATATTGTGCTATGACTGCAGTACCGTGGCTGATTTATTTCACGTATTTTTCCGTGGACACTTTATTTCCATTTTAGCAAAAACATATGCGAAAACACGCGGCCGCGAGTTATAACAGTGATCTCCTCAAGCATGGATGAAGAACCTGTATACATAACAAATAAACAACTAAGTAATGGAATCAAGATTAAAAATCTTCATAACGAAATACCAAGAAAAACATAAGTTTACCTTTTTATAAGAATCCACCTCAGTCGAAATAGACAATAAAAGACGCGGTCGCGTGTTTTCTCTCCCCCTGTTTTACTTTGTATACTGCAGACCAGGTAATAAAACAAGTGGTAAAACAGGCCGCAAAACACAGGATTATTATTCGTTATTATTATTATTATTAGTTTCTGCCACTTGGAACCACATAATTCTCCTGCTTAAACCATCAACACAGCCGTGTATAACAAGTTTCAAAGGGCTTTCATTTATCATACCGTCTATATGCCAAACATAATTCGGCCTAATTGATCTATATATTTTCCTTCTAAGACGTTTAGCTGACCTCCACACCTGGATCGAGTGCTTTTAACCCATGGCGAACGGTTTCTTTGTTCACAACGTATCTATTTTCTCTCAGCTTGCATTGCTCTATAACATAAGGTTGAAGAAGAGGTGCTAATAATAAAATTCATAGATATCTTTTGTTTTTTTCTAAATAAACCAAGTTTCCTCAACAACCGATGCACATGACGTAAACTTAACTGTATCCCATGAAATGTTGAAAGAAAGTGCAGTATATCTGCATATGGATCGTTTGCAAGAAAGTATTGCTTGATGATATCATCGATGTCTTTGTGAAGAAAATTATGTGGATAAACAGCGTTTGCAAAACCAAACAAAGATACGATTAAAAGGATTAAAAGAAAAACCATATAATGACATTTGAGAGTTTCTTACAGTATGAAAGCATTTGAAAATGTCTAATCAAAACTCTAAGTTAAAGCGCATGTGCTCTGGAATTTTAACAAAACAAACGCCGATGCGCATGCCCACGGAATCATTATCGTCAATAAAGAGTTTTCAGCGCCAATGCTGTCATAAATAACGTGGCAAACAAATTGCGGAGGGCCTCCCAAAAGCAAGTTTATGATGATTTAACTGTAACTAATTTCTGTCGGAGAGCACTATAATATTGTTCTTGCGGAACCACAATCAATACCACGAGAGCTGCGGGTCATTCTTGCCTAGGCTGTTACATACACCGGCAGCAAAGAAAATAAAATCAAGCTTAGTTTAATCAAGATTCATCATTGGATCAAAGAAGTGCAAATACTTGCCGAGTCTTTTATGGGCTTACATCACAAGCATCTATCAAGAACATCCCCGTATAGAAAGCTTCGATCACGCAAACCACAGAAAACTTATACCGCCGATCCTGACCGAACGAGGAGAGAATGGAAATTGACATCCTTGCTGGTCAAGCCAGGTGGTTTCGGAAAACCAATTTTCAAGGAACTATGCGAATACGCCCTGAAAACCTTTACTTTAAGATCGGTAAATAAACAGACAACAGATGAAAAGCAAACGTTTCCAGAGGGAAACAAAACATGTACAGAAGTGGTCAGGAACAACACGAGCACCCCGATCAGCAAACATCACCCAGCAACTCCAATAAAGAATGACATTTTGGGTTTTTTTGCTTGCTGGGCAAATCCAAATTGGCTGGGCCGGTTTTTGGCAGATTTGAGCCTCGTGTTGCTTATAAAAAGTGTGGTTGATATGATTTTGTTGTTACTTATATAACTAGACGATGTAAATTGAGATTAGATATCATTAATATAAAAATGGAAAATGCACATAGGGAACGTGAAAAACCGAGAAAAAAAATATTAAACTTGTTTTATTCGCGAAAAAAAAAATCTACAGCCCAATGCCCAAGTAAATTTATTCACTAAATTACTGGTAAGGTCCAGGCTATATGATGTAGTTGACAAGATTGGACTGCTTGTGAAACATGACTGACAGTCGGAAGTTGGTAGTCCCCTGTATAATTTGACTATAACAAGTGAAAGCAAGAGCACATGCATAAAAACTTTCTTAAAAAAAGATTCCATGAGCAAAACATTTGCGTAAACATGAAAAGTAAAAACAAACGAGCGATAACGATAAAAAAAAATATATATATATTAAAAGGAAGTTGTAAACAGGTGAACGACAGTACCTGCTTGTGAAATGAAATTAAAAGAAAGAAGGGAACTCAAAAACTCGAATAGATGTGATGTAAATTTATTATTAAAACTACCAACCTTGTTCCCAGGGTTCACAAAGACAAAAGAACTTGGAAAAAGAGGTAAAAAAAAACTACATCCAAGTTGAAGACGTTTTCGATCGGCTCTTTTAGATCTAATGCGAATCTCTTTTTAAATACGATGATGAATCTCTCGCTTTGGGGAACATGTTTGAAGTTTTAATCCTGCTCATATAGCATGTTTTTTTTAGAAACGACATTTTAAAATATTTCTATCACAAGAGATACCTGCAAACAGTGTAAGTTATGCAGGGATCTTAGTTACAACTATCATGTGAAAACAACTACGTACAGGTACTAATATTTTATCGAAAGCCTGGACCCAATAATAATCTGAAAAGACCAATCAAATAGTTGGGGTGTACACTTTTAACCAATCAAATTGTTGGGTGTACACTTTTTGACGCAAGCGCAGTCCTTTACGATAGATGAAGGAAAAAAAACATTTATCTATACATACACATCTGTACATTTTGAAAGGGAAAAAAATAAGCTATCCTTGCCCCAATCCACATGCAAACATAATTGTCGACTACGCATTGTAACGATTCACCAAAGAACAACATAATGTTTCAGGAAGTGAAGCAAATAAGAAACTCGATTACTCAAATAAACGTTTGCATGTCCATTAGGTAGTGTGTGTGTGTGTGTGTTTGTATTAAAACACGTGTTAAACAAGACAAATATACTATAAAAGGCCGAACAACACAGGCAAGTGTTGCCTTTAGAACAATCTTACCACACAGAACGAGAAAATCGTAGTGTAGCACACCAGAGCACGACACGAATCGATTTGAACAGGTTCGATAATCGATAAAGTAGCACTTTATGGAAAAACCGGTAGCTGTGAAACGACAAAAATGGAGCATATCAACGTAAAGTGTAAAATTTCCTATCCCTTATCCCTTGCTGAAAGAATTCATTAGTTACAGTCGCGCAAGGAAGACATGAAAACAAAAGACACTGACTCGTGCAGTTTCGAGAAACTCTTCATTAGATAGTTAAAGATAAAGCAACTGTTTGATCTCTCTTCGAACTTGAAGATAAACATCCTTTTTATAATTCCAATCTAGACCACAAAGCAAAGCACGGCTCCTAGAAAAACCTAGCAATGAATAGCACGATAAGATTTCATAAAAATATGCTCCCATGATCTTAAAGTAAGTCCTTCAAGAAAATCATTCTGTTTGAATCGAGAAAGAAAGTGTTTTGTTTGGCTGCGTAACAGAAAACAAACACGATGTCATTGGAATTAACCCTTCATGTAACTCGCCACCAAAAACGATGCAGCGGCGCATGTCATTTCGACCCATTTAACTCCTGCTAACTTCGTTGTATCTTTCTTTTGTTTTTGTCACGTTCTCTTAAGCGAGTCTACCACAAACCGTGTGTTATTATTTTAAGAAAACCGAAAATCATACGCCAAGTTATTTTTTTCTGCTCCGAGACGATTTTTTTCTCCTTTTGAAGAAACAACAGCATCTAGAAAAAACAATAACACTTACATCATCTCTCGTTCATGTGAATCTTTTACAGACACAACAAAACATTTGTTTAATAACATACACGAGCAAAAAAAATTCTTACTTAGTTTCTTCGACAACCTCCACATCAGGAGAATTTAACGGCACACCAGACTTGTGGTGCAATGGCCGATCATCACCACCTAATTCGCCATTGGTCGAACTAACGACCTGTACTGAACCACCTAGGGGTGGTCGTAACATCTGTCCATGGTGGTTCCGTTGCACTGATGGCCAGGCATCTCCGGAGAGCTAAAAATAGAAGAAAAGAAGCATGGCACAGAATGACGGAAAATCTTAAAGCTATTGGCAACAAATATTTCTTTCGAGAAAAACGATTAGACAGTCACGACTCAATCAATTTTCAATCAATGGAAATGACACCAACGTATGTTTTCCGTTGAATGCAAAACAAGATAAGTCTTACTAAAGTTTATTGTTTGACTACGAAGAAGGCATTATTGACATACATACCCGTCCACCACCAGTAGTTTGTGGGTGCTTGACTGACACATCGCCACTGCTCGAACCAGCAGGACCAACAGGAGTTGGCTATCAGAAAAAAAGAGAGACAAGAGTAGATTTCAGAACGCTAAAAGAAGAAACATCGAACCTCTAATCTCTGATTTATTAAGGATAATTTTAAATCAAAAGAATTTAAACCAATGACAATAAAGTTGCCGTTAAGATTGTGGTGAATTATATGATATAAAACATTTATGTTTTTGGGTGTAGCTAACTTACTATAGTTTTATGCGTCCAATCAAATTCTCCATCGTCTTGGTAACCCTTCTTTTCGTAGAGATTTCGGAATAATCCGTATAAATAATCATAGTCCGGCGTTTCAAAAAAATCTAATCTCCTAACATAACGCAGATAAGTTGCCCATTCTTCTAAACAGACAAGTAATAAACAAAAAAGAAAGATAACACACATTCACAGCACACCTTAAAAAAACTAGAAAGATGTACGCTAAAGGGAACACCTAAAGACAATTTCGAGTGAATGTAGCCATGATGAAACCCTCCACCATAGATGTTAAGAACAACCAGAAAATTGTTTAAATTTCCCCTTTACGTACATAGTTTGTCACTCTGTTGTACACAGAAAACACATATAATTCAAAAACATATTCAACAAGGGAGTCACACACATATAAACAAACTAAAAACAATACCTGGAAAACTCTCACATAAAACTTCGATAGGAGTTGATCGCTTAGTATCACCAATTTTTTGGTATCTTTCTTTCAAAGTGTCGGCTTTAAGACCTTGCCAAGGTAAACTTCCTCGTAAAAAATACATGAACATGTGTCCCAGGGCTTCTAAGTCGTCCCGACGACTTTGTTCTATAAAAGAACACGAAATAATCGTAAGAAAAAGAAAGCAATATAACTAAAAACGAGGCCAGAAGTAAAATAATATATCAAAGACTAACCTTTCCCGAGATGAGTGTTTATGCTCATATAACGCGCGGTGCCAGTTAAACTCTTGTGTTCACGATATGGTATATGCTTTTTAGTCTCGGGATCTATATATTCCTTTGCTAATCCAAAGTCTATTATAAAAATTAACTTTTCTGTGCCGTTTTGGCGGCGTCCGATTAAAAAGTTTTCAGGTTTAATATCTCTATAAATCATGTGTTTCGAATGAACGTACTCAAGTCTACGGATCTAGAGTAGAAAATGAAAGAATATGTTGCCAAAGTTAAACACTTAAAACAAACTACAATTCACTAAGAAGAAGAAAAGGAAACTCATAGAAGTTTTGAATTGTCATTCATTTTCCATTGATGGTTTAAAACGAGAGGAACTTAAGACCGAAAAGGACTAGAACTTTATCATGGAACATGGTTGCCTATCGTTTTTACGCTAAAGCGGTATTTATAACACGTTCTAAAAAGGGTGTTATTTTCCAGCATAATATCAGAATTTGATACCTGATGCTAAAAGTATACTTATTCGTTGGCAACGTAAACCAAAAAAATATGTTCAAGCATTTTATATTACTTCAAATGTACAATATCAAAGTGCAGTTAATCACTTGTGGTATAATTTCAACTTTAGGAAAATTATAATTAACTCTCCCTTTATAGAACTAATAAAGTATCAACTAGAAAAGTTTTTCAACAATCCCAGCATGTGTTCTAACAAAGATATTATTTTGCAGAGAGCTTTTACAGCAATTCAAGCAAATTTGTGTGACAACCTTGTACAAGCAGCAGGGCATTTTTACCTGCCCAGGTAAGATGCACCTACCAGAACAAAAGTATTCCTAGGGAAAACCATCCCTGCCCCCAGTGCAAATCTTAAATTTTATTATTTTTTGGTGTAGGTAGTAAATTAATATTTTAACTATGGAAAACCAACATTAAATGAATCGAGAAAATAAAATAAATAAACTGTTACATACCAGTTGCATTGCTATCATTAACACAGTTTTCATAGAAAACTGCCGTTCACATAAATCGAATAAATCTTCCAAACTTGGGCCAAGCAATTCCATCACCATTGCATTATATTTGCCACATGGGCCAAAGTAAAATACTTGGGGCACTCCATCTGAAAGGAAATCAAGGCCAAAAACATTTAGAAAAGATGAATTATCAATTTGTCTGCAGTCTACATTTATTAAGCATAGGATACTTTCTCATCTATCAATATTCTCACACTGTATCACAAGCAAAATGGAAAATACTCCCTTATTTGAACTAAAATGTGTATTTAAAAGTGCAAATAATCTGGAAATAAAATATTCTTGAATTTCCTTTTTTAACCAATATGATAATAAAAATTAGGGTACGATGTTTAGAATACAGGTACAGAAAGATTCTTTTGTAATATAGGTAATATTTAGGAGTATTATATAAAATTAAAATAATTGGTCTTGTTGAAGTGAGAAAACCAACACATCGTCAAATAATAACATCCCTACCTAGTTTTAAAAAGTGTGATTGTTTATTAAAAAGACAATGTACTATTATAAATATCTACCAATCTGAACTACCACTAGCACTAAACATAGCAAATCAAACCATAACATAAATATCAAGGAACATAAGAGGAAAAAGAGGGAAAAAAATTTGCACCTGATTGGCCAAGTGCTTTGTAGAATCTATATTCAAGATGCAATTGTGGTGCTCTTGATTTTAAAGGTTCCTGTGAAATAAAAATCAACAGCCATTGTTTTAGATACAACAAAAGTTGAACAGAACATTACAACAGTATCCTTAAAATAGGATCTGCAGTATATAAACTGAAGTTATAATCCAGTAGGACAACAGGACAACATATAATCATTTATGAAAATATTCCAAATGGTAGGCACTAAGTTTTTTTTAGCTAAACTTCATTGACTGTCATTGAACACATGACTCATCCAGTAGGTCAAAGCCATCTGCATATATTCAGACATGCAAATAGAGTCAAGAAGTAACACTGAATTGAAATTAGAACTTCCCCCGGAGGAGATTGCATTGAAGAACCTTACATACTTATTCATGTTCTCTATTTGACTGGTTCTCTTTACATTCACTTATTTGCCTTGTCAATTATTTTTCCAAGTTACTTTAGAAAATCACTGACTAGTATAGTGTAGTGCCTAAATGTGTTTTTTACATAAAGTCGTTTTATTCATTTAAAAACACACACAACAGTATCAAAGAACAAAAAAGATGTTAAAAAAGCTGACTTACAAGTTTGATCGCCACATGCTCATTTGTATAAAGATTCTTTCCTAAAAGAACAAAAAATAAAATCAGTATGTACATCTATCTACCTAGGAAGAGGTTAATGGAACTAAATGGAAAACTTTTCACAAGTGCACAAAAAAATGATCCATGAAGTGATAAATAAACCTGGCACATATTTAATTGTTATCATTTTTGTATCCCCGTTATTAACTCCATTAATGTAAGAAAATAAAAACAATAACAACAACAAAAATCATTCCACATTTTCTTGTAATCATTTAATCCATAAATTGTGTCTATAAAAGCTTTACATGGCTACGATGTGAAGTAACCTAATAGAAAGACTTAACCTATCAGACCATTTCTCGAAGAAATCTCAACAACCCCTCCTTGAGTGCAATGCTTCCCGTACCAACTACTTACCGAGCACAATTATGGACAGACTTACTGCTATTTCCTTATGTATTTTTTTATTGTGGCTACATACTTTTGAAGTTAAAGGGATCCTAAAAATATTTCCTCAGACCAAAAATAGAACATCCCCATATCTTATAAGCTAAATAATAAACGAAGATCATAAGATGAAGAAAAGTGTTCAAGGTCAAAACAAGTGGATCTCCACTGATGAGTACAGTCCCTCTATATTTGTTTACTGAAGACAATGTAAAAATGACTCCTTGGTGATTAAACAAAAATAATAAATGCTACTTCTTTCAACATGCATATAACTTTTGCTTTATCAAAAGAGAATTGAATAATTATGACAAGTTATAGCATATTATTCTATGTCCATATGTTGTTTTATGATTAGGAAACACTATAGGTCAAATGCTATAGCAGCAACCGTGTTTCAATAACTATAAACAGTAAAGAGAAATATACAGCATGAGAAATCACATTTTATAAACATAAACAAGGTCATCACAGAAGAATGACTGGGATCGCAGAAGGATCGCTGACATTAAGTAACTCATTTATACATATATTTGACAAAACAGTGATGCAAGATAGATTAGCCAATAAATTTGCTATCTAGGACTTCACACCTTTTTAAGAGAAACTTGTTCATAAGAATCCAAGGGGTGTTCTCTCTTCAACAACATAAAAATTTACATTGTATTATACACCCAGGGACCTTTGTGATGCCAATAAATAAACAGTCCAAACACTCAGGGTTTGGCACTTGAAGTTAATTACACTTATGGACATTTATTTGAAATTAAGGAAAATTTAAAATTTTGTTAAAGGAAGTCTAAGATAATTTCTAATACATTTTCTATTTTGATATCTAATTTAAAACGCTGTCAGAATATATCCTTCAAAGTTCATCAAGAAGAACTTTAGATCTTGAACAAATGTATACAAAAATTTTGTTGATAAACACCCCTTCCGAATAAATGTCCATGGTAAAAGTAGATTTTAAAACAAACCCCCAGATTCATTTTTGTTAGTTAAAAACCATATATGGTCCTAAATGAAAGTTGTGTAGACTCCCTTTTTACTAAAAAGTGACCCAAAGTAACCGTTGTGATACAACCTGTCAATAGAAATGACTTACTACAAATTACGTGAAAAATAAAAGGAGTTTCATAATAGGAGAAAAACTGATTTTTTTAAATATCTAAACTTTGAATTGCATTGAATTTTCAAAAATCCATCAATCAGTCCATCTTTCCTAAATCAACTATCTATTGTCCTCCAATTGAAAACAAAATGTGGCAGATTAATTGCAGTTGAGCTCCGTAACGATTATCTTGTCCTGCAAAGAACGAGTCAGAACATAATGAATCGTTCTTTGAAACCATTACAGGTTTATGGATGGGGTCAGTAGTAACGGGACTCAACTGCAACTAAGCCATATTTGCAACAGAAGTTATGAACTAAAACACAAATTTGTTCCTAATACTCTCTTATAAAGTTTCACCCTCAAAAAATATCACACTGCGATGGAGTTTCTATTGAATTTCGTCAAAACAAATTGGAGAATATATCACCAACTTTTAATGATTTATACCTTGACACCCTGATTTACCGTAATTAACCAATTCACTTTAGTGTTCTCCATCGTTTATTTTGACATCAAAGTAGGTGAAAAATATATATAAAGAGTTTCATAGGAGAAAGACAGATTTTTTGAAATATATAAACTGTCAATATATAGAATTTAAAAATCCATCTATCAATCCATCTTTCCCAAATCAACTATCTATGGTCCTCCTGTTGAAAACAAAATGCAACAATAGCGTTAATCCACTAAAACTCTAATTTTTCCTAATATTCTCTTATAAAGTTTCACCCACGACACTACAATGAAGTTTCCATTTAATTTTGTCTAGCGAATCGGAGAATACAGTGTACTTAAGCTTAAAAAGAATTTTACCCAGTCTCAGCTCTCCAAAATTACCACATCCTATCTTTCTTCCAACACGAAAATTTGGTCCCACCATTAAAACGCCTGACCCGGAACCACTTGAGGATCTACCACCATGTGGTCCGCGGGAAGAAGAGCCAGGTTTTCTTGATGGTGGCATACTTGTTCGATGGTGCTCCCTTTCTTTTTCACGATCTCTTTCACCTTTCTGCATGGTTTTGTGCTTGTTGCGTTGATGGATCACAATTCGACATTAAATTGGTGCATTTAGTTAGGATGACGAAGCAAAGTTGTTTGATGATTGAAAACTTCTATACACAGTACAGTACTCTGCATTAAGGCAGGACAATATGTAAATATAATATCTATGAAACAATATACGTTGAATTAAACAATTGTCCTTTGAATTATATATATATATATATATTAATCGTCTTCCCTCTTCTTCTCCTCCTCGTTTATGTATAGCTATGATGGTTGGGCTGTTTATTATACAGTGTTAGAGCAGTTTGCTTATTAAAAAACGACCAAAATAAACAAACCCAAAACCAACAACACTTGTAGTACTAAGCAATGCCTATGTTTATCGCCTTGAAATAAGCCTTTTTGATATGGTGACTGTATATAATTAATTTATTTTCTTCTTCCCTCTGTTCATTAATGTTTGTTATTGAGCAAGGCAGAAATCAAACATGGAAGACGTCTGGCTAGATCTCATCATGACGCATGCGTAGTGGAACTGTAAATTGCGTATTCGTTCGGCAAATTAAACGAGGGATTGGTTAATGTTGGTCAGCGGCTGAAGATTCACATGACAACCATGAAAAACCTAGTGACAGTTTTTTCGAATAACCAAAGATTTCTCTCCGCTACCAGCGGCGGATCTAGGGTATGTCAAAAATTGTGGAGGAGCACATAAACGTAATTTCTGTTTTCAGTCTGTATCATCAATGGGATTACTTTTTGCACGTTTTTCTCTGATGGTTTAATAGCTAATATTCTCCTCTCCTCCACAAATTTCGACATATCCTCTAGATCCGCCCTTTAATAATAATAATATCCAAGGCCTGCGCCAAAGACGGGGGTTTGAGGGGTTGGTTTTGGGTGGGAGAAATGGGCTCCACCCACTTTTTAGTAAAAAAATGAAAATGCAACAATTTGGTGGGAACGATCGGGAATTTTTACTTCTTGCATTGAATATGTTCCCGGTATTTTTCTTTATGCAAGACTGGTTAGTTTATATTCATAGGAACAAACAACGAATTACACATCTGATGGGAAAACATTTAACACAACCTCTTCTAAACGATGTAATATTATTTCTATCCTGTCCAAAAATAATAATAAGGCTTTAACATATGCCATGGTCTTTATTTCGGATTTTAAGATGTTTAATCTCCTGTGTTTCCTTATCATTACATTTTCAGGGAATGTTTCTTCAGCAAATTTTGATCAGCATTAAAGAAACTATCGATTGATGTACAATAATCATTCTTTTGGAAATATAAAATTTCCTTTCTAGTTTTTTATGACGTCATCAATAATGGGGGCCTGGGGCAGTTTTGGGTTGGGGTCTCATCGGATTTTTCACATCATCTATCATTGTGCCAAGTTTCACAAGTATCACAAAGTGCACAATTCTTTCAGTTTTTCCCCTCACCTATAACGAAAATTTTCTTCCGACATTTTTGTATTTTTCTGGGCCACTCTCACTTTAAATTTTGTGAAGCGGGCCCTGTAATAATAATAATAACGGATTATATTTCAGTTCCAAAATTGGCTATTATACTAAAATAGCGTATATTATATGTGAAAGTGTGCTATAAATTTTTTTACTGGCTGGTATACAAATATGTATCGCAACTCTCCCCTGTTGGAATATATTACAATACATATAATACATGGATATGCAAAACATTGTGTACAGCAGAACTCATGCCATGTGGATTCAAGTGAATAAGATGTAGAGGACACAGCAATAATGAAAAAAAATGACGCAACTAAAACGATAGGGTAGGATGAACCAAGTTCCATTGTACAGCTATAGGTTAATGTAACAAGATGCGATCATCACTAGTTTTGCGGTGAAAACCTTGTTATTTCTGTCTGGGTTAAACGAGGTAATGGTTATGTAATGCTTCATTCTTTCAACAAAAAAAGAGAGACTTTCAACCAAATACTTTAATTATCGCATCTTGTTAGCTTAACACGCTCAAAGATGCATACATTTTTTTTGAAATATTTATTGGAGACTTTTGCCTAGTGTTCTATCCAATAAATGTTTTCGGGTTTCTTTGCAGAATATAGCTGGTTTTTTTATGGCTGTAATCGATTTTTACTTCGTTTGCTGTTGTATTTCTTGTTGGTCTTTGCTGTTCATTGGTTTGCATTGGAAGGAACTTCGGCCAATCCTGACAATTGACGGATTCCCATGCAAGTTTTAAAAAGCCGAACTCAACGCGTTCTTTTGTTGTTAGCCAATTTAGTGCAACAAATCATATTTGACAGCGTCGATATTTCAAAAACTTTGTTGCAGGAGGAAAAATAAATGTACTTATATTCGACAGGGAGGACTAACGGAGAGAGTAACCAACATTTTTCACTTGATATTCACTTCATTTTCCACCTGGTTCCAAAAAAGTTTGGTCCTGGTTGTCATGTGATAATGACGTAACAGGTTTACGGTCAGCAAAATAAAATTTTACAAAATCAACCAACCATTCAATGAAGGAATGAATTTTGAGCACGGATAAAGAAAAAAAGGAAATAGTCTTCATAAGTACCAAAATTCTATTGGATTTTCTTTTCCCAATTGATATAAACACGATCTTAAAAATCATGGGAGGAGAGAGGCAGGGAAACTGCTTTAAAGTACCTCCCTTGTCCCTGTGAGTAAATTCTATCGATGGTATTAGCTTGTATATATTGAAATAATTCACGTTTTAAAAGTTTTGCTTGGAAAATTCCAGGGGGCACTGCCGACGTGTTGAAAGAATACCAATCAAGCATTTGCATTATTACTGAGCAAAGATGACTGACCTCAGGCTGTCCTTTTGTTACCCAATCACGACATTCTTCGTAATGATTTGGCAACAGAGGATTCTGCTGCAACCAGCGCTGTACCCGCAAATTCCAAGTGGCTGGTATCTCGGAATCCATTTACCTAGATTTTACAAAGTGAACACTCCGGAGTCTTAACTTAACCAAATTGAGTTGATAAATGATGCTTACAAAATCGATAGTGTAAAGGGTCACATCCAGTCATGGAAAGGAGAACCAAACGTAAAAACAGATGTTCAACACTCATAAGGAAGGAATACCTGCTATAACAGATAACAACAACGTTTCGTCTGAAGAAAGAAAACTTCTTAGTCTTCCTGTGAAACTTGGTGGTATGGGGATACCAATATTCTCTAAACTATGTAATGAGGAATTCAACAACTCGAAACGATTGACAAGTACAAGTACAGAGAACATTCGAATACAAAAACAGGGCTATGATCTTGACAGTGATATCCCCAATAAAATATGATCAAGCAAGAAAGAAAGTTATCTCGTGAAAAAAACACTTCAGACAATTCGTAAAAACATGACAAGTGATCAACAACGAGCAAATGAACTCACTCAGATGAAAGCAGTTTCCAGCTGGCTCACAGCAAAACCAAAACAAGAAGAAAATACCATCCTGAATAAAAGAGAATTCTTCGATGCAGTGAATCTTCGTTACAAGTGGAACATCAAAAGCTTTCAATGTAGATCATGCCCTGTGTTACATGAAAGGAGGGTATATTCAACAGCAGCATGACGAAATTCGTGATCTGATTGATAACATCGCAACAGAAATTTCTTCTGATGTAGAAACCGAACCCCATCTACAAGAACTCACGGGTGAACGTATAAATGGTTCGAGAAAAGATGGAGGAAGATTAGATTTAAGCATTCGTGAATTTGGCAAAATTCAGCGGGTATTTTTTGATGTAAGGATCTTTAATTCATTCCCACCGTCCCACCGCAACCAAACCAGAGGCGTAGCTGGAGCTCAGTCAAAATTTGTGGAGGAGAGTTAAGTCATTTAAAGTAGAAAAGGAAGATGTGCAAGTAACCTAACCGACACTTAAGACTGAAAACAAATATCGAACGTTGAACTCCTCCACTTTTTTTGACTGACCCTGAATACGCCTATGCAAACTCTTGAACGTGCTTTTACAGCAAACGAAAATGAAAAGAAGAAGTGAAAAGCTCAGTGACTTACCTTACTAAAATAAATTTACTGTTTTTTTCCGATTTATTACGCAGTGCATAGGCACAGGAACACTCACGATTAGTATTGCGTAAATATTTTTACCGTCCTTAATACACCTTTCCCGAATTTCTGTTTACACGTCGTGTTTTGGCGTAGTTAGTACATCAGCCTTGTTTCAGATATCAAAATGGCCTCTAATCATTCTACTGGGAGTTTTAGTAATAGAGATAATTACTAAGTAATAAAGTTAAAACATTATTGAAACAATAAATTTCATGATTCAGGTTGGATGTACTGACTAGCTCAAAACCCGGTGTTTAATTCGGGAAAGGTGTATTATTCAATTAATTGAACCGATATTTTGATTTCTTCGAAAAATTCAATTGTGAAAAAACAAAGAAAAATCGATCAAATTCTCCTCTGCTTACAATTTGATTTGTATGCTGTATAACTATAAAACAAAAATTGGTTCAATTAATACATTTTTCACGAATTTTCGTTTTGATGTGATACTTGACGACGCCAGTTCATCAAAACGTCTTAAACCCTGGATTTTCGAGGCCCATTGCAATAAAGAATAAAAAGATATAAAGAATAATGATAAAATGAAGTGTATGTATGTACCTGCTGAAATCATAACAAAGCCTCAAGCATTTATCAGTCTCTGGTAAGTGCAGGTAGTTGCCTTGGATATTCATATATCTGGGGTATATATTCATTCCTAAACCACAGAGAACCATTGAAGAAGTTAATGGTAGAGGCATTAATATTGTCGAAGATCGATTACTGCAACGTCATCTTCGCAAACGCAACTGCTCTCTCAATCAAACGTTTGCAAAAAACTCAGCGATCTCCTGCCACCATCATCCACAACAGGTATTGCAACGACAACGACATGCTTGGACTGCACTGGCTCCCAGTTGAAGAACTCGCTCTCTCTCGTTAAATTAGCACATAAGTCATTATATCGAGCAAACAACTGGCCAACGTACATAGAGCTCTCTCACGAATCAGCAGAAAACCGTTATCTTTGTGGGAACGGAAATAGACTGTTCAAAGTAGAAACAGGCAGGAAGCAGGAAAAAGATTCAATGAATTTTCCCAGCAATCGAGACGAGAAGAAAGCTACAACAAGTTTTGCAATGATGCCAACAGAAATTTGACTGTGCTACTGCTAGAATTTTAAGCCAAGATATCTAATTTTTTACAAAGAATACACAACAAAAAAACAGGCCTCCCTGTATCAGAAATCGGCCTGAGGTTACTTCCTTACTGATAACCCTTATTCAAGCTTTACTCTCTTGGTCAAGACGGTGTCTACTCTAAGAGACACTTGAAATAGAAAACGCATATACATATTACTTATACGTGCTACATACTCAACTTCATACAAGTTCGACGCTCTTTCTTTGCTTTTGTTTCTCTTTTTTCAACAACATCTGAGATGCACATACACCTATTACATACCTATTACCATCATATTGGATGCAGGAAATATATCGTTGAAAAAAAAATAATATGGCGAAACACTACAACAGAAACCTGAATGGAAACAAGAAGCCCTGAGACTTGAACAGTTTCCGCGTTCCTGGTAATGCTACGAAAACGCTTGTTTACAGAGCACAATCATGATTCCTGAATTAGAATCAATCAATTTAGAATCAATTAGAATCAACACTCCTGTTCGCATTTTTCATATAAAACGTTCCCTGAAAATAAAAGTAAAAAAACAACAAAAAAACTTTCAACAACATCCCTGAACTGGGAAACATGCAGGCCAGCGATTGTAAATTCATTTACAATATAATGTGATAATTATACATCCAGAACCCTACCCATCATGCCTTAAAGTACAAATTTTTTAACAACTTCAAAAATGTTAGAAATAGCGCCATGAATCAAAATAACGAACAGTTGAAAATAACTGTAATAAAGGTCTTAATCTATAAAAAATCAACTCGATAATCCAGTTAAAATGTAGAGCATAATATTTAGACAAGATACAAGTTACAAGTGAAATTTTTGCTAGTGATTAAATGAACATATACGTTGAAAAAGTAGTTTCTAGAATATTCATTAGTTGTTTAAGTTTAAAATAAATGAAACCTGCACTATTGAATTGTTCTACATGCAAAGAAACTTAAAGGTACTGGCATTCGTCGACTTGGTATTTTGAATATATATCAGTTAAATAGTCACCAAGTTCTTATTTTTATGTTTAAGACAAATAACAATCTTTCAACAAAAATGTTTTCAAAACAAATTTATAAAAATTCAACATAAATTTCTTTTCTTTTTCTAATATTTTTCTTTTCTTTTCTTGTAATGTTCTTCTTTTTTTCTTTCTAATGTACTTCTTTTTTACAGAACCATTTTATTACTTTTGTTACATATTTTGCAGAACCATGTTATCATTCTTCTAAATAGCTCAATGTTTTTGGGGCTTGAAGATAAGAGAGAATTGACTGTCTTCTGCAAGGTCCAGCCATATATATAACTATTATGTATTCACTGTAAAATTTATTATCGGCGAAAGATAAATAACAACAACAACAAAATAAAAATTGAGGCACTTTCGCCAAAATAAGAATTAAAATTCACCCAAATTGTTATGGTCATATGTTCTATCGTAGTTCAACATAAAATTTCATTGTGTAAGTTATTATTAGATGGACGGATACCTCACAGACTATTTCTGCATTTTCGGATTTACACAATTCAAAAATTCGGAACGAATACACACTGATACGTCTATTTTAAACAGCTTCCTTGGGCTTCGCGCGGAAAATAACTTTCTTGAAGATTTTCATAACAATCTTTAGGTAGATAATAGACATCTATTTATGTCAGTAGCTCTATATAATCTTGTTTCGATGTGGGGTGGGTAGAGGGTGGTAGAGATGTTTCTCTTAATCCATTTTTCTTTTGTTTTGTTTACGTGATTAAAATAAATACAAACTTGCTGTTAAATAATATAAAAAATTAATAAGAATAATACAAAAATCCAAACAGAAAAAATTCCAAAAAATTGTATTAAAAATATTTCTTTAGATTTAATTTAATGAGAAGAAATAGGTAGGTAAGAATTATATATACAGAGAATTTTCATCAAAATATCTCATCCAAACGTGGCAAAACATTGACGTTTAAAAAATATTCCAGAAAGGTGTAGGATAAACGAATGAAGTAATGAAATAATGTACACGGCGCTTTAGAAGAACAGTTTGCCTTAAGACAAAGTTTGATCATATCCCCGTTGTCAAAATATTCAATAATTGTCAGTGAAACGGGGGACTTATAAACAAAAAAAAACAACAGAATTTCTAGAAACATTTTCCGACTGATCTGTTTATAGATTAGAAATGTGAAACATAACAGAGCAAGCATAACAGAAACGCACCCTACATTAAACGACACCAAAAATTAAATCTTTCCTACATTTGGAAAAAAAAAGAAAAGAAATTAGCTCCAAATGGTCATGTGCAAACACGTGTATATATGCGAAATTTCCCAGGTTATGTTCAGACTTTGCGGATAGGTTTCACTACTCCGAAATGATCTTCATTGTGGATACGGTTTGAGTTTACACCACTCCGATGACTGTCCGATATCATTTGCGAGTGATTTCACTCTAGAGTTGTGCAATGATTTCGCTCCGTAAGCACTCCTTTTTGTAGCTGACAAAATTTTAAAACGTTTTGGCAGTGCTAGCAACTTTTAAATATTTTTTCGATTATTAAACTTCAATTCGAGTAAACTTCTTTGACAGAGCTGGCGATTCAAAGTGTTTAAATACAACGGTATAATTTGAACACTCCAATACAGAACACTCTGTTATATTTGAACAGGGCATTTTGATAGACTGTTATTCCGAAGTGATATCTATCTGTAAAGTATGAACATAATCTATAGCATCAAAAATTAATAACAAATTTACCAAAAAAAACCCTGAACTATATATGAAACTTAACATTAAAACATTGTTTCTTTCAAAATGTCATACAAAAATTCAAAATTAATTAACAAGAAAGGAACGCAAATTCCAAATTCGAATGTTTTCATTTCGAACTTTAAGTCGTATCCCCTCTTTTCAAATGCATGAAAATCAAGTCCGAATCTTCTCAAGACGGAAAAATGTGTGGCGTGTAGATTCGGTTTAACCAAAAAATTATGTAAATTATGTTTGAATGTATGGCGGAAATAGTGTCATTCGAGTTTAGGAAACTAAAAAATTGATTCGAATATGAGTTTTTTGAATTAAGACTTTTTGTTATACATGCTTTTTTTTATAAGCAACACAAAATTTTAGCCGCGACTCAAAGTTACTTAAATAGGGATCTTTGTTGCTTGACCAAATTTAATGTATTTCTTTCAAAAGTGTCCCTTTTTGCACTTTTATTTTAGCTGTTATGTCCTTGTTAACCAAATCCACTATAGGCTGGCCAGTTGCTTTTGGCCAGTTGCTTTTGAGCAGTTTTTTGACAGTCTTGTGTTGTTCATAAACTGTTGCTTATAAAAAAAAGAGTGTAGGAGAGTTTCTAAAAACTCGAACAAAATCTAAAGATTACTTAAAAACATATAGTTAAGAAACAGTATAATAGAAAACATTCACGAATGTTATGAACACATGAAAAACAAAACAAGTTAACAATTTTTGTATGAAAATATATATCTTTTAAAAACAGAGAAAATCCCAGGAAATAAGGTACAGTAAATCCAAGCTGGTTAGACGTGGCATGTTCGATTAGAACAAAAGTGTTTTCTCTTCATCAAATATTCTCACCCAGGTCAAAAACAAGTGTATCAATTCAAGTAAGAGTTGAATACCCAAGATGAGTAAGGTAGATGAAAAATTGTTGTCCACAATAGTTGGTCAACGAAGACGTTTTTGAGCATATAAGCCGCTTAAACGACATACTTTAAACCTGGGTCGTTTTAAATTCACTGTAACAGAACGGAGTTCTCGAGAGTTACATAGATTATTTAAGTATGGATCAGAGATTCAACTGAATGAATAGATAATATGTATACACAGTGTACAACTGGTTGGTCACGAGTTGGAATTTGATTTTAAGGCCTTTACCAGTCGAAGATGCACAGTACCTGTGGTAATATGAAAAACAAATCTTATAAAAATGCAACGTAAATAATCCACCCTACAAAAATATGCTGTACAAAAGTATATACAAAAAGATTTTGTTTGTAAAACGTTTCACTATAACAAAACAAAACAAAACAAACAATAACAGCCAATATAAATAAGATTAAATATGCAATATGTAAACATAAACAAAATCCCAAAATACATCATTACATGGACAAACACTTAAATACAGACCTCTATACGGGCACAGGTTTTCGTAGAAATATTTTGCTGAGTTTAAGTTCCTTGCTCCCTTTCTCAGTGTTTCCAATCGTATTCTTCACAGGGGTATCGCCATATTTCATGTTCTCCTCTGTCGTACCATAATTGTCATATAGGCTCCAGCAATTACGCGCACCGTTGTCCGTCGTTTTTTCGAAACTTGGTTCATCCGGTTCAAGTAACAGGGACTTCCTGATATTTAAGTCCGGAGTGTAGTCGATGCTGGGTTTGGGATTTTCAATGAAAGCACCTGAATCTACAGATGAGGCGGACGACAGGGATTCGCCTTTGATGCTGTTATTTTTCGAACAGCTGTCAGGTCTATCGAGCAAATCTAACAGCGTACTTTCCCGATATAATGTATCTTCCAGTGCTTTTCGTTTCATTTCGTGATAGAAGGAAACCAAGACATAGTCCTCGGAAACATCATTTTCCAGCAAGCGAATGATTTCAAGAAAGGATGGACGCATTTTCGGATCACGTTGCCAGCACATATCCATGAAGTCTTTCAGTTGATCGTCGGTGTTTTCAGGGTAAACAAGTTGACCACTATTGAGCACAAAGTGAAGAACTTCTTCATTCGATTTGCCTTGATACGGTTGATATGCCAAGGTAGCAATCTCCCAAAGAACCACACCGTATGACCTGAAACAGAAAAGCCATCGAAGATTCGCTTGAAGCACACCAGAGCATTTTGATGGCGATAATATAATTGATATTATAATTGCACCGACCATAGAGTTTTCTTCATCGGATGGGAATGAAAAGCGACTACAAGAAAAATCCTTCGCCATGGCGGTTTGAAAGGCGATGAATAACAAAAGAGTATTGGTATTAATTCGCTTTTTTCTAGCGCTTTTACTTTTTTATCTTTTGATATTTCAAAAGGATGCCGCAAGTTAAATTTAAAGGGACAGGTATTGCAAGTATGTCCTTTTAGAAAATGGGGAAACTGTTGTTGATTTTTCTGAAAACGGAGGATTAGTTGTGGAAAAAAAACAACAAAACAACAACCTATGAAGTAAATAAGGAAAGCACAATCAAACAGATTAGGACACAAAAACCTACCAAACGTCAGAAGCTGCGGTAAAAAGTCCATCCCGTAAACTCTCCGGCGCCATCCATCGGACTGGAAGTAGACCTTTCCCTCCTTTTCGATAATAATCAGTTTCATAAATATCACGCGTCATACCAAAGTCACCTAACCAATAAGAACAAAGTAAAAAGGGATAATTATCAATGTTGTCACCTGCTTCACAAGGAAGTACGCCTTTAAAGTTACGGATAGAATATTCAGCATACTTTATCGACCCTCTTTACGCCGGCTATTAATGGCATTTATTCAACAATTTGGCGTTAAAGGACCAGCGTTAGATGTTTGTCTATGATAATTTAAGTGGCGTTTAATTAGGACTGACAAGGTAATAGCTTATACCATATCGTTCTATCGTACCTATTTTAACAGTGAAATCGATAGCAACCATACAGTTCCTAGCAGCAAGATCACGATGAACGAATTTCCTGGCGGCAAGATACGCCATACCGTCAGCGATTTCTGCTGCCATCTGTATCCTTTCTTGTCGATTGGGCGGAAGTAAGTTACTCTTCTCCTGTAAGATAAAAAAAACGTCGATATTTCACTGGTTTTCTCTTATTGTGGAAAGATTTCACTATATCATTCGCCAAAAGTACCTCTGGTCTTCGGCTCCTCAAGAACGACTTTAAATCTCCCCTCCCCATCAATTCCATCACGACGAATGTCGGTTGTCCTTGAGACACGACACCGATTAATTTCACGACGTGGTTGCTGTTAAATGCTTTCATTATCGACGCCTCTTGTAAGAACTCGATCCTGTCACGAATAGATGCATTCTCGTTGACAGTTTTGACGGCAACACGAAACTCTCCACTATCAGCAATACCGTGCGCAATTCCCTCATAAACCATGCCAAAAGAACCCTGCCCCAACTCACGAATCAGTTCGATTTTTTCTCGATCCAGTTCCCATTCATCAGGCATATAGACTAAAACATAAAAACAAGCGCAGATATGATGAACGTCCTGATGAAAGTCCTAGTGAAAGTTATGGGGAAGAAGTTGGTATTTTAGTCACATTACATAATAATGCTGACTAGGCTGCTGAGAGCGTGCACAGAGAGAGAGAGAGAGAGAGTTTAATCGAGAATGGCTTGAATACAGAAACCGTGCTTTGTAGGACAGTTAATGGCAAGCACACATCACAAAACAACTGGTCACGTTACACTTCTATTGATCTGTAGCCCTTCTGGATACTTTCCCTTTTTATTATTCATACATGAATCCATACACCGAAAGTTCATCTTTCATGAAAAGTAAGGAGGACCAAAAAGGAATTTCAGGGTAATTATCTATAGGTTTGTCTAAAGCAAGATGTGATTATCACCATTTTGTAGACAAAATTTTGCAATTTCGGTCTTGGTAAATGAGAACATTGTGGTGTATAGCCTCCTTCTTTCGAATGGAAATAAGAGACTCTCAAGCAAAACATTTTCTGATTGCATCTTGTTAGACAAACACACTCTTATGTGTTTTACCTTCACTTGCGTTCATATACTCAGGATTTACACTTGCATATAATACGCCTGGTTTGTCTTTCTCAGTGTTTCTGTAAAAAAAGTATGATGTATGTTATAAACTGAACTAAAAATCCACTGCAAAGATGTAACAGACAGAAAAACCAAAACAAAGAACGTTACCTTTTAAAGAATGCATAATAAATCACAAACGAGAGTAAGATCAGTATCAACACCACTGCACTAACACTAACAGCCATTACAACCAAGTTACTCTTTGCAACACCATGATCTTCAATCGTAAAATATACTGGTTGACTCCAAGAACCATTACCAGCAGGACTGATGGCACGCACCTTGACCACATAATCACCAGGACGAGTGAACTGACTCAGATAAGTGTCCTTATACCCTGGACGACAAATAGTGATGCCATCATTAGAATCTTTGGCACTAAAAAGAAAAATTCTTTTTGCAAACAAAAAAGTGGATATAAACAAAAACAAACACAAAAGTCAGACACAGACACAATAGGGTGGTTATTGTGTCTGTTCCTGTATTTCAATGAGCACAAAAGTCTATGAGATTGTAAGCATTTTGTATCTGAAATTAAAAATGGAGGCAAGTACCAAAAAACTCATCAGAAACTCGTTGGGTTAGTTGAAAACCAATGACAAAATGTAAGAATAACATATCAATTTTATATGCCATATCTTCTATTATGCCACACGCCATAACAATGTCCAAAAGACTGGAGAAAGAGAACATTTAGAACCTTAAGAAAGTTTCTGTAGAAACCAGTAACAAACATACCTTAATGAAATTTCATATTTTAAGACGACAGCATTGGGCTTTGATGGTGCATTCCATGATATATTATACCAGGATCCATCCACAGTTGCGTTTACATTTCCTTCCAAATTGTCTGCTAAGTGGTTGATGCCTGTACGAGCTTGTGCAGAAGCACATGGCGATGCAATGACAGTATTTGCCTTGGCACAACCTCCTCCTTTACTGACCTCAGTGCAGGCACACACCTGAAAATTTGACCAGAGAAGCATTCATTCATTATCTATTCACTACTTTATCTACACACGGCCTCCTGAACTCAACGTTTTTCATGCCATAAATATGGGTTATTAAAGAAAAATTACTGGCATATGGGCATTGGAAGAACAAGCATTTGTTTAGTTTGTCCACCTAAAAGAACTTTTTTATTTAGAGAATATGGCTGTACATCCTCGTAATACATCTGTTGTTGTTCAACTTATCATTTAACAATGTTGCAAATTCTTTGCAACACTTGCATTCAGCAAGGGAGAACCATTGAAGATACCGTAAATGACCGATTAAGCGCCCAGGGCGCTTAATTTATTTATAAACTTTTAGGGTGGGCGCTTATTCGAACTGGGCGCTTATTTGGGTAATGGGCGCTTATTACATATTTTTATAGTTATGACAATATCATTATTTTTGATGTTTTTCTTTTCGAAGGTAATAAGAGATAAACTACTACAATAACATAAAAAGTTAGTCTAGTAAATCTAGCTCCTCTTCTTCTCCTTCGCTGCCAGAGTCCAAAAGCATGAACCCAGGCGTAGCTTCTGTAATATCGTTTTCATCGATGGAATCGCTTGTAAACGGATTATTGTCGGGTTCCGATAAAATGGCAAGTTGGGATTTCAGCAATTTGCGTCCAGCGCCACACGGTTGCTCTGGCTTGAAGCAGTGAATTTCTTCATCGTATGAGTTATCATTCGGTAATGACAAAGCGCAAACTCTGAACGACTTTATGATGAGCTCTTTTGGCAACGATTGCCAAGCTGTTAAGATCCATTGCACAACACACGTTCTCGGAGGTGGTTTCAAATTACCAGCTGGGGTTTCTCTTTCTAGCCCTTCTGTGGCCAACCACTCATCATATAGATCGGTTACCTTTTGTTTGAATGGTTTGTTCCAACTCACGTCAGGTGCCTGGATATATTTTGTACATCCACCCGGGATGATCGCGTTATCTATTTTCATGCATTTTAGCGAGGTCTTGACGCTTTCCTCGATGTGACACTCGTAAGAATCCCATACAAAGAGGCGGCGTTTGAATGCGAATGACCCTAGTACAGAGTTTATGTAAACTTTTGTTAAAGGGGTATCCATCCATCCGTTTACCGATGATGCTATTACACACCGGTTTTTTAATTCTTTGTTTAAAGCTTCGGACTCACGTTTCGCAGTTGTTGGGCACCTTCTGTTGGAGAAAAACTCAAATGTAAAAAAGAGGATAGGAAAGAAGCACTGGATTATGACTCTCATGCTCTTGGGGTATACAAAGGAAATTTATTAATCGGGCATGTGCCAATCGAGATATCAGCCCTGACAGACTATTTTTTGAAGGAGTCTGAAGAAAACTAAGTTGATGTAACAGTCACCGGAAAAAGAAAACGTGAAGTTGGTTTGGTTGTCCCAGCGCGTTATACTGCCGTTACAACAGATAAACGAACAGCTAATATTTTGTTTGAATAGTTTAAGAAAAAACATGAAAAGTACTCTCATTTTGAGTTGAAGATTGTGACTGAAAGCATTGTTAAACGTCCCCTGTATCTTTGAAATACATGTAAACTAACTGTAAAAAATAGATGTTTTCCTTGAATAGCGATTATGGTAAATTCTTCGAATAAGCGCCCACTTTTAGGATTTGGAGTGGGCGCTTATTCGGACGTGGGCGCTTATTAAATATTTTTGCTCCAAGCGTGGGCGCTTAACCGAACTGGGCGCTTATTTGGGTAATGGGCGCTTAATCGGTCATTTACGGTAATACAACATGTACAGATATACCATTGCAAGTTCTCAAGTCAACTTGAGTCTAGATCATCATCATCAGCATCATTATCACTAATAATTATCACCACTTTTTAGTCTGAAGTGGAACTTGAATTTTCCATATCAACATTATTTGTCGCCATGTTTGTGTACCGTAACCTTTGCTAGTTCAGCGTAATGCTTGTGAGAAAAAACTTGTTTCCAGAGTCAGCTGTCCCTTTTAAAAAATTAAATGGTGATTACTGTTGTTGGTTTGGAGCAATTATTTTTTCATCAAAATACAGTTTGAAATTTTAAAATTTGAATTTTTGGTATGAAGTTTGAAACATAAACATTTTTTTTACTTCTTTGCAGAATTTTTATTTAAAGGGTTAATAAAAGAATTTTAAATTTTCCCTGTTTTCATTCATGAAATATTTTATATCCCTACAATATAGAAGTTTGTTTGTTTCTATTTTTATCTTTACATTTTTATGGAGCTGATCACAATGATTTATTGAAGGAAGAGACTTTACTCTTATTACTAGGTATAAGAATGTAAGTGTCTACTCACACTAAATACATAATCTTGAAAATAATCCAAGCCTTGCACATCAAAGGTAAAAGTATTTCCAGATACGTTAACGTTAGGTTCATTAGGTTTCTTGGGACTGGGCGTGGCACTTGTCACAGTAGGTGCTTCAGTCACGTTAGTGTTAGAATTGTCATCAATCGATGTCACATCTGTTTGATCATTGTCTGTACCTTTCTCTTTAGTGAAGACCAATCTAGTCATCCGTTCTTGAAATTCAACTTTAAATCGAAATGCTTTTCTATCCTTTTCAAAAGCTTTTGATATTTCTTTTTCATCTTCACAATTGCAACTGACGTTTCGACAAGTACCTTAAATAAAAAATGTTTTCCAAAACAAATAACATTCTATATATAATTAGAAAACAGAAAATCCCATCATTTGATCATCAACTTAAATTACTGATGGCTTACTAACTACAGAAACTTTTAGTTCTAAGACATCTAAATAAATTGAATAAATCGCATCGTACCCTCTTCCAATGATTGTTCCTGCTGTCGAGGTTGTGTAATGCCTATTTTCATAACTCGATTACACCAGTTTATTGACTGGTCTTCCCAGAACGAATACGTAGCCTTTTGCCAATATATCTGATAAGCAACAATTTCACCATTAGGTTTGTCGGGGGTACGCCATTGTAAACGAATGGAGCTTTTAGAGAGGAATGAAGCTTCCATACCCAAGGGAGCTGTTGGAACTAAAATATTATAAGAAATGCCCATAGATTAAAAATGTTTTGTTTCAAAGGGACACAGAAAGACCAACTAAAACAGATCTAAAATTTTCTTCTTCAGTTGAAAGCTTTAGTAGATAGACAAAGAAGGTTACACAATATGTGACTAGATAATAATAAGTACAAGTCTTGATAAAATTCATAAAGAAAAGCATCCAAGAATTTGTTTACAAACATGAAAACACTTACTCCCTTGGCTGACTTTTAAATAATGAATTTTGCTTGATTTTCCTTCGCCATTTGTTAAAATTTCTTTGACATAAAACGCATAACGAGCATTTGGTGATAAACTCTTGATGACTTTAGACATCTGGATCTCTGTATTAATATTACTGTCAGGCGGCTTGTCAACTTCAACTGTTTCCCAAGGTTTATTGTCCTGCCATCCACCGGCAACTTGTGTATCAATTGTTTGGTTAGCCCCACTAAGAAAAGTAAAATAACCATCCATAAAGGAAACATGGTTAAAAAAAAGACCCTGAAGTATGATTTGAAAGAAGAAATTAACGTACATCTCTAAATAATATATAGTGTAAAATAAGATGAAATATGATGAAGATTCTCGAACAAACTCCCACTTTACATCAGCACACTTAACCATAAAACAATCAATATCATTAATTGTAAAGGCAAATGGATCCAACTCATTTAACTTTAATTCGCTGACTGACATCTGAAGACGTTCTACTTGACCTAAGATTAAAAAATGTTTTCTTTCAAGGTGCATAAATCCGTAATTTTTAAGTTAACTAATGATGAAAAATTGTTAAACTGAGGATAACTTCTTCTTCAGTTTCTCAAGTAGCAATACAAAACAAAAAGAAAACAAAGTAATCTTACAAACAACTTGATTGCCGTTATTCAGTTGTGATATGTGAATACTTTGATTCTTCCCATCGTACATACTTTCCTGTAGTTTTGTGATTTCGCCGGGACATAGTCGTGGGTTGGACTGGGCAAATAAACCCCCTCTGGTCACATTAATGTGTTTAGCGGGCACCCACATATGTTCAAGGTTTTTGTTGTCATATATTAAAACAGCATAACTAAACCATAGTGGATGTAAACATTAAGTTAAAAAGCTGCAAACAGAACAATTTTAAATTGAGCATGACATAAAAATTGTGAACATTATAATGAAACTTTAGCATGGGCTTCATTAAAAGAATATTACAAAGCCTTTTACAAATTTAAAAAAGCATTTACAAAAATACAATAGTGAGGGAAGTACATACTTAGATTTTGAAGTCAGCTTCCATCTGAATTTTCAGAAATTCTTCTTAATAAATGAAGAACAGATGAACACTTACGCAGAGTGGAGAAGCGAGGCTTCAGGTGGATCGATCACTTCCAAATTTGCAAAGAAGTTCAAGTTGGGAAGAGGAGTTTGATGGATCTTAATGTGTCCTCTTATGATACGTAACCACTTCAAACCTTCCAGGAAGTTTTCATAGTTTCCTGGAAAAGAAAGGTGAATGGTAAAGATATTCTACAGCAAAAGGAAACCATTATGTTTTTCCTGGAATGTAAAAGAGTAATCCTAAAAATGTTTACATTCACCTGTTCCCTTTTGCAGCTCAAATGTTAAACTTCCAATAATTTCAGTGCAACCAGTTAGCTTCTGATTTACAATGTCAGATGGAACACGTATTATGGCACCAGGATAAATATCATCATCAAATCGGACACCAGGAAGCTTGCACACTAAAACAATAAACATAAAAATATCAACCAAAGCTATATACAAGAAAACTAGGAATCAGATTCAGATTTTTAGGACTGATGATGTCTTCATAAAAACAGGTGGTGGTGGTGGTGGTGAAGAGAAGAAGGAAGGAACTACTACTATTTCATACAAATCACAAAAGATCACAAAAGAGAATTATCACATTCATAAAAATAAGCAAGTATTTTTGCACACCTCTTTCACAGTTCTGTGTATCGGAACATTTTCTGCACACATAGTCATCATTCTTATAATAACCAGCAGGACACTCGTTAACACAACGATTATCCAACAGATACTGCTTATTTCCATCCACTACTGATCCAGGACAAACAGATTTACAAATCAAGTTGTCAAACTATATGATGGATAACAGATAAATGAATGAACATTGTTTTGCAATTTTGTTTTTAAACTAAATTTTCTCTAGTGAATATCATTTATATCTATTGTTCAAAATTATGACTTTACTGATGGAAACTGCTAACAACACACATACCAAATAGGTGCCCATTGGACAATCATCCACACACTTGTCACTTGTTTCCACACGGTAATGTTTGCAGGCGTTACAAGAATATGCAGAGGATGGGGATGAACATCCACCCAAGCATTCTTTATTACAACAGGTGCTAGTGGTGTTTTGCATGCAACCTTCTAAACCACAGGAGAGATCACAAACTAAAGAAAAATGTTTTGCAAAAAATATGAAAATGTATTGCTGAGGTATAACAGGCAGTGTACCTTATATAGAAGACAGATAGATATTTCAATATTGCCAAAGTGTATGTTGTCTTGACTGTTATGTATTTTTCCAGAACTATTATTGTTAAAAAAGGAAACGAGAGTAAGAATTCATTTGTTTTCGGGAGTAGTAGCCACACTGTACTGAAAATAATAGATGAGTAATAAAGTAATAAAGTACTGCTGATGCAAAACACATCAGCAGTAAGCAGCATAAATTAGCATCAGATTTTAGACATTGGTTGCAATTAGCAATTCCTTACAAGGAAGCTGTTCTTAACAAAAAACCCATTGAAAAAGATGTCACAGCGAGACAAAGAGAATTTGAGAATCAAGTTTAATTGTGTACATAATTTGTGGAAACAAAAACACCCTTTTATTGATTATCCCAGCCTTCTGACTCTACATTTAAAAAATGGAGGACCAGAAATTGGCAGCAGGTAGAAAAATGATTAATCACAAAGAACTTATGGAGCATTTAAAAAAGGCTAGATATTATTCAATTTTAAATGAAGGAAGCTCAGACAAGCTCGGATTAACTGTAGAAAAAAGAAAATGTGGAATCGGGTACACTAAGTAACACACCGATAACAACAACTTTTGAATCTCCTATGAACACAGAAAGAAGTCTTAGGAAAGAAGGTTAGGTACTCATATGAAAGAAATGGGACCTTGGTTGCACTGCTTCAATCACCGATTGGAATTAGCTTTAAAAGATTCACCAGCGTATACATTTGTAGAATCTCTTATAAAAAAGCTGTGCTACTTATAACAGATGAGCCCTAAGCGACTATGTTGTCTTCACGATCTTGTAGAAGCTCATGAAAAAAGCGTTCCAAAGCCAACAAAAGCAGGAGGGACAAGGTGGTTAGATTTCAAGTACACAGCTATGAAAAATGCTTTGGCATTTATTTAGGTCATATTGAAGAGCTTTCAAACACTGATACCCAACACAAGAAACGTCAGTTATATAACTGAAAGGCTTTTTTGGTAAAGTGAGAGGAGGCAACAGTACCCATTCATATAGCAATTTATCTTGATTTCTTTCCTCATTACAGCAACTTAGTTTATCATTGCCGTGAGAGTTACATGATCCTGTATGACAAGTGAAAAGAGTGCAGCAACTTAAGTGGACAATGAGTAAACTAAAACTTCTCATTGACACATCTTTGGAAGAAGATAATGATTTGTTCACGTATTATAAACGTCTGGTTAATGAGACTAAAGAGAAAGATGGAGTCTACACTTCTCAAAATATTTAGATTAAGAACTTTGCTTCAACAAAGCATGCAGCAAGTAAATATTATAACGATATCATTGTATATATAACTGCAAACATGGAATCACACTTTCATGATCTTTCAAAGTCATCAATTTTTAGTTAATCTGACAGCGATGAGGATAGTGATGAAGACAGCGATGAGGAGTTTTAACAATTTAGAGAATTGTAAAATTTATTGTATTTATTTTCTTGATGATGTATATAAATAAGAATTTAAATGATCTTGTGATGAAAATAAATTAGTTTCGTGTTCGTTTGAATGTCACATACTTACAGTTTTTCTATTGGTTGAAAAATAAATGTTTACTTCATTCACGTTAAATGTTTACGTTTTTAATTGGCTTAAAAATGAACCATTTTAAACTTGTTAATTTGATCCCTGCATCTTGCCTACATAGCATCCCATCTATAGAAAAGGGGTCTCATTGAGGGATAGTTCATACTAACTTACACTTTTGACACTGGAAATCCGTGCTATTTCCAAGACCCCAACAGTATTGTACAGTTGGGTCTTCACCGTGACCAGACAAAACTGAACACTTTTTTGTTGCACAGCTCGTGTCACAATTCATATGGTTAGCTTCAAGGACAATCCCAAATTTTTCTTCTTGGTCTTTGTCCTGTAAAAATATAATTTTTTTAAACGACTTCTATGCTGCAAAAATTGGATCCAATCAATTCTGTGTTTTGAAAAAAGAAAGAGATTCAATTAGACTGGTTTTATCAAAAGAGTATCTACAGTGAAAACGTTTTCCAATCAAACTTTCTGTTCCATGGAATCAAATCTGCAAGTACAACTGATGCGTTGTACCCACCTTAACAATGGATTTCCATCGAATTGTCTCAACATAACATAACTTGCTATTTCGTTCAATACGCACACCACCATGTAAGATCGTAGTCAATTCAGGGAAGTAAATCTCCTTGAGATCAGTCAGATAAACGACAAAGGCATAATTATAAATTAAGGTGTTGCCACGAATGACTGCCAGGGAAGGAAGAAGATTAAACTTTTCTTGGTTGTAAAAGATAATGACTAAGAAGCCAGTAATTTCACGAAGTTTAGGGAAATATGGCGGGACTTCCGAGCTGTTTTTTTTGCTTTCACGTAACGTGCTTCTAATAATCAAACTCCCATAAAGAGTTGAGCAGTTCTTCAGCAAGTTACAATCACTTGCACTGAGGCAATAACCAGTTTGTAAAAGCCAAATGGTGAGTGGTGAGTCATGATAACAATCTATGAAAAATACGAACAGTTTTGAATAACTGACAAGGGTAAACAACATTTTGTCAAACAAATTTGAAGCTTGGAAATGTACTTGAATTTCTAAGTATTATTGACAAAAAAAAAATCAGATAATTTTTGAAGCCATAAATTTATGTATCATACAATTAAGCAAGTTATTTTGGATATTTTTTTTCTTTCAGCTAACACTTCATCTAATCTGATTATTATCACCTGGACCTAATTAATTCTCAGTTGCATGCACAATCTAATCAGCTCTTTTTTTAAACACATTACAAATTATGTTAAACTGTGCTTAGCGCTTACTGAGTCATTAGTCCATTATGATGTCAAAACTCTCATTCATTTGGTGTGTTTACGAAAACATAATTACAATGAATTAAATTTGATTGAATAATGTTGATTTTCATTTTTTTGGTTTATGGTTATATTTCTGAATAAATTGTCTGAAATTGGTCAATCCCACACTTCACAGTAATATGAACATGTTGTTTGATAAACATAGTAGGAACATAAACAGTGTTTCAGATCCTACCTGGGAATTCTTGTGCATAAGAGATGTGTGTACTTAACAGAAAAGCTCCAACAAATGTCAACAAAGGCAAATACTTGGACATCATATGTTGTCTAATATGGTATCCCTTGGTCCTTTCATCACTAATCATCCATTTTCCATCACAAGATTTTTTTATGTTCTTAAAACTTGACTTTCTAAGATGTAAAATTTAAAAACAATGATAACTATTTGATTTAGGTTATTCGATTCAAATAAATAAAATAAATTGTAAAAAAAAGTTTTATATAAATGATATCTTTCTGCCACAATAACGTATTCTCACAATTTTTCTGGAGTGTTGTGTAAACCCTGCTGAATTTTGTAACCCAGATTTGGTACTGCAATAGACCATATAATATACATCATAAAAACGAAAAACTCATTTTTAATACTTTCTAATTAATTCCCCGATTCGTTCATTCATTCATTTACTAAAAAAGATTCGGTTGTTCGTATACAATTGTATTTAAGACCAGAGTCAATATCAAATTTTGTTTTGTAAAAAAACAGATAAGAGAAACCAATGTTTTCACTGACATCCCACTAAAAACCAGATAACATCTCAAAAGGCTAAATATGAATTGACATTCATCTTGGCTATGACAAAATGTTTTTTGCTTCCATCAGATAACTTTTAATACAAAACCATATTCATTAGAATTTGTTTCATCTACAAAACATTTAAAAAATGCTTAGAATCAAACACTCCTCAGCAACACAAATCTTAATAAAACTAATCGATGCTTCATGAATGTATAATCCCATAATCCATATTTGTGACAGTTCTTTGCAGTCAGACTAGGAACCACTAGAATTAAAATATGGAGGAGTATTCAAAAGGAAAAATGTTCGTTATTAAATCAAAGCCCTTTATATACATCAGGAAGAACCAGAAAAGAAAATTTCTTCAACCAATTTTGTTGTTTTCTTTTTCATTTTCAGTCACAAATGCTATATTTTTAATGAGAATGTAAAAGCATTGAGCAACTGCAAACTGTTGAATGTTGAGTACAGCAATTGTTTCAGTAAATCTGTAACAAAAACTGTTGAATATGAAAGTACATATCAATCAACCTAAGATATCAAGTTCAGAACAAATGAAACAGCAGTAGTAAATCCTCTCTTCAACAAATACATTATAGGCAAACTTTTACTAGGGTTATTATAATAATTTTATTATTAATTTTTTATAATAATTTTTACAGGTTCATTTCCCCATGAGTTACTGCCACCAACCCCCATGCTCTTCCTCTCATATGGGTGTGTCGAAGAATAAAATTACAGAATTACGAACGATAAATAGTACCATGTTTAAGAGCTTGTAAGCTGATCAAAAAAAGTGTATGGGATCAGGTATTGACAACGAACCGTTACGGAGATATCATCGTTCAAAGATTTTATTGACGTCATCCCATGACCCTGAAATGTCTCTTTCTATTTAGGGTCCAATGCAATGTGCCATCTGACGTCGCGCAACTACTATAATACAAATTGCTATTAAAATCAAAACTCAGTAACGCACAATCTAAAATTTTACTATTTTTTCCATACAAACATTTTGTTCCCAGTTCCCTTTTTCACACTTACCAAACTAAAAAGTGGATGGACGTACTAGTATTACATATAAGAGATATTAGTAATAGTAATAAGTAATAATTCATAATAATTATAACATATAGTGAGAACTATGTTTTATTGCTCAAATTGGTTTTATTTAGAAAAGAAAAGCTAGTGCATATGGGATATTCACATGTTCATGAAGAACAGTTCCTATGATGACATTATGATGTCACAGTTTCACGCCCCATGGCCACAATATGAAAACCCATGTGACATCAGTGATTCCCATTGGTAATCAACAAAATATTTCAAATCGGCAAAGGTAGTTTTTGAAACTGAATAAATATGGATGGAAATTGATAACAGAGAACTATTACAGAGAGGAGGTCAGCAGTTTTGACCTAAGCATCATAATAAATTAAAGACTAGTAAAGTAATGCAAGCATTAAGGGTTTTTGGCAGAGTAAGCAAGACAGGTTAAAGTATATAATAAACATAATTTTTGTTTGTGGAAGATTAAGGAAGAAGTTTATTATATTGTGGTAGTGAGAAATACACTGTGTGATGTCTATTTGTGGTTTCGATATGTAAAAATGATGTGAAAAACTGAATTTTTGAGATAAACTGGAGAGAGAGTCTAGAAAAATGAAATTGTCAGACTACATCAGATAATACGAGTCAGTGAAAAACAGAGTTAACCAAAAAGTACGAAAATGTAAAAATGGTCTTAAAAGAATTCGAATCCAAACAAATTCTGGAATACGATCAAAAAGATATTTCAGAACAAAACCTAAAAAGAATCGTGAGCCACTTTCACAAGTGATGGAAAAACAACTTCCCATTCAAAAGTGATATCAGATGGCTTTTGCAGCTTCTTCTCTGGAGTGGTTGCTAAACCTAAACAGCTGAACTTTCACCATCAACCTGTAAAGGAAATAACAAAAAAAAGGTTTGAATTCAAAGCTGCTTCAGTTGCTGAAGGAAAACAACTTCTAGGAAATCTGAAACATATTAAAAAATCTATTGGCTTGGATGACCATTCCAGGCTGGTTAATAAAAGATTGTAAGAACGTGATTGCCGAACATTCAACACACCTTATTAATACCTCACTATCATCGTCAACTTACCCTTCTACCGACCTATTTCCACCATACCAGCTATAAGGGAGCTTGCAGCAACCAATTTTACTGACTCCATGCGGCGAAAGGTAGACAAAAAGAATGTAGTTTTGATAAAGCTTTTTATATGCTAAGTCATTCAAAGTTAGTACCAAGGGAATTAATTTTCATTGGGACTTATTTTCGTGGATAAATTTTGTTTTATTATGATAATAATTTACAATGTTACAAATATATACGCTTCAAATCAAAATCATCTTTGGAAGAAAAAAAGTGCATGTAGAAAATCACATTTCTGCTATAGTTTGCTGGTAGCATTTTTCGCGAATCCGCAATATTTAGAAGTTTCACAGGAAATTATTTTCACGGATTAGTGTAAAATGGATTTTTTGTAGAACTTAATTCATAAAAATTAATTGCTTCCAAATGGTAAAAATTTGGTTGTTTTTTGACATTGAATAGAATTATTGACTTAAGAAAATGCACAGAATTAAATAAAAAAGCACTCATTTTCGACTACCCGAACTGCGCTTTGGAGCTAGTGAACTGGACTAATGATAAGAGTCTGTTCATATCTGATCATTTTATGATATCATTTGGGGCCCATCATTTCTATGATGAGAACTAAGTTAAAAAGCAAATGTAAACTTTGTAAAATCATAAAACATAATTTTACATTATTATGCTGGCTAATCATCAATTCTCCAAAGAATGTTTTATATATATCTAGGTGTCAGGCAGTTCCTTTTGTTTTCTTAACCTTATAGACAGTTAGGGACATCCTTCTGAAACGACAATATTTTCTACACATGCAAACAATTTTCGAATTTAGATTTCTGCAACAGATATTTTAAAACTGCATTTTGAAAAAATTGTGTGGAGCACCAAAGCTTTTGTGAAATTACACACAATCAAAATAAGTTCCCGATTTCCTCAAGAAGGAAATCTGCTTTAAGAATGGTACCTAGACTTGTTATATTATGGAGGAAACATATAGAGTAAGAATAAAATTAATTTATGTAATTTCCATATCAAGAAACATTTACTATATACAGATAAGGAATTTGGTTCTATGTGTGTGGAAAATATTGCCGCTTTTGGAAGAATGTGTGTGCCTATTATATAGTAAAATAACATAGGGTTGTCCGGCATAGTTGACAGTTAACTCTTTAACTTTTCTTTTAAAGAATGACAAAAACGTTTGGATGATGGACACGAAAAATTCCGGGCATAAAATAAAGACAATTTGAATAAAGAAACGTAGCTCTAGCAAGAACACTTTTAAAAAAAACAAAAAAAAGACACACACAACATTTACCGTACCCAAGAAACAATTTAAGCTAAAGACAATATAAAAACATGTAAACATACGCTACTCATAAAAAACTGACATATTTTCAAATGTAATACAACCAAGCACATAAACTCTAATTTAAATTATGTTCCATCCTACAAATGATAAAGAAAAGTAGAAAAATTGATGGGAATCTATTACTCTTTGAAGCTACCATTATTATCGGACCTCGTTTCTAGTCTGTGTTTCATTATAATTTTTTCTTCGCCGTAATTTATACTCGCGCATCACGCGCAAAATGAACATTCATCACTCGCAACTGCTTAAAAGTTTGACGCTCCTTGTGCCTTAATCTGCGTTCCGATTTGCTATGAGGTGTTGTTGCTTCTCTTCAGAACAATATAGCGCAGGCATAGATTTCCATAATAAGTTCTAATATTATAGCGAAAATTAACATAATTTCTTCTCAAGTTATGTTATGAAAGGGTATATACCACATAGTTAAATTATCACTATCTCTTTCTGGTTTTTAGGAAGTTATAAAAGTTATATATATATATATATATATATACACACCACATATATATATATATATAAATGTAGTTATTAGAATACAACATGTCATTTTATGGTCTGAAAAAACAGTTTAATAAAACTAGTCAGGTAAGATATTCTTCATCTGTTCATTTTGGTACTCCATATTTTGTGAAGTAATACACTCAAGATGTGTTTGCAGATAACTTATTAATTATGGCGGGTGCTCCTTACTCTGTGCCATTGTCATCATTTTCTGCATGTGTATTTCCATTTACATATACCTGTGTTTGATTTTTAATTTTCACAGGTTTTATAGATATTATTTTAAGTTTGCAATTAACTTGATACTGTAAAACATAAAAAAATGTTCTGAAAGGCTTTTACAAGTTATTCAAGTTAACGTCAACATAATTATTTTTATGTTGGATTTCACAAGTGAAATAGTTTTAAGTATATTTAAATGATCACCACACCTGTTGTGTGACACGTGAATTGCACGCACAAACTGATTTTGAAGTGAAGTGACATTACAATTTTCAAAAATTAAATCGTCACAGCAAGGAAATTATTGTAACGAGGACGAAAACCAACACTGTACATACGCGTTGTATTATACTGACTAAAACATGAACTGACTAGAAACGAGTAGGAACTGCACTTTTAATATTAGCAAAATGATAATGGTAAAATTGGAGGCTTTTTCAAAAATACCTTTATGGGCTTGAACTCAAACCTCCATTTCTCCAAGATCTTTCATCTCATGAATTTCGTTAAAAATCATGTCCTGTTCACAAAGATACACAGTGCTACCACAAGTGCCAAAGTGCTTTTTCCAACAGTAGAGTGCTCAATTTTCAAAATGATATAGAATACGAGCAAAGTTCATTTTTGAAGGTTTGGGAATGTCTCCAGAATATCAATTGAGTATATATAGAGGAGATGGTCTATGAAGACCTTATAGACATTTAGCATAATTGCACAATTGTGTATGTATGTTTGAAGGAAAAAAAACTTTTTTCTAGAACCATTTTCTCATTCAGGACTTTGTTTTGAAATATCTGATAATTTGGAAATTTTGTATGTTAGCAACAGAGAAGCTACACAAGGGAAGGGAAAGAAAAATGCTCTGTATTTCAAACTTTTATAGTAAAAATTTTGTCCATCCATCCTAGAACCAGAGAAAACCCATCAGTAAATCTGGGGCGCTAGGATATTGTACTCAAATCTGGGACTATCAAATCAAAAAGTCAATAGGAGTATTATGCTAATATACATTTCTAGGCTAGTAAATTCATTATGTAGTTTAATTATGTAAGTTGCCCAGAATGTCCCTAAAAAATATCTTAAAAATGGTACATGTATTTTCCGGGATATAACTTGCACATAACCTGCATCCCAGCCTTTTGAGTAGTCAACAATGCTAAGTTCTTCAGATAATCCACTTTCATATAACTGCTTCACATGAGTAGTGTACTTCAAATTTCACAATGACCAAAAAATAACAAACTTATCAGATAACCAGCACCATGCTATAACCTGCAAACAAATAAGAAACAGCAATAGACTATATTCCGGAAAATATGGATCTAATAATTTCAGCTCTTTTTAAATTTGTGATATTTTTTCCAATATGTTTTGACATTTTTCTAGTTTCTGAGTGAAAAAGTTGGTGGAAACAAAGGTTCACAGTTAGAAGAAGACTTTGTGTTTTTGGAAAAGGTAAGTAAGGAGAGCTTCTTTGATTGTATAAAAAACTTATTCTGAAAACTCAAAAAGTCGCACACAAAAAACAAAGAAAGACAGAAGGGAAATTTTTGATGATTTTGAATAGAAGAATACTTGCACAGGGTATAATTACCCCTGGAAGATTCCCCCTGATTTGTTGTTTACCACACTGCATTATCCTGTTTGCAGCTACATCAAAAGAGGGTACTTTTCTTATAAATAATGTATTATAAAAAATATAGAAAACATTAAACCAGCTATTTCTTCTTGATTTTATATGCTGTCATTTCTATATCCAGTTGCTTTTTATAACTGATAATAGCACATGCACCCTTATGCCAGGTATTAGGGTAATAGATTAAAAACATTGAAATTATTATATTAACATGACATTTTAGTATCAACTTAGTATAAAGCTTGTGTCACTTTGTATTTTTGGATGTGAAGCAAGGATTACAAACCTTTACAATCATTCATGTTTTTCATTCCTAAACCTTGCATGATTCTAGAAACAGATAATGAACTAGCTCAAAATATGTTATGACATCCTATAATTCATTATTTAAGGAAAGGTGATTTTTAGAATTCACCTGTCTATATTCTTCAAATACTAACAGATATGCAAAAGTCTTTAAGAATGTGTTAACAGATTATTAACATAATAAATTCAAAAAAATGACTTGAAAGTTTACAAGTTTTAAAACATAACAGAACGTCATAAAAATGACAGCAACAAAAATACTGTAAACCAAAACATTGAAAATTGTTAATTCCCAGAATTAATGTACTTTCTCATTTTCCCTCTAAATGACTTTATTATTCCTATTCCTATTTGAATATTCATTATGCCATATAACACCAGCAAACGTTTCCAGTGAAAATCTTTATAAAAGCGTGTTTGAATCAACAAGGCATAATCTGACTCTAAAATTCAATGACCAATGTCAAATAAATTTAAAGAAGTTTACACCATGTACTTTGCATTGGCTTCTTGAATTGCTACAGCACTGAGCTTGCCATCCACAAGTCAACGTCGAAGACCCAGCCAAGCAATTATGGTCCTATTCCCGCCTTGCCTGCCATGTCAAAGAAACTTAAGAAGGCAGTAAATAGTCAGCTGATCGACTGCGTTGACCTAATGACCTACTCTCTGACAGACAATTTCATTACCATTGCCAATGAGCATTGGGAAATAGCAACAGCTCTATTCGTCAAAAATATTCACAAAGAGACTGGTGATAAACTGATGGGTGCCATATTTATTGACCTGTTGAAGGCATTCAACACTCTGAGCCACAGTATTCGTTTAGCAAAACTGAAATCGTATGGAATTAGAGGACTAGAACTACCGCTTCCAGCAATCGCAACTTGTTTCATTTGATGAGAAGTACTCAGAACATCAATTAATTACTAGTGATGTACCACTAGTAAGGTTTGATCCTTGGACCGATGCTTTTCTTGATTTATTTCAATGATTTTAGAGATTTCTTTAGTACTCAAAGCTAATTACTTATAGTCAAAAATTTCCGCGGGAAGAAATTTTCGCAAATTGGCCAAAGTGAAAGATGTCACGAGAATTTATTTTTGCGAATAAGCAAAAATCAACGAAAATGTCAAGAATTTAATTTCGCGATTTATGAAAAATTAAACATTTTTTGAGCGTTTTTTGGTGGAAATTGTCACAAAAATTTGTTTATTTGTTGGAATTGATCGGTATAAGACGAAACATGGTTAATGTTCAACATCTTTAACTTATTTGAACCATTACTAAATTACAGTTACTCCTCATTAAAGATATCAGTAATATTTCCATCACTTTTAAGAGGATCATATACATGATCTTTTTTCGCAAGAATTTATTTTCGCAAAAGTTTCTCTTTGTAAACCACCCAGGCACCAATGTTCAGCGCGAAAAAGAGGTGATGGATGTAGCAACGTAATTTATGAAAAGGTCTATTGTGTCCTGAATTTGAACCTGACACAAACACAAAAACAATGATATATATGTATCACTTGACAGATGGCAAGTCAGATCCTGTGCCGTAATGTGACAGGCATTGAAAAGTTACATGCTTTAAAACTAGTGAAAATAGTCTTGTTGGTAAGGTCTGTGAAAACTTCAAGAATAATTTTGAAGTAAACTGTCTTGGAAGAATTACACAAAATAATTCCCAAGAGTGAGACTTAAAGGTTCCAAGCACAGTTTCTACTCTTATTAACTATTAAATTTTGTGAATAAACTGTTTGCATTTTCAACCATCAAAATGTAAAGTATGGTGTACTAAGTTTAATATGTAAACAATTATAGCTGTTTGGCTGTACTAAATTGATGATATCTGGAGACAAATTTTATTGAGATTTATCTCTTGTATGGTAAAAATTATGTATAGAACTGTCAACTTTAATTCATGACCTAAAAGAGCAATGTCAATGTATAAAGTTACGTTTGTCTGAAGATTTTCAGTGAAAACCATGAAAGTAAAAAGTTTGATTATTTCACTTGTCAAAGTAAAGTATTAGCTTGATTTATGGATTATCATATTTGAATTGCGGAGTTGGTGACCTTTTGAATGTCAACTCATGTGAAAATGTTAGAAAATGTTTTTTCAACAATGGCCAGAAAGTTTTAAAATGATAAGCTATCAACTAACCAACTTGAAGTCTGAAAATGTTGTCCACCCTTTGGCCTGGCCCTAATTTTTGTGTTGCTTCCTTCTTTTTAGAAACTTGACGCAACTGAAAGATGTATGCAAGACATGCACCGCAAGGCAATCGAATACTTGCAACCTAACCCAAGTACGAGTTTAAAACTATTGATAAAGGAAAGTTTTGATAGTGAAAATTGAAAAAAGAACATAACAAAATGCCGAAACAAAAGCAATAATTTACGATCTATGAAATTAACACGGATTTTCATCCATTGTTAATTTATACATTCCACTCCTAATTTAAGCTTTTGTTAATTTCTGAATCCATTTCTTTTATCAAGATAACTAAATTTCAGAAAAAATTCAGAACTAAAGTAGATATGACTAGATCAAAATATTGAGTAAGAAAACTTGTACGAAAGGTGTATTGTATTTTGACATTAAAGACCAATACACAATATTTATTTATCTCCTGAAGATTCTTTGTCATTGTTGAGCCATAAAACCAGAACATCTACTCTAACAATATTGATTCAAAAATTTTGAAATATTAATTTTGCTGATTTGGAAAAAGGATTTTGACTGCAGGGGTTATTTTGTACTCTCAGTTTCCTCCGGCATTATAGTCTATTTCTTGACAACCGTGTTAATTTCATCAGATTTTTGCAACTCATTTTTAGACTGTGTTAATTTCCTCCTTTGTAAAGTTTTTTCACATTAATGTCATCAATTGTTAATTTTGATAATAAGGTATGTGAATTTCATATATTTTTCATTAACCTTCAGCTTTAAGGACCAAGTTGGCATTCCAAGCTTCTATGCAAAAAGCAAGGGGTCAAGCAAAGTCAGTGAAATACCCACAACCAGAGCAGAATTTGGCAGAGGTTTTTACCAAAGGTTCAACTGATCTCAGTGATGACACCCCTTACGGTACTTTTTGTTATCTAATTGTTTTTGTTTTTTTTATCAAGACTTGTCGATACATTGCATTAAAACTTTGGGGTAAAGAATCGCTTATTCAGTGAATCAATATTTTTTCCTTTGTTATTGGACCATTTTGTACTTTAGCGGAGGCATTGCAAGTGTTAGGCTCAAAATTTCAACAAATGGCTGAAATAAAGGATGAAATGGTATGTCCTGTGTCCAGTATTTTATTTGTTGAACCTGATATTTGCCATTATCTTCAGCATAGTTGGTTTTGCAATGGCAAAAAAAAGTTATGAGCAATGAGTGTTATTTCAAAAGTCTGGCATCACATATGAACAAGGTTGTTTCAACAAGTTTTCAAGCTTATAAACACACAAACACTTTGATGTCTTTTGGGTGCTTGTTCACATATTTAATTAGCCTAAAAGATGATTGATTGTCATTGATTATTTGTTTGCATTCTTATTGACTACAGATTAGAATAATATTTGAAAAATTGAATATGCAACTCCTTGGAATTTGGAAGGCCATTATCTTTTTATTCTAAACCCTTCTATTTAAGTTCATATTTCAAAAGCAACCCACGTTTTTTTTTTTAAAAATGAAGAAAACAAGAAAGATTGAAGAAAATAAACAACATAACAGTTTGAAAAGAAACTGTCTAATAATACTGCTCATAAAAGAAAATGTCTGTCTGTTAATGTACTTTTGGAATGAATATAAACTGAACAGCACATGTCTGTGTGTAAAAAATATTGGCGTACAGACTTGTTTGATGAGAAAAAACTATTCAGTTCACGCGAGCCAAAACAACCTGGTTTTCTTGTTTTGTGTTTTCATTTGTTAAAATAAGAAGAATACTGTAATCAAAATGCGGTTTTGTAAGGCATACAGATGCAAATTGGATGAACAAACTTTTGTTCAGTTTGTCCGCGTAAAGCCTGATTTCCATTCAACACATTTATGCGAGCAGGTGGAGTATATGCAGCGAGCAGGTGGAGTATATGCAGCGAGCAGGTGGAGTATATGCAGCGAGCAGGTGGGGTATATGCAGCGAGCAGGTGGAGTATATGCAGCGAGCAGGTGGAATATATGCAGCGAGCAGGTGGAGTATATGCAGCGAGCAGGTGGAGGAAAGAGTTTTTAAAAAAATGTCTAGACAAAAAGTTCAATTATGTGAAGTACTTAATAAATATAGTGCCTAACATAAATTTTCGTGAAGCAAGTAGAAGTAAATGCGATAGCAATTGCGGCATGCCAGGTGTGAAAATTACAGACTGATATAACATTGAAATTCTAGTACCATCATAATAATGGCAGTAGAAAAGTTCTTGGAAATACACTTGTTAACAATAATCTTCTCAGAATTTAATATGGTCTAAAGGTTACGATATACTAAATTTAGTAACATCTGTTATAGTCAAGTAGCTGAATGACCAAAAAAATTGAAAACTATGCAAATTCGTGTGGACATTACAAGTTTTGTGAAAACATCATATATACTACCTAAGCCTTCAAAAAATCTTTACTGGCCTCCTAAAAATTATTTAAGGAACAAGATATAACCAAATGTAGAAGCAAAAAAAAGCAGATGCAAGTTTATACATTATGAAAGTGTCTGGAAATAGTTCATTTTAAAGGTAAGGTAAAGTAATTAAATTAGATTGCATTCTAACAATAATATGTTTAAATTTCTTATCAAAATAAATAAGGGTTTAACTTAAAACATATTCAAAGATTCATCAGTACAAATATGTTTATAAATTGCACTTTGTTAGATCTTCCGATAGAATTAAACAAGCCCCCTGTGTTAAAAAATGGAAATCAATTATTTTATTTGATGCGGGAAAGATTGTGCCAGCAGGAAAATGTGATGAAGAACATGCTGATTAAAATACTATCCGGAGTATAGCCCCTGGGCCTACATTTGCAACCTCAAACAAAAGGGGGTCTCTTGCCTTTTTGAGATACATATTCAGTGAAAAGCCTTTTGGTGAGCCTATAATTGGGTGGGGCTATATGTCTGGGATAGATTTTGCGTCCCAGAATAAAATAAAGGCTATTTCACAGGATAGATTTTGCATCCCAGAATAAAATAAAGGCTATTTCACAGTATCAAAATATCTTTCAAATCAAATTAAGAAATTGTACAATGTGTCATTGTCTTCTTCCTTTTCTTTGCAACGACTTGGCTTAGTCCTCTGCAGAGGGCCGCTGATAGTCGTCCAAATTTGTTAAGGGAATTTTTAAGGTCTCTGAAATGAAGTGAGTTTTGCATTTCTTTTTGAAAATATTATCAAACAAAGCTGTCAATTTCAGAATAAAATCTCTATATATCTATTGAAATGGTTTCTGAGCATATTATTTGAAGGATCGTGAAAGGAAAGGAAGTGTTTTTTGTTATTGATCAGTATTTTTTTTAAAAACAACAGAAGGGGTACTGCAGAAAGTAGGCGAGTTAGAATTGAATGAAAAGATCGAAACAAACCTTGTCAATAGTCAAAGTATCTCAAGGATGGCAGTAACAAAACTGCTCTTATCCACGATTGGACGAAGGGACGATTGGGACGATACCGCTTTTGGGAACAACTTTCAGCCCACACTTTATTTTTAACTGCAAGTCAAAGTTTTATAAGCTAATGTGCAACAGTGGCCTGATAATATTTTCATTTTAAACTATGCAGACATGCAGATTTATGTAAAAATGAAATTTGTATCTGCAAAGCACACAATTTGGAATGTACTGATTTATGTAGCTGTACAGGTTGCGAAAACATTGATATCATTTCGGACAGGAGTGATTTTGACTTGTCCTCATCAGACAATGATTCTGATTAAATCGTTTATTTGTTTGAAAATTTTATTTTTTTGTTTCCTAGAATATTTCTAACAAAAAGTATAAAACATATATTAGAACAATTTTTCAAACATAAACAGGATAGAACATATAAATGAATCATCAAATTCAAATTCACTAATAATAATAATTTTTTCTCACTATAACGTGATTTTTCTTTTGGACATAGCTAAACTATGTCAAATCGATTTCTTTTTTTCTTCTATTGACGTCATTTGGCCATGTTTTTGAATATCTAACTTTTATGTAGATATCAGTGGCGCCACCAAAATCTAACGTGAATATCTGACCATGTAGCTAGACCTTAATATACTTTAAAATTCTTTATCTATCATCAGTTTTTGTATGGTAACTGAAAATGTAAGCATGGCTTAACATTCATGATTACTTTTAGCAATATTAGTAATTTCATATTTAGGAAAACAACATCAAGCAGAATTTTCTTGATCCATTGTTTCAGTTGCAACAAAAAGATTTGAAAGAAATAAGTGTGAGTCCTTCAAAATTGAAAATATGATTTAATTTAGAGCACCTCAATCTATGCAATGATCTATTTAGATTTAAAAATGGGGTAAGTCCAGCTGATAAATGATGTACCTCTTATAAATGTCTTTTCTCAGCTTTAACATTTCTGTAAATCTTTCTACTATTAGCATCACAGAAAAAAGTTGGAGAGTCGACGACTGGATTATGACTATAAGAAAGGGAAAGGAGCAAAAGGTAAAGAAAGTTTTTGTCTTTCATCCATGTCTTTTTATTGTGTGGAATTTCCTGGTGTTCTTTTATAAAAGAGTTTTATTAAAATAAAGAACAGTTTTAAGGTCCAGAGATTAAGGGAGTTTTTGGGGTTTCTTAGAATGTGAGGGAAAGGCACTTTCATTCCTATAAAGACGAAAAATCTTTGTTTGGTCTATTTTAAGAATGTTTTGTGTTTCTGTATGATTTTCTAATCACCTTTTTTCTTTTTTCTTTTTCTCATTTTATGTTTTTTGTTGGATCTGAAAAGGAGGTAAACAATTTGTTCAAACAAATTAATAAGAACTAAAAACAACAACTAATACTTACAGATAGAAAAATACAATGGACTCAAATAATAAATATTTATTCCGATTAAAATGCATAATACAACTAAATTGACCATAAAAAATTCAATAAATAGACAATTAAAATAAGTAAATTATACAAATAAATAAATTAGTTAATAAGTAATCAGTTAAAATTTTTCATGGAAGCTAAGGCTCAACAAGGAAACGATCACTTTAAAAAGGCAACTGACACACAAAACTCTATGTGTAGGCATAGAAAAAAAGGTTCCTCAAGTGAAAAACTCAAAGCCTTGGATCTACACATGCAAGATCAAAATCCTCAACAACTTCATTATTCATTTTAACCGAGCGACTGCCTCAAAGACAGAGCAGAGCAGAGTGTATGATGATAACGGACAGTTTACAATGTATCCAGGCCATCATGTGATCATATCTCTGGCCTGACTTTTGTGCAATCTTTTCAGACTAGAACTTGTGGTAAATAATGCACTCGTTGCTCATTCCTCCATTCATAGAGAAGACAAGGGGAGTGAATGAACCATGTTCGTTATTTAGCACACGCTCTCCATATTTAGGTTTTTTATCTTTCTTGTGCTTTTTGTAAATACTTTTCAGAGGAACATTTGCTTGAGAGTTTGTATTTCTGTTTGTAACACCTACTTCGAAAAATGCCGAATGTCCCGGCCTCCAAAATCATTGAGCTCTGATGTCTAAGCGGGCTTCATCATTGTCAACTGATTTCAACGTCATTGCATACTTTCTTTAATAAGTTTGCTTCAAAATAACAGATGTTGTTATGTCTGATTATTATGGAACCTCGTTTCTTGCAGGTCATATAAGCTCCGGCAAGGACATTTTGATAGAAGGTCTTTTATTGTGGTATTGTATGTTAATGCTAGAGCGTCTTGGAAGTCCTGCTTCGATAGATTAAATCCTTGCTCCTTAAGTGGCAGTATGCTTAACCAACTTGATCCTCCTTTTTCTCAGATTTGTCTCATGGCATGACTTGCTGCCTCTGCTCCACTCTCTAATCCAGTTGCAACTTGAAGTGGTCCTGCGATTTTCTGGATGTCGTTCTTTCACACCCAACCTATGGCTTTTCCAATAATCATCCAAAGAGTTTCGCCAACTCCGATAGGGCGAACACTAGGGTTCTTATTCAGGGGTATCAATCTGCATGCAGTATAAGCTTCCAAGCATTTCAGGTCAACGATGTGGGTAGCAACTTTTCTGGCCATCAAAGCGATTTGTTCAGCTAGCTCCTTTCCCTCTAGCTTATACCTGTTAATACACAATATCCTTCGAAATTGATCTGCGTCAAGTCTAGATGGACCAGCAGACCCCCCCCCCCCCCTTCCAATTTTAATAAAGCCAGCATTGATGTTATTGAAATATGACTTTTCTGGCATAAGAAGTGGACCTTTTAACGGTGACAGTTCCAGATGTTTTCGTTTCAATTCATCTATAGTTTCCTCATTATTAGGAAGAACGCCTTTTACATCATTCTCAGTACTTTAAGGGCAGCTGAGACTTTTCCTTCCATCATTGGTGACTTTCTCTCTTGTGCAATCAAAGTCAGATTTGTTCTTCTCTATAGGCAAAATATCTGTTTGAAGGATAAAAGTGGTTTCTACTTTCATCTCGTCATTCTGTGTTTCCAAATCATCACTTAATCTATTAACACCTCTTATGTGTTTTATTTCTTTTTGTTTGCACAAGCCTAGTGAATGTTCATTCCTCTGAGAGTTTCGAAAGGTCGTTTCCATATAGTGCTTGTGTGAACCATGTTGGTGTAAGAATTTGTGAGAGGATTTCATATATTTTATATATCACGTCACATCAACTTTTTGTGATAACATATACATTCAGGAAGCCATCTCAACACAATAAATTTTGCAGATTACACTTTCAATAATTAAGTCAATGAATAATGTAACTCTTTTCTTCTATTTTTTTCAAGTATTTTGCTCAAACTTGTAGTTTAAGATACGAACCCATGGATTATTAAATAATGACATATTTAATAACATATTTCCTTTAACAAAGTATAAAAATGTTTTAATTTAAATTTTTTTTAACATTATGGTATTTCAAATTTTGAACCAACTATTCTGATCACTACTTACCTCCACATAATTCGATTCTTAAGTTACTAATTATTTTTATTTAACTTTTTTATATGTCTTCAGTTTCCTTTCCTATGAAAAATTTTAAAAGTGATCGATGAGCTTGATTGTGGAACACGCATACCACGATTAGTGCCTGCATGCTAGTCTTTAGTGACTTTAGCGTATGGCTTATTCTTCAAATTCGTAACAGCATATTTCAACATCACAAAATTTTACCTGTCCTGCCTGGCTTGAATGTCATTCTTAACTCCAATTATAATGATAATTTTATTTTTATTTTGAGTTAACACCTTTCAAATAAATGATATCTCTGTATGTTTACATGTAAAGTTCCACCAGAAGATTTACAAGCAGCAGAAGAGAAATTTGAAGAATCTAAAGATTTGTGCTACAACAGCATGATGAATTTCATGGACAGTGATGTATGCATTGTTTGTTTGTTTGTTTGTTTTTCACAGTTTACATTAACATATTCATATTTTAAGTTTCTTACATGATATCCATAATATCCCTACAGTTCTTACTGGACAAGAATCTATTTGTTTTTCTATATAACCAAACCATTCAGGGTGTTAGCTGGGAATATAAAGTTGTGGAAATTGTGAACATTATTCAAGTTGTGCAAGATTGGAATCATCTGTTTTTTAAGTGATTCAAGTTTGATTTCAGTTCAGGAAATAATTAATGGCCAACCTAACTCAATTTAGCATGCCATGCTTGAATGTCTTTTGTTTATATTTGGGAAAATAAGATTAATACAAAAAATTTGTTGCACAATTGTAAAAACCTTTAGATCACTGGAAACAGTAGCAAGGTGTCTTCAGTGTAATGTTTTGTTGGTAAAATTTCCAATTTACAACTAGGGTTTGTATGTTTTCTTTTATGTGGAATACACAATGATGATTACATCATACATATTAGTTGATTGGTTCACCCTCACACGTCAGATGAAACAAACAAACAAAATAAAACAAACCCAGTAAACATTTTAGTAGAAGAAGGTAATTTGGCAATTTGAAAAAAGGCCCGTTTTAGCTACAATTGGGAATTGTAAGTTGACTAAATAGGGGCTATCTAACCTTGTGCCATTGGAGCCTCCTGTATTGTATATATTTAACCATATTCTATTTCTCAACTCCCATATTTTCCACCTAATCATTCTAACATAATTTCTTTCTAACCTTTTTAAGTGTTTTTCCTCCTAACTGGCCTCTGTAAGATTCTGCAAATAATAACAACACTTAAGAAAGTAACTTTATCTATTTAGACTGAACATATTGGACAGCTCCATGTTTTTGCTGAAGCCATTCGAGATTATCATAGACAGTGTGCTGAAGTGATGGAATCGTTAACTGAATCTCTGGCTGAAAAGTACCACTTATCTGTTGTCATTAAAATACAACATCTGCACATTACCATAAAACTTACATTTTGACTTGTTGTTCACTAGGCTTTCAGAAGCGGCAAGCAGACCTCGGGCTGAACGCTCATTCGTCTCCAGACCCAAGTCTGAGGACATTGGTCATTCATTCATTTCCCGGCCACAGTTTGATGACAGCGGCAGCAATAATTCTTATGATATGAATCCACCTGAACAACACCCGCCCATTGGTCCACCACCATCTATTCCTGCACCAGCTGCACCTAGAAGTGTTCCTTCTGCTCGTGGCTTATATGATTTTGAACCAGGTTAAATTTACAAACTAACTTGTCCGATTTCAAATCTTGCGTGTCTGTTCATAGCTAAGTAATTACAACCAACCTCACTATTGTGGATATCATCAGGACCAAAAAAATTGTCCGCAAAAAATTGGACTTCTTACAAAATGTTCACTATATAGGGAGGTTTGACTGTATTTGAGGTTCAACTAATAGATGAGACGGTTATGCTTCCTTGTTATTCATTGATTGATATGGACTTCATTATTATTGTATTTTAGAAAACGAAGGAGAGCTAGAATTCAAGGAAGGTGATATCATAGAATTGACCAACAGGATTGATGAGAATTGGCTCGAAGGTCGTTGCAATGGCAAATATGGTTACTTTCCTGAGAATTATGTTGAAATTCTTGTTCCCCTTTAATTTTCTGTATGTACTGTATAACAATATAATTTTTATGCTGTCAAATTGGAGATTGTTTTTGTGGCTTTTGTGAGTCAATATTTTAATGTGTTCAAATGAACGTAATTGTTAGTTTCCTTTGTTTTCTTTTCTTAGATTTTTTCATCACAATTCATTTTTGTTTCGCTCCTGATTATTACGGGAGAGCTAGAGCGTCCCGTATTAAAACCAGCTTGTGTTCCTCCTCCGCGAAACGTCAATTGCAAATATTTTGGTGAGAAACATCTCAAGATCTAGTCTAGTTTGGTGAGAAACACCTCACTCAGCTTCCTTTATGCATTTTTATTAATAGCCCTGTTCGCTCTCCCGTTTCATGCTACTCAGCTTCTTGTTTGTTTTTCATTTTCTTCGAACCAAGAAAAAAATGAAACAATATTTTGTGTTGATTACTGAGTGGCTTTCTGTTAGAGTTGCACTTTTTTATTAATTCACAGTAATCACCTGCATGGAACTAAGTAAAAACAAATTCATGCATGCATTTTCAAAATGCCTTAAGTATATCTATTGCTTTTCATGAGAGGTTGATGGGGATACGATCATGCACTTGTATATCAATTTTTACAATGATTTGAAAATTAGAATAATATCATCCTTGTAATTTATATGTAATTTGGTAAAAGCTGTTCTGGAATGTTATGTCAAATTCTCCATAATGTTATGTCAAATTCTCCATAATGTTATGTCAAATTCTCCATAATGTTTCAAGCTACCTTACGTGGATTTATGTTTGTGGCTGCACAAAATTTTCAATTCACGTAGATTAAATTTTGTGGTTGAAGGGATATTAAAAACAATATTTTACATAACATGAAGGGCATTACGTCATTTCTTGAAGGAAAAGTAAAACTACCCAAATAGAGATAAAAACGACTTTTTTCATTCAACGCTAACCACGAGAAAAAAGAAGAGTTGAATTTAGCATGGATTTATTTTTGTGGTAAAAAACCGTTACCAGTTATCAATGTGAGGTATGTCATTATTTGCACTTTATATCTGAAAGTAGTCATCCTTACATCCATTTTTGCTTCTTGTAAAAAAAAGCAACTGTCTCATTGTTATGTTGTTTTAAACACATTGGAATTAAGAAATTTCATTAAGGAAAAATCGTCTGCTGTGGTTTATCCAAATGTATTTATAGGAACTGGTGTATACATATTTTTTTGACATGATTTCTTTTACTATATCAACTTATTATTTTTGGTGTGTGTCAAAGTATATACTGAGATACTGTTGTGTAAGTGAAAAAACCCTCTTTGCCTGTACTTGTTTCACATTTCACAAGTCCTATGTATATATACACTGTTTTGATATGTTATAACATTATGCATCTATTTGAATGGTTGACTTCTCTGAATTTTCTAGAAATTTCTTGGTTATCATACTTACTGCTTCTTTCATCGTGTTGATTAGAAATACTACTGCTAGTTGCATGTTTTGACAAAGTGATTTTGTTTTTTAATTTTTATAGCAATTCCCTGTAGCCATTTGACTTCGATACATATCTTCGTAAAGATTATATCCTATTTGTTGATGTGTACAGAAACGCCTTGTTCTCGCAATTACGATTATAATGTCTCTGTGGCTTCAAGATTTTACTAACCTTGAAAGGAAATAGTAGAATAAGTTTCATACAGCGAAGATCACCACAGGCTGTAACTGCTAAGATCCTATGTACTGAGTTCTTCTTTGTTTTTTTCTTGGTGCTTGAATTGTACAAAGGGCTTAAGGAAGATCTTGAATGTGCTTTGGATTGCATCAAACTAACAATTTAAAAGCACTTCACATCCATAACTCTATATAAAGTTTGAAAGAACGAAACAACTCTCCAAATTTGCCGTTTTTTAACCTTTTGGGAGAATCTTCACCCAAAGATCACGTGCTTTCGTGCTAATTGTTAGATGTACCTATAGCTTGAGGAAACTTGAGAAAGGAAAGTATCTTGTTTGAACTGTCTTATTGTTTTTTTTGCATATTAGCGACCAACCTGTTTTCATCAGTTTGTGTATTAGGCATGCTGACATGCCTTTGAAACGTGAAAGTTTGGACTTTCACGTATTTTTGTAAAACTGTCTGTTTTACAAAAATACCATTATAAATAATAATTTATATCATGCAGTGGTGGATCCAGGTTGAAAAATTGTGGAGGAGCACATTAACATAACTTCTGTTTCAGTTTGTATCATCAATGAGATTATTAGCACGTTTTTCTTATATGCTTTAATAGTTAACATTCTACACAAATTGCGACAAGCCCTCGTGCAAGAATAAATGAGTCGGTCGACAAAATTGCCTCCTTTTTTATTTTGGATGAAGTGTATGCTAATGTTACTTATATGAACACCTGATCTTTTAGGTGTTATTTGTGCATATAATAAATTGAATTGAAAATAAAAAAATCTAATATGCCTAAAAAGAATTCTTCCTGGGGCACGAACACAAAAGCTGTAGAAGCACGTGGGCGGAAGGCTGAAAAAATCCGAGAAGAACAAGCGAACAAAAAGAAGGCTGAGGAAGATGCGTACTGGAAAGATGACGACAAGGCTGAGCAAAAGAAAAAAGATCGAAAAGTATGTTGTGTCTATATTTTGATGTTTTATATTTTTTTCATAAAAGTTGTGTAATGACTCACTTTAAGGGAAGACAAAGATGGTATTTCAGTGGTGACGAAACGGGAGAGGGTGGTAATAGTGGAGTTGGGGCGTTTGTTTTGCTTTTTGGGTGTTTTTATTTATTCGGGTTTTTTTTGTAAAAACTATATGTAACGAATGAAGACATTCTTATTCAGGAAAAGGATCAACAGAAAAAACAAGAATTATTAGCAAGGAAACAAGATGCAAAGAAACTGCTGGAGGAAGAAGAATCTGGCTTGCATTCATCTACCAATAAAAACACCAGTAGGTCTTCTTTCAACTTCCGGTTCAAATCGATAAATCCTAAAAACTAGGACAGACTGCCGAAATACAAATTTCCGTAAATTATGTCAGAACAGGTTTGATCTCGTTTCAAATCATAATAAAACAGCTGGTAAGTCAGCGGCCATTAGAAGTTTTACCAAAGAAGCGCTTTATGCTAGGACATTAAAGTCATAGGATTGCCTATAACATGAGGGGTATTATGTATAAAACTTGTAATCATAAAAATTATGTATAAAACTTGTAATCGTAAAAAACTTGTAATCATAAAAAACTTATAATCATAAAAATCATAAAAATCTAAAAGAAAAACATCTAGATCTAGTCAGTCAGTATGAAAAAAATGATTTCAAAATGGAAATCAAATATAAGGAAAAGCGAAATGAAAAGAATGAAAAATGAAAGATTATTAATGACATAGTTCAAAACATTAGAAGGAGACATATCATCTGCAAAATAGAATTACATAATAAGTATAATCACATAATTGTTGTGATCATTGCACCAGATAGATGAATAGATGAATGTATTACCTTTAGGGGAAGTAAGATTGCGTTTACATGAAATTTTCATTACGACATGAAATTATGTTCTGTTTATATACATTTAATTTCATGCCGCTTCAAAACTGATGTTGGGGTGGCCATACAGATGGAAGCACAAAAGATTTACACAATTTTTTTGTTTTGTGATAGTTACCATGCATAGTTACGCATTAATTCAATAATTTCATGTTTTAACGAAAAATATTCTGTTACCCAACATGAAACCTCATATATACAATTAAATAAATTAATAGAAATCTAATTTTTTCATGGAAAGTCTGATCTTTTTCAAATTCTCAAAATGAATTCCCACGAAAAGTAAATTTTTCAATTTAATTAACTTTTCAATGAAATTAAATTCCACAAAAATCCCTTCTCTTAAGGTCAAAGGAAGAAAAACATTGTGGACCAGAATCCAATTGGAATGTCAAGTTATGCATTAATTGTGGATAAAAAGATTTCCAATGAACTTATAGCTCTTCAAATCTCTTCAAAGAATGCATATTAATAAAATGGTAAAAAAAATGAATAAACAAATTGTCCTTAAATAAAAAATTTCTCAATTCACTTTGAACTTATCACTATGAGTAAATAATGTTAACGTTTTTACTGAAAAGCGACCCGATTCGGCAGTCAAAAGTAACAAATCTATTTGACTGTCACGGAACGGTTACTTACCTTTGCATTATTTACCCGTCCATATATCTTAAAACCATTCTGAGGAAATACAGAGCAAAAGAAAAAAAGATTCTGGAAAAGATTAACATACCAATTTTGTTAATCCACAATTTGGCATTCATTTTTTTATTTTATTTTTTTGTATTTCCATCTATGTTTATTCTCTTTTATAAACGTTATATTTTATACTTTCTTGTGTGCAAAGTTTGACGTATATGTGACGTAATGTACAAGTGACGTGTGTGTATCAATAACTGTTGGATATTTTATGTTTGTTGTAAAAATGCGCCATCATTCTTTTAAACTTATTAAACTATATGCTTATATCAATTTTCTTCAAACAAACACAAACAATTTGTTGAGTAAAATACTTTTTTGTCTCCCAAGGGGTCATTAAGATAAAATATTGAGAATAGCGTTGGAAAGGAAAAGTCATCTATAACACCCTGTAAAAATATCAGCTAGAAAACCTGACCTTTTCCCATTATTTAGATAACACAATGGCTGATGGTGAGTTCCCGGCTAGTACTTATATCAGATTATAGCAAAAAAATCGAATATTCTGCTGGAAGAGGCTGCTGTGTAAAACACCGGAGCAGAATCGTTGAAAACACTCGATTAACTTTCATTATGCATAATAATTCCGAACAACCCCCTTTTAAAACTTAATTTCAATTATTAAGACGGATATTTATCTTCTTTTACCCTTCCATCTCTGTTTTCATGTTATAAAATCTTTGTTTTGTTTTCAACACGTGAACCAAACTTCTTCGTCATCTGTCAAAAGTATACATAGGTAGCTTAAACTAAAGGAGAGCGTCGCAGAAATATACGCACAAAATTAATAAAAATATACACCGGGATTAAATGGCTGGAGATTAGGGAGATAATCGTTATTAGGGAGTAGGTTCAAACTGCCCTTAAAAAAAGAAGACAAACAACAAGGACTTTAATACTGAGCGTGCTGAAACCGCTGACTAATAACAAACCTATTTTGGCGTAATTTACGGGAAGGTCTATTGACATCTTGATTTTTCCTGTTTGTAGAAGCTCCACCAAAGAAAGTCACTCAGTCCGAAATTGATAAAATCAAAATGCAAGAAAAGATTCATCTGGAGGAGCTCATAGCGAAGAGCGAAAGAGAACGGAAGAAGATCACATATAACCCGGAAATGGAAGAGGTGAATCCGAATCGGAAAATGGCCGAGTTTATTGCTTCTGAAGGTATCGTCATTTTGTTTCGCATTTAATATTGAAAACAACTGTTTTACTGACAATTCCTCCTCTCGATAAATTTACGGTGAAAAGTCTTATAAACATATTTGAAATATTAAAGGTATTACAGAAGCTCGAAATATCGAGGAAGCCATTTCTGTCTTGGGTGTCAACGATCTATCCGAAATTGATAAGCATCCTGAGAAAAGGATGAAGGCTGCGTACGCTGAATTCGAACAACGAGAACTATCCAGACTAAAAGCGGAGAATCAGAATTTACGGTTATCTCAACTAAAACAGATGTTACGAAAGGAATGGCAAAAATCGCCCGATAACCCGATGAATCAAAGGTGAGCTCCCTCTTCCTGTTCGAGTTTAGTTTGTTCAGTTAATGGAGGAAATGGTTGCTCATTCTCTTTCATGATGGTGCGTGCAGCGTTGGTTTGTAGAGAATATGATCATAGGAATATGGACGATTCATCGTTGACAAATAATATGGGAATGCCGCAACATTTTTCCCTTGATAACGAAAGTGAAGAACAATGTACGAAATATCTTCTTTGGTTGTTGTTTTACTGCAGTAGGTTGTGGAAAGAATTAGCTCCTCACATAATTCAGTTACTTCTGTAATACCTATAAGAACTACCACAATGCAATTCTAATTTCTAATCATTATAAATGGTTATGATTTTGAATTAACTAAGAGTTAATGATAAATTTTTTAACTCAAAAGAAATAATTTACGAATGACACATATTGAATGACTTCTACAAACCTCTTCTTTTTACATTTCCCTATTGAGTAATGTACTTTCATTGTAAAAGCAGCATAAATACTCTTAATAAAACATCGTCGAAACATCACTGTTTTTTTAATCAATTTTTCATAGGTCTTTTTGAATCACAAGGGTAACCCCGGAAAGAATTGTAGATATTTTTTAATATTTCTTATCAGAAAAGATGGAAGTTTTAGGATACCGAAAATGAGCTACGTAAAGAAAAATCTCATTTTCTTCTTTCTTTTTCTTCGTCCTTTTTCTTCTTTTATTTTACATTTTTTCTTAAAGTTTACACGTTGAAATTCATCGAAACAGCGCTGGGAAATTAAAAAAAAAATCTGCCAAACCTTCAGTTTTAATCGTGAAATTCTTATTAATTCAACTGGGATATGTTTTTTTTCCACATTTGCATTGTGATAGTTGTAGTATATACAGAGATAACTGAATTATATACGACCAATTTCACAAGTATACTGGGAAAATAGATGACCTTTGTAGTTCTAATGTTGACGAAAGAAAACACCGTATCCCACTTTTTCCAGGTTGATCACACTTTACCCGAATTTACGTTTATATTTTGTATTTTGACCGCGTTGCCCTGACGGACTTTGTTTATGTGTGAATAATTAAGCGAAATATAATTAGCCGGCTTTCACCCGGACCAACGTAAATGTTCAGAGCCAGTATGTATCTTCTTTAAGCCATGTGGGTTTTTTGTTGTTGTTTTTTTGCTTTTCCTTGAAAACTATGTATGAATCGTTGCCCCTTAACTAACTTCTTTTCCTTATTATATTATTATATATTATATTAATGATAAATTAAAGTTAATAGATGAATGGCATGGCATTATAGGTAGAAAAAACAACAAGTTATGAGCAAACAAATATGAGCAAAAGCTTTTCGGAAATTCTTATTCCATCAGTGCATATAAAAAGAGGCATCGTAGCTATAAATACGCCATAAAAATCCATATTTATATTGATTTTGATACATATGATAAAAGAGAAATTAATGAATAATAAATCTTCTTATACTAATTGCTTTTTTCTTACCTAACTTTAAAAGAAAGAATGTTAGGTAAAATTTCTCGGGAAGTTCGTCAGTGGATGTTGGTTTTTTCCGTATTAGTATAGGGCGAATCTCCCATTAGGGGAATCTCTAGCTCCATTTTACGGGGTTTTATTACTTCGTGGAGTGTTGTGCCTTAAGGAAGACATCATAAAGCCGCTCGGAAGAGAACAAAATGCAATGTTTTTTTGCGTTCGAGAGTTCATCAAATTTTCTCAACGTTCATATCTTTAAACGAGAAATGAAGAGGCTGTAAAATTTTTTGTTTTGGTTTTAAAATTGGTTTGTAAAGTGTTTTTAGACGCTACACTATATAAATAGAATACACAATATGAAAACTGGCAGACTTTGCGCATGCGCTTCAGGTTTCAGATGATTTAACATGATAAGGTAATTTGTTCCAAATCTTTAGACTCCTTGTACCGAATGTCGAATTACTCTTTAGAATTTCAAGATTGAGTTTATATTGATCTCGAGTTATTGAATCCGTGATCCTTATATTAGTCTAAAAAATTATCAGTGCTTTCTTCGTTTCAAAGGTGAGAAAGGAGTTAAATCTCAGAGCATTTAGCTGGTTTGATACAACCTAGCAGATACTTTTTATATATTTGTACGACTAGCAGTTTTACAAAGGGAACAGTTTTTATCTGCTGGCCTATGTTTACAATTTCATTTGCATGATGCTTTTTACTTTTGTCGATTATGATGGCTTGAAATTTGTTAGGTTTAAGTTTAAACCAGTTTATTGCATTATTAGACTGTTGTTCTAAAACATCAATAACGTCAGGCAGAAATTTAGGCATCGGCGAATTTCTTCTGTTCATCAAATATGACAATATGTAAAGACAAATTTTCTTATCGACTCCATAGGCTGCCAATTTTGCAATTAACATATGTGGTATGCAGTCGAACGCTTTTAACAGGTCCATTAGAATTCCACCAATCATGTTATTATTCATTCCATTTTTCGATAAGACGGATAAGTACATGCTGATTACTGTAGCACTTTCTATAAGCAGCAACAAATTTTGTTGTAATTTCATTTGTAATGGTAAATTTGCATTTATTACTTTTTCATAAATTTTGGAGACAGTGTTAAGAACACTTTATTGGGCGAAAATTTGAAATCCCATTTTTGTTAACATTTGCTGGGAACACACTTTGAGCCATACTATTTTTGATTGCTCTTTCCAGCCGTGGTGCTAGAACTGACGCTGCCAGTTTTACTAATTTAGGAGGAATCCATCAATTCCACACATTCCACACACTAGCCATTCTTGGATTTACATTATGTAAAAGCTTCTCTGTTTTGAAGTTTTCTTAACTTTTCACAACTGAACTTTATCTTTAATCATTTTTATGCTTGGATGGTTATGAAATTCTTTTATAATATGTTCTAGGTGACTATTAGTATTTTCAAGATATAAAAATCTCTTTTACTCCATGGGATTTACATTTTTCTGCAATTTCGTTTATTTTTCTTGGGATCTCTTCGGCTATGTTGTCGTCTGCTTTAGCGTTTGACACGTGATTTACACCAATATGAATCACAACTGAGTGAAATGGGCGTTGATAAAGTGTTGGTTCGACATAATGTAGCAATTCTGTCGATGTACAGCCAGGGAAGGATTTAAAAGTGGCAATTCCATCCTTTACGTATCTAGTGAATTCGTATCTTCTAATACCTTCCGGTATACTGTCGCCGAATATTGCGATATTTCTTTTATCAGCAAGAGGATTTTGTTGTATGTTTTCTTTTTGCCGCACGAAACTAAATTAATTTGGAATATAATTTGGTTTCGAAATTGACGCATGCGTAGAACATGACAAACGGGCCGTAAATTTATGGCACGGAAATTTTCAAGATGTCTGACTCTGAAGCATCTTTTCCAGTTCTTTCGACTTTCATTGAGATCAGTGTTTAGAGCAAAATGATCACTTTCGATTAAGCGCCCCTCTCGAATAAAGTTCAATAAGCGCCCATATCTTTCTAAAAATGACTTTAGTGTATTGTTTCGCCTCGTTTTCAATCTAAAAATGGAATTGGAAGGGATGTTAGCCATCCAATTTTTTTCATTTATTCAAAAAAGGAGAATGGAAAACAAACTACAGAAAGTCGATTTAAGTTGACTATAGGCTTTTCCCCAGACCAGGAATTTTCTAATGAATATGGCGTATTTCTAAAGATAACGAATTGCTATTTGTTCATGAAAGCAGTACCACAACCTCGTCTATACTTACTTATAATGGAACTTTTGGATTATCTTATGATTTTCTCTTACAAATCACTACTTCTGCATTACTTTAAAAACGGAATAATCTGATAAGTATTTGGGAGTTGCGAAATAAAATTGGATTTTAGGCTGATGTCAATTACTCATCGATGATAATCATTTCATCTTGGTCTTTGTGAGTTTTGATTGTTTACGTATTACCTATTTCTGTACCAACACCATCATATAAGTTTGTTTTGTGGCTGATTAATCTTAACTGTATCAAAACAAACAAGCAAAGAGGAGAAAATTCAAAAATTTTCTATCAAAACATAATTTCAAGAGACTCTTCTCTCTAAGAACCATGTAAATTATGGATGTCAATAAATATTATTATTATTAATAAGGTTAGTGTATCGTGTGTTACGACAGTTTTTTGTTCTATCTGCTGTGTGAACATTATGAAGTTCCTTCTAGATGTGCTGTTTTTGTTGCTGTTGTGCTTTTTGTACTGTCTTGTAGCGGATCCTCGTATTAGGCGAGGACGAGGTAAGTTTTGTTATGATGGCTGCATTAATAATGTTGGTTATTTGAGACACAGGATATGAGTTGTTTCAAGTTAGTTAAGGTAGCTGAGATTTAAAAGAAGGGCAACTTCCCCTGCGCTTTCGCTAGATCAAGGCCCGCCCCACAATATAAATTCGCTATAGGAGGTGTCCGATGATAAGTAGGGGTTTGGGCTTCAAGGAGTAAAGACATCGGTTCCTGAAATAAGTGTCCGCATTAACTACTGCTGCTATTTCATTGAAATTTTGTGGCTTTTCTCAAAATTTATTAGGCTATTGGAAAAAGTCGAAAAAATGTTCCATTACGCAGCAGGTACTTCCGGCGCAACCAAAAGGTGGTCATTCGAAAAACAATGACCATTACAAAATAAAATTTAAGTCGTTTACAAGATAAAATAGACATTTAAGTGACTGATTGAACACAAAGCTTTATTCATAGTAGTTAACTTACGATGACGTCATCGTGAAATTAATGACGTCAACACGGGGGGGCACAATGTCCTGAGCAGCCCCTAAAAGCTCCAGGCCTAAAAGGGTTAAAGGAGGTATCCGCTATTACATCGAATGTCCGCTGAGGTTTAAACCCTGTTGTAGGCACTGGGGCTCAGATGATGTATATAAGAACCGCCCTAAGGGCGCTCAAGTCATTACGGTAATATGGCACCAAGAGTACTGTGGAATTTAACCGCGAAGCGAAACCCACCTGATGACTGCATAAAATGTCGTCTTTTTCATTGTGTCTTGAATGTGTAGCGGTAATCTTGGAATTTCTGACCCCCAAAAATTGAACAAAGCTTCCTTACTCCTGTTTCATGGGCGATGTTTGCTGCGCACCATACTTGTGTGTGCGTGGTTGGTATTTGTGCACACCATACATACATACACACCACACACTCTACCTCCTTCGCATCATCAAAAAGGATTTTCTTTTGGTATACTTTAGTCGTACAAACTTTCGCGAGCAGAAACTTTCGCGATTTTCGTCTTCAAAAATTCTCGACTAAGTGATTCGCGAAAGTTTATGCTCGCGAAATAAATGTTTTTCCTTGATTCGCGAAAGTTTATGCTCGCGAAATTTTCTAAAATGCTCGATTCGCGAAAATTTATACTCGCAAAATACATTTTTCTGCCTCATTCGCGAAAGTTTATGCCAAAAATTTCACAAGTTTTGACACTCGCGAAACTTTCTGCTCGCAAAAGTTTGTACGACAAAAGTACTTGGTGTAGGGGTTTCCATGGATGGCCACCGCTTTTTTACCATTGCCTTGAATATGATTTACCGGTATTCAGTAGGCTGTCTGCTGTGACACCATGCATGATGATGATGCAGTACCTATATATAATATATATAGGAAAGGGTATCCATTATATTCTTGTCACCATTAACTTCAGCATCCAATAAGTGAAAAAGGAAACCTAATTCACGTTCCAAATGATGTAAGATATGAAATACAATATCAAAACAACATAAATAATAAATATAAAAACATTTCTTTTCTTTTTTGGAGATTAGAAAAAACGAAAATAATGCCGAGAATCTATTCTCGATATGCGAAATCTATTCTTGCTTCCCGATATTTTCAAAATAATTTTAAGATAAAATACAGAACAGTAGAATAAACAAAGTAGATACTGTAAAAACCACGTGTCGTAATAGTCCCCAAAGGAAACATAAGTTACATAAATAAAAATTTATAAAATGTTTTAATTAGCTTGTAAATATGCTTCTTTAATTGTCACATGATCAAAATGGTGAAGTCGTCATCGCCAGATGTGCTAGAGCTCAGTCAAAATTTGTGGAGGATTAGTCATTTAAAGTAGAAAAGGAAAACCTGAAAGTAACCTCCTAATCAACACTTAAGACTGAAAAGAAAGATTATAACGTTGGACTCCTCCACTTTTTTTTGACTGACCCTGAATATGGCCTATGGTCACAAGGTCACTAGTGTTTCTGCTTTCTGCACATACAGAATCAGTTCAAAGCAACACAACTAAAAGATAAAGATAGATTCTTCAAATGATATTTCTGATCTTTTTATTCCGTGTTTCAAAATGTTCTTCAACTTATCATTTACCTAAAATCAAAAGTTCAAAAAGATTTTGTGATATTTAAAAGAAACTGAATCCGAAATTAGAGGAACACTTTCGTTTAAGAAATCAGCTACATGAAATGGAAAGTGGAAGAATTTTGTGTTTGTTATGATTAAGAATTTGCTTCTCTTTTTTGTCAATTCTATACAAGTTTTGTATAAGTTGAAAAATTCTGTGATGTAAAGTATGCCTTGTCAATTTTAAAGGAACTTTTTAAAGAACTTTAATAACAAGTAAAAAGACACAATATTACTCGCGGAGCTACTGATTCGTTATGTATTTGTACAAAACAAATTACTGTGCCTGTGACATCACAACTTTAAAAATGAAGAAAACTTTAAAGCCTTATAACACGATTCATCCAAATTTCGTACAGAATGTTTAAATATAGAATCGACTATAAAATAAAAAAAAATAAAAAAAAATATAGGTGTTTTATCTTTTATTATCATGTTTTCCATTTCTGTGGGAAAGGAGGAAATGCCACAAAATTGATACACTGGTTTAATCTCCATTACATGTATACCTTTAAAATTTTCTTATTAATTGCCATTGGAAGATTAGCAGCTATGATTAAATGGTTTTATTTCTATTTTCTGATTTTAGTTGAGCAATGTCGTCCAAATCTACACTGTCCTTTAACAAAGCAAGAAGTTTGTGGAACTGATGGAATAAGTTACCTCAATGACTGTAAACTTCGAATTGCAAGATGTCTATCAGGTGGACAGGTTGCTTTACATCATAGAGGACCATGTGGTATGATTTTTTTTAGTTGTGTATATTATGCTAAACGAAATTCCTTATAAATTCACATGAAGGCTCAAGTTTCATTCAACTTTTAGGCATGGCCCAACGTTGTCGCATAATTGTTTGCAATGTTAAATTTGAACCTATTTGTGGAAGTGATGGAAGGACGTATCCTACTCCATGTCTGTTAAAAGCTAATAATTGTCAATATAACAAAAAAGTGACAAAAGCTTATGATGGAAGATGTCATCGCAAAGGTAATTATAATTTCAAAGAAAGAATTACAAGGATAATGCTATTATCTGAAAGCAAAAAAACAATATCCGACAGTAAGTTTATTTAACTTTAAAAGTGTGTGCATTGGAATTTCAATACCTTCGAATAAATATTTGATTTTACAATTCACAGAAAGTGAGAAAATGAACAAAAAAAAGGAAGAAAAATAAATTTAACTGTATAAGTGATACTTGTTGTCAGATATTGCTTTGGCTTGATAGAATAAATTTCAATACTGCTCTTGCTCTTCAAATATTTGTTTAATATCGGACATGAAAAAATATTTTCAAGTTTCAAAATGAGGTGTAAGGAAAGGGAATAAAGGTTTAAATTAAAAAGGAAATTGATCTTTTGTCGGGTCCACCCAATGGTAATAACTATCATAATTAAATAATTCCAGGAAGTAGAAATTTTTGTAGAAATTTTTAGCTTATAATTACTCTTGTATACCAAGAAGTATAGCAAAAATAAATATCCCCCATTTTTCCCCACCCTCTCTTGATTAATCAAAACAATCCCACAATATAAATTCAGAAAAGAAGTCCTAGTAACATATCTTGTTGTCAAATTTGAAAAAACATTGACTATACCTGCCATACTAATTTTTGCGCATTAATTAAACTTTAATGCAGCATAAATTAGTGTAAAAATTAGTACACATAAGGCATTGTTATTGAGAAAAATTGACTTATTAGGATTTAGTTGGATTCAGACCTTTCTGTGAATAACGTCACCTTATGTGTCATTGAAATAATTATTGAATACTTAAGGGAACATAACATAAATATTTGGTACGTACAATCAAGTCAAGGAAAGTTATTGCCACTTTTCCAAATGAGTATAAAAGGATATAAACAAACATGCTCAACTAAGCAATTGAATTTATCCAAAATCCTGAAATCCAAAAAGCCCTAACATTTAAACTTTGTTTTATAAGATTTACCAGACCCACTCCTTTAAAGAGAGAATCACCCTGCCTTACAAAGAGTGAATTAGTGAAATGCTTTAATGCCAAATACCTGACATGTCTGCACCATCAAAATAAAATTCCTGTCAATTTTGGACATTGCATCATTTTGTGATTTTTGCAAAAATAGCCACTACTCAAGCATGATGAAAGATTTTGTTTAACCCTTTTTCTCGATCAGCACTCTGGGGAAATACTTGGAGCTTTGTTTTACATGTGGAGAAAATGCATTTTTTCATATTTTACCTTGAAATACCTGGAAGGATTTTTTATTCTGAGACTAGTCAGTAATAACGGCAATATTTTTCAGAGTTAGTAAGAGTTTCCAGATTCTGAATATAAAACTACCTTCTCTTAGCAGAATTTTTCACAATATTTGTGAAACCTAGACAGAGCTCCATTTTGGAACTCAAACATGTAAACTCAAATCACCTGTGACATCCTTACCTCATACATTTAAGATGATCAGTCCGATAAACCTCTCAATGACCCTACTGAAAGCACGAGCTGCGAGCTTAGTCTACCATTATGTACCGTAAATTTGAACTTCCATTCCTAGAATTTCTGATCAAGAAACAGACATAACTTAAAATTCCTTCAGTAGATTCTGTTAGACCTATGGATAAAACCTTCCTGCCCTCATACCTGATCATTAGAAGTGTCGCTTTGCAAGGTGTTAGTGCGGAAATACAAAAACAGTTTTTGGGTTTCCTTATTTGGAAATAATTTCCTTATCAATATTGGGGGTTTATTTTCGAATCTGGAAATTTTTACTATTTCCGGAATCTACTTCTATCTACTTCTTCTCACTGTGAAAAGTATGTGTTTAAAAGAATGTGGGATAAACTGACTGTTATTACAGTCACTAAGGGATCGTCTCATAATGTTCATCTTAATTCAGCATTTTCATTTTTGTCCTTAATTCGCTCCAAATCGTTCTTGGATGTGCTTGTATTGGAAAATATTTGAGCTGAAAGTGTAGCAAAATCAACCTAAATTCGACCTTGTAATCACTCCTTAAACAACGACGAATTTCTTACTATCGTTCCAAATTCGTCCTATATTCGTCCTAAATTCGCTCTCTGTTTCATTTAAACTTTAGCTTTAGAAAGAATAATAAAATATAAATTGAGTGCACTTTTCATTGTATAACCGTTCTATAAAAAGTAATGATAACTTTAAAATATCAGATGATATGCTTGAGTTCAAGATTGAACGACAAAGAAAAAGGCGTGCTCTGTGTAATGAGTTGAAACAAATGTTGTTCAATATATTATTATTATCATCAGGGTGCCTATTATAGGAAACAAGTTAAGATATTTAATAGTGTGTCTCGCATTGTTGGCGTGAATCAATTTTTAATACACAAGGGATTAAAGAGTTATTCCTTTTCAAAATCAAACACCTGTAGAATGTGAATCTGTAAAATTTAAGCTACTTTTCCATTATGGAAATATCAATTGAAATAGGAATTTTGATCAGAATCCTAATCTACCAAAAAAAAGATTATTGATTTCATAAAGAAAGTAAAATTGTTTGAAATGCTTCTTCTTTTTTAGTAATGTAAGAGCAGCTATATCTGGAGAAACGATGCGAAAAAACGTTTTTGTGTGTGTGTAAATCGGACTTAATAAAAAATCAGTATTGTAAACAAAACTATTTCTCCTTGAACGATCATTTTTAGAATGTTCTTTTTTTTGTGGCAAGTTTAGTCCAGTTGCTAATGGTTTAACCCGGAAAAAAATAATAGCAAGCTAAAACGTTGTCAGATGGTTCCCTTGGTTGTGTAAAGTTGCCTCAGACAAAAGCCCCATCATTCCCACTTGGGAACAGTGAGTTTTGGCCATTTTTCTATAATGGCGGCAGCTGCCCATAGGCCAAAAATTTAAAATCGCCAAAAATTGATGATTTATACCTCATTTGAAAGATATTTTAATGCTGAATAACTTTCAGATAAGAAATGTGGTCCAAAAATTCATTTGATGCTGCAAAATTCAGTGTTAAACAAATGCAAGCTTTACATATAATCCATTTTTTGGCTGTTTTTGGCTGTTCAAATGAAAGGACTACATGCAGTTTGCCGACCCAAACGACACAACAGTGGATTATGGAGTAATTTAATTACAACGTGGTAGACACTTACGAAGTGTGCGTCATTTATGAGTTTTGAGTTTGAGCCAATATACCGTCAAGATGCAAGAGTGACTATGAAGGTTATGTAATATTTACTGGCTTAAGAGAGATTACAAAAGTTTGGAGAACCAAACCAGAGGTGTGCTGGAACAAGGAAAGATGGCACCAACCTCTAGAGCAGCTAATTGTCAGGTGCTTTGTGCACATCAAGTCATAATACAGAAATTATTAAATAGCAAAGAAAAGGCAGAATAATGGGTCTGGAAACTTGAAGATAACAACTGTTGCCCAGTGATGACAGATAATGAAGATCCCCCATAGTGTGACTCCTTCTTAATTGTTCACGGAAGAAATTCTTGTGAGCCAAAAAAATTGCCAAATTGGCCGATCCCTTTATTCATTTATCTGTTCAATACATAATACAACTACCATGATCCCATACAAAAAAATCATTAAAAACATCTCGATGGAATAATAAAAATTTTGTTGAACAAAACTGATATTAGCCCAAGTCACACTGAAGATTAGTTAAATGTCTATGTCATTACTAATCTGGCGTGACATCGGTAACTAACCTCAGATTAATTTAATCACAAGTGTTTTAAGTACACCACTGTCACTTCCACATTAAATTAGTTAATTACAGGAAAAAATATAGATTAGTTTCTTTGCTTTGAAACTTTTCATTAAATAATTGTGAAGTCAGTAAATAACTTATCTGAAGCTTTAACTAATCAGAACTAATCCCAGTGTGTTTTGGGCTATTCTCACTGCCATTTAGGGACACTGTCCCCAAAGTTAGAGTATTGCATTGTGGTAGTATTTTATTAAAGAGATAACTTAATAAGGGGAACGGCCAACTTAGGGAATTAACTTTCGTGAATGACCCTAAACTTTTGCGATTGGCATTGACTGGATCATAACTTCAAATGCATTTATTTTTGGACCATATTTCTTATGTGAAAGTTATTCAGCATTAAATTATCTTTCAAATGTGGAATAATACATCAATTTTGGGAGATTTCAAATTTTTGGCTTATGGGCAGCTGCCGCCATTATACAAAAATGGCAAAAATTCGCTATTCCCAAATGGAAATCAATGGGCTTTTTTGGGGTGAATCCACAAAGCCAACAAGCCATCTGAGAAAGTTTCAGTTTGGTATTCCAGGTTTGACTATTGGACTAGTTGTTTAAAATTCGTTTAGTTTTAAAATTATTAAATGTAATTATATATACAAGTAATTATACAATATCGCAACGTGAATTTATCATTATATGGCGAGTAGTTTCTTCTAAACAACGCAAATTTCCAAAATAATAAAGAAACTATCTGAAGAGGGATATATTTGAATTCAATGCAAGACTTCATCAGACTTTCGTCCTTAAATTCGCTCTTAATTCGTCTTAGAATTCATCCTTGATTCGTCCTCGAGTCACTCTTTATTATTCCTATATGAAATTCGTCTTCTCAGTAATAAGTCCTTTTGAATTCAATTTTATATAGAAAATTGGGAAAAAATTTTGTTTATAAAAGACAAGGTCGAAAATTTTCTACCAAATTTGTCTTTTTACCAATCCCTAAGTCTTTTTGTGTTTGAAATCTTTTTTCAAGGGTAGAAGTAAAATGGTAAAAAATAAACAAGTAGAACTAGAACAGTACTTTTTTATATCGAAAAATAAAACACATTTATATATGTCTCTACATTTTGGTGTCAACCTCCCACCTACCTCTTTCCCCTAAGTTGTGTACCTCTTAAGTTTCCTTGTCTACCATAGCAGGTACAATGCATGAGAAAACAGTTTTAACTTTACTAACTCAAATTCTACTTGAGTTACTTTGAAGCATAAACTTCTAAAACAGCTAGCTTTGTTAGGCTTGGAAAAAAGAATGTTCCAATAAGGTCGAAATAGTTGCTTTCGGTTGTTGCTCTAATAGAACACTTCTTATAGTTATAATTATTATCCATGTTCATATTCATTTCAGTATGATAGTTTTAGGTTTTGGTTTCATGAGTGTTGTCTTACAGTAAAAGCTTTACAAATATCATTTGAGAATGAATGTGATCTATGTACAAACTCATTGTTTACATATCATGTTTTAAGATTTTGCATTTACTAAGTTGCAATATGCAGTTGAAATTCTTTATTGTATTATTCTATCAGTCTGCTGCTTTTCATCTTATTTAACCGATTTGTGATGTAAAAATACCTGGAATAATTTGAAATTCCACCTGGGAATACCTGGAATATACCTGGAAATTGGAAGTGAAATTTTGCTGGCCACCCTGCCTAAATTGTAACTCTAATGGCCATTCTTGTGTCCTTTTGTAGTTGTTGGAAAAACATGTGCTCCATCCTGTTCTCGTCGACCAGCACCTTTATGTGCCAGTAGCAAAAGAAGTAACCAAAAGACTTTTGCAAATCGATGTGAATTTGAAGAATACAAATGTAAACATGACCGAACATTAAGAATCATTCACTATGGAGAATGCAGTAAGTCACCTTATTTAAAAAATGAGCTTGTCTTTTTTGGATACTTGTCATCCACATCCTTTGTTTCATTACCAAATTTTGTAAATACTGGCATATTTTTTATCAAGCCATTATTCTTTTAAAAGATAGGAAAACATTCTACTCAAAATATATTTTTAAGAAAAAATCATCTGTGTGAGTGATCAATCACTCTTTTTGAGATATTTTGGCAAGTGAACTATTCTCCTCAAATGGAGAAGACTGCACTTTCTGACAACCAACTACACTGAATTTATTTAGGGAGCTGTGTAACATCATGCAAAAACGTTTTCCTTCCTTGTTGTGGTACTGATGGCCAAACATATCCGAATGAATGTATGCTTTCCATCAGTTCCTGCAAAAATAAGAAGATTAAATTGAAATTCTATGGTGCCTGTGGTAAAAAAGAAATATTTTTATTATTTCCAGAAGCATTATACAAAAAAATATATTTTAGGTGTTTTGTTGTTGGGTGTGCATAAAAATTTTAAGTACATTTTTCAATTAGTGTACATTTTTCAATTATTTTGATAACCATATTATTACGTGTTGTTGATTTCTACTAGAATCTTGTGGTAAAGAGTGTCGCTTACAGCAACCAGTTTGTGCCTCAAATGGACAAACGTATGGAAGTGATTGCCATTTGAAGGAAGCTAACTGTTTAAGAAGCTACAACAACCGCCTTTCCAAAGTATCAAATGGTGCTTGTGGTATGTTTAATTATTTTCACAAAAAATCTTTTTTCAGAAGATCTTTGTTTTAATGCAATGTATATTAATGATCAGAAATTTTTAAATTTCAATTTCGGAAGAAAGAAAACTAGACAACTACACAGTGTTTTATGTAAATGACTAATTCTTTCTTTCTGATTTTTGAAACTATTGTAAAACTAAAACGCTATTTATTGAGATCACTTTACTTAATTATCACGATTATTAAATTCTCGCAAAGGGTTAACTTCATCTGCATAAGTAAATTTCAATTATTGTAATTATTCTCAAATTAGGAGTGTGTGCTGGAAAAATTTGTACAAGTACCAAACATGTATGTGGCAGTGATGGCAAGACATACCAAAGTGAATGTCATTTAGATAAGTCCAATTGCAGAAAAACAAACAATTTAGTCAGGAAACAGTATGATGGTGCTTGCAGTGAGTATTAACTTTTGAAATGTTTGTAAATCAAAACAATCCAGCATTTTACCATTTCACCTGACGATTTTGTTTCAGAAAGTCTGGCAGTTTTATGTAATACCCCAAAGTCAAATGGAAGAATCTGCACTAAACGAAGAACAACTGCGTATTATTATAATCCTGCCAGTGGTCGTTGTGATTCTTTCACATTTACGGGCTGTGGGGGAAATGCTAATAATTTCCTTCATAAATACAATTGTGAAAAAACATGTGGTACGTATATGATTACATCCTGATGGTCCTAGTTTTTATACAGGTGTCCTAATCTGAATACAGAATTCAGTAGTGTCGGTTGCTTTCAATATGAATGAAATCTTCTCTTTTTAAAGTGTGCATCATAAATGTAATTTAATGAACTTGTTATGTTAAAATTGAGGCTTGTTTGTTCAAGTTCCTTTTTGGTTTACTATTTTTTTAAGATTTATCTGTTTTTGTTTCTTTTAATCTTTTTAAAAATTGTTTTTATTATTTGTTCTTAATATTCTCTGCCATGTTTGTAGTTCCTTGATTTCTTTTATTTAAGTACGAAGATGTAAAACTTATTGTTTAAACAAATACCGTCCAGTCTGTGGAACTGATGGCAAAACGTACAACAATCAATGTTTCCTAGAAAATGCAAGTTGCCGTACATGGGACAAGATACAGCAATTGCATACAGGACCATGTTTCAAACGTATATCCAATTGCTATTAACTATAACATAATTTAGAGATTGTCTTCTGTACACTTCTAAGATTTTTTATGATTTTATAATTTAGCATTCTTTCAGAAATTTAACATCTAAGCAGGAGTCCTCATTTACAAAGTTGTTTTAAAGGAAACAGTGCATGATAAAGTGGAAATCTGCAGTAGTCTTCCTTTTGTTTAGTAACAAAAAGCCAGCTTTGCACACAATCTCTTGTCAAGGTGCGAAGATGTGGGCAAATAAGTTTTACTTACAACTACAAGACTGGCGAGTGCGAACAATATCGAGGTTGTAGTGTTAACAAAAACAGCTTTTCCACAAGACTACAGTGTGAGAAATATTGCAGTAAGTGTATTGGCATAAATATATTTCCATGGAAAGAACAAAGGAGTTATGGAAGCCTAACAAAGGATATTTGTAGGAGAAAAGTTTATGAGCCTTCCTTTAAAACATAATTTCTTTGTTGTTTCAGAACCTTTTTGTAATGTTGCCCAACATTGCCCGACAATCCAATCTGCCGTCTGTGGTACTGATTTGAAAACATATAGAAACTCGTGCTACCTTTCAATTGCAAATTGTAAATCATATGGAAAAATTCAGTTTCATCATTCAGGAGTTTGCGGTAAGTATTATGTTGATTCTGTTATGTATTCTTCTTTTTATTGTCTTCAGAACAAAACAAACATATGTATGAGAGGATAAACAATAATTTGCAAGATGTGTGCAAAGAGTGTGTTTATTGCCCTTCACATTGGTGCTGGTTACCATAGCATTACGAATGAAAAGCAATATAAACTCGTCTGTGAACATGCGTGTTCACTCGGTATGAAGTTATTGAAAGAGGGTAAAAGCTCTTGTGCTGTTGTAAAAAATGTATGTAGCTTTCTGGAGGATAGCCCGCTCACTAATGCTGGTTATGGTTCCAACCTTACTATTGATGGTCGTGTCGAATGTGATGCAGCTGTGATGGAGTCTTATGAAGGACGATTTGCTGGTGTAGGATGTGTGAGAGATGTTAAAAACCCCATCCAACTGGTGTTACACATGTTAACAACACATAACATTCATGATTGTCTTGTGCCACCTCTAATGATTGCTGGTCAGGCTGCAAGAGAAAAAGCAATATCGATAGGATTAGAAGTGGTTGACGATGGACAGCTTGTTTCTCCCAAAAGCTTACAAAATTATAGTCGTTACAAAAGAAAACTGGATAATGATCAACCAATAGCAGTTGATGCAAAGAGGCCTTCCTTTGAAAGCACATGTAAACAAGACACAGTAGGCGTTTTATGCATTGACGATAATGGTACCGTTGTCTCCGGAGTCTCTAGTGGTGGAATTGTTTTAAAACAGCCAGGTCGTGTTGGTCATGCGTCTCATTTTGGTTGTGGCTGTTGGTCATTCCAGTATTCGCCAACCATAACCATTGGTTGTTGTACCTCAGGTACTGGGGAACAATTGATACGGACAAACTTAGCCAAGGAGTTATCAGATCATTATTTTTCTCTTGAAGATAGTTCTCTTTTGAATTTGAATTATGTCATCAAACAAAAGTTCCTTAACTCACCGTTGCTTATAAAGGATACACATCCAAAATACTGTGGCATGTTGCTAGCTAAGCATGAAAAAATAGAAAAGGAATGTCACGTTGACTTGCATCTGGCGCACACCAGCCCTTCATTTTGCTATGGTTACATGTCCGGTCAAATGAAAAAACCACAATCCTCAATCTCAAGACTAAAAGAAAACATTGCTGGAACGAAGGTTGTCTCTCAAGCCTTCCATTTCAAATTATAGAAATGCAGAAAAGAATTTTTTGTACTGATATGTTATAAAAATGGTGTTAAGATAACAGTTTCATTACTTGCAAACTTAAATGAAGTTTAAGGTTGTACTTAGTTTGTGTATGTTATAAATCTTTGTGGGTTTCATCTCACTTGTGAAGAAATCAGGTTTTTTATGATTTCAAAATCTTTAGCATAATTAAGTATTCTTTTAGAAATTTTTCACAGCAGTGTCAGAAAGCCAAACAACTATTTTAGGGAGTTTTGATGAACTGTGTCAATCTTAATTTGATGGTATCCACCATAGAAATACGAGAAGAGAAAGAATAACATCGTCGAATATGTCTTTTGAATTTTTTATTGTTATTTTAGAACAATTGACTCGACACGTGTTCCTAGATTCCATGCTTTTTTCACGTATGTCAGCATTTCAAATAGCTCATATAATCAAAATGAGATAATTACCGGCAATTCACATGACTTTCCCTACCAAATAATTAGGGTTTCCCCTAGCATAACTACATCTTGATTCGCTAAGGATACATTATTAAACATCTGTCTGATTGATTAAGGAAAACAATATTGAACTTTCTATTCAGTTTGGAGAATAAAGTGTAGTCGAAGGTTATCTACCATATTTGTTTATATAATACGAAGCACATCAATCAATCCTAAATATATGGTAGACTACGCTGACATAATAAATAAATTTCACATTTCACTTGATGAAGATTCTGAGGCATAATTACTATTCTTTTGATTAGTTTAGTGTTTAATGATGACTTTCATATTAAAATATACCCTGTAAACAAAACAAAACAAATTTTATGAAAACTTAGATAAAAAGGTAATGTCTAAAACAATCCTATTTCCACTTGTTAATTTTTCAAAGTGTACATGGAGTATTATTTGAGTAACTGTCCATATATATTGAAGTTTTTAGTAATTATTGACATGATTGATATGTATGCTGCATTAGCCCTCCCTTCCATCGTTAATACTTGTAAAAAATTCAATGTTTATTTACATGTACATTAAAGTAATTTTTAACTTTAGATTTATTTATATATTTTTACAAAGTATATTCTCTATCTTCGAAAGGTAGATTTCTATTTGACAGTTTTTGTATCTCATACTCCAAACTATCTTTATCCACTATGTGTTTATATGTTTATATTCACGAGCGAACAAAAATGAATTGTCAGTTCTCAGTAAAATCGTGTGCTTATTCGTGTTGAAAGTTAAAATAATTATAACATAAATTAATTATTTATCCAAACTGACAAATTATATATGTTTTTAATGACCAATGAAAGTTTCAGCTGATTGTTTTAGAAAAAACAATCAAACACACTTGAGATTACATCATTTGAAGCAAAAAATAATTATACCACCCGCTCTTGGGACCTGTAGTTTGAATAGCTCAAAGAACGTTGTTATTCTTTCTCTTCTCGTATTTCTATGTATCCACCATGTCCTTCCCTTGGTTTGTTTATCAAAAATCTCATATAATTATTCTAACCTGCTGATTCCTTTTTTATAGGTGGCCAGCAGAACTGAAATGTTGTCAAATGATTGAGTTCCAGTTTATATACTTCATTCATATTCTCATATAAACCACTTTTCAGCATTTTTCAACTCACAAGATTTTTTTAAGATTATTTTATTTTACAATTAGATACGTAACATTTCTGTACTTTTGCCCTGGTTCGTTTCTTTCAGTTGATAAGCTGATTTTTAGAATTTTTGGTGCTATATTATTTTTATGTTTTTTAAAATTTATTTTTTGGAACAATCAGAGCATTCTTTTACAAACTGGAAGTAAGTAATAAAATCCTTTGTTATTTTGTATTAGTGAAAACTATTTCTTTCTAACAAGTTGTCTTCTTAAGCTGCTACATAAAAATATCATGCTGTCCATACCAATCTAAGCAAACCAAAAAGACTTTGAATCAAATTATGTTATGATACTGAAAATTTATCAATTAACAGACACTCCTAAAAGCAGGTGCTTCCAATTATTGGTCATGTTCCACTAGACCTCCACAGTGTAAAAAACCTCACATTAAACTTTCTGGCAGACACATGTAGTTACCCAGAAAAATTCTTGGCACCAAAAGTGTCCACAAATTGGAAGGTTTTGTAAGTTTAAAATAAGTAAAATCTAAAATTTACCTCTGATTCTGATTCCTCACTTTCTGCCCGTAAATTACATAATTAATATATATAGGGTAAATTATGTACTGCAATTTTTTAGACTATTTTAGCAACTATATTCTGCTTAAGCTTTCAGAACCAGTTCTCCACATGGAGTGTGCATTTCCATACAATATTGTAGAATTAATGATAATATATATATTATGAGTTTCATATCTTTCTGAAATTATATTTTCTATGATTTTTTCTTTCACTTCACTAAAGATTTATAATGTTGCAGGGCTCAAAATAACTTTTCAACCTCTGGCGGTACGGAAGTACTGTAGCTGTCAATAGTATCTAGTTCATCATTGTGTATTGCAAGCTATCTGAAACATAAATCATGTGCAAAACGTGTTTTAAATGGAAAAATCTTGTTGATCACCAGAAAGATGTTTTCAATGATCAAGATATTAAACTCAGTGGTCAATGACTGCTCCTTATTTCAAGCCCTGTGCTTCCTGTTTGAACAGCAGTCTACATTGAAAGTACAAACAAACAAGGCTTGTTTTCAGAATAGTGCTGTTGTTACCAATGAGATTGATGGAGCAATTTGTTTACACTATTCAAGGTTTTGATGTTTGCTATATAATGTTAAGATCTTCAAGATGTTTGTAGTTGAATATCCCACTCATTTTTCTTAAAGAGCCTTGGAGCTGATTTCAAAAAATGTTACAGGAGATCCCAGAATTCAGCTGCATATAACAAAACAAGAATCTAATTTTCAAGGGATTACACTGGCCTATTCATCATTTCTTGCAAAATCAAAGTGGCAGTTTGCATGTAGGTGGTTAAGAGGACTTTCCTAAAAATTTGTTACAATTATTGAAATTATGTTTTCTTTCTCAGAAAATAATACAACCTTTATCTACTCCATTGCATCTTAATTGTCTTTCGATCGTTCTGAAACCATCATAACATGTCTGAACCGGATACATGGAGCAAGCTGCAAGCTCACAAACGAAAACAGGACAGCCTGCGAGAGAGATTAGCAAAAAGAAGGAAGGAAAGACAAGGTCTTCTCGTTCCTTCTTCAGCAAGTAATGAGCTGTTAAAAGATTCAACTTTAGGTTAGTCTGTTATTTATAACCTTACATCAAAGAAGCTTTTGAAGGATTTTGGTCAGAACAGTAATCACTGTTACAAATACTCTCATCTTTTCCAAAGCTAAGAGATCGAACTTGGGAGGGGAGTACATATCAACTTATTTCTTGTTTTTATAACCAATTTTCTCATCTTCTCTCATTTGAAAGTGTCTCTTTTAGAAGATGGAAAGAAGACTGAAGATTCTGAGAAAGACAACAACTTAAAATCTGAGGATAGTGAAAAGGGTGCAAAAACAGTCGATGATATTGAGAAACTGTTATCCCTGGCTTTTGGTGAAAAGCAAGTCAAATTACCTATATCTGCCAACGATTTGTGTCAACATGTACTAGAGGTCCGTGAGTTGATTTATTAATTCGCAGCCATGAAAATGTATTTGTAAGCTTGCCACGTCACGCCTGTTCTCTCTAAATTTCAACGTACCGTGAGAAGGCTGGGTCAGAAAATGTGTATGGTTTATTAGCGTTGTTGATAAATGAATTTCATTTTTTTGTCCATAAAGACAAATCTGTGAAGAATCTGGATGGACGTTATCTTCATCACAGTCATCCTAATCTGTATATTTTGCATTCTAGCATCATAAAATAAAGACCAGTTATGAGCAGATTGTCACTGTACTTGATAAATTAGAAGCGAAGAATTTCATCAGGTAGAGTCCACAACTATTTTCTGTTCAATGTTGAATGTTTTTTTCTTAACAAAATTCTTCTTTTTTTTTCTTAACCAAATTCTTTTTTTTCTTCTTATTTTAGTTTGAAAAGAAATGAGAATCAGATATCAGTGCTTGACTGTGAATGCACTAAGGTTAATAGATGACTATTTTGTTGAAAATTAACTTTCAAGATATTTTTACTTGAGTCAATAAGTGAAAACGGGAACCACAACAGTTATCCAACTTTCTGGCGGAGTGTGGAATTCATTGAGCTGGAAAAGAAAACTATAATTAACACTCCTCTGCATGTGACACTGATTCCACCTCTGAATGGGTTTTATTTGTGTTATTTTGGGATCACAGTTCCTTCATGGGAGATCACCTTCACATCTAATGCAATTCTGATAGATAAAAAATGTATTGGCTTTCTCCCTGTGAGAGTTGGATGTGCTAATCCGCCTGAAGTTACTAGAATGTCTTTCTTTTACCTTTTAGCTGAAAGCTGTTCATGGTAAATACACTGAAGGTTTGTGTTGAACAATTTATATTTTGTTGGCATTATATTTGTTCACAGTTATCACTAATATAAGCTGCAGAGGATAATTTTAATGAAGCCAGAAATCTTTTCTTTTTTTATCTTTCATTCATTAACCTACTTTTATTCATTCAATACAGAAGGAATGTTGATGCAACCCCCATAACAAAGATTATTTTTTTTCAGGTAAAAAGGAGGACAGGTCCATTCAAGAGAGGTGTGTTTTGATACAAAATATTCTTCTGTTGCAAACAACAAACTATAATCTTTTTTGCATCAGAACAACTTCTAGTGCATCTTACAAGATCATTTAAATATATGGTTCTAAGATGTTTCTTCACCAAAATTTACCATGGCAGGTGCTGCATGATCTAGTACATGAGGCTGTCACATATCACTTCACAAAATAACTCATCAATCCTAATGGAAAATATTCATATGCAGTAGTTTAAGTGGGATTTAAAAACCAGGGGTCCCTGGTTCCAACCTGCCTCAGGACAAAGTCTCAGTCCCCTTGAGATTTCCTTTTGAGATTATTTGAAAATCATCATCACTACACCAACTTTTAAATCCTCAACATCACCCTGAACGTTCTGATTTTCATACAGTTTGTTAACCAAGTATTATTTGAAGTTAAAATAATGCTTTATAGTCCTATTGTGTTATGCTAGATATAATTATAGATATTTTTATGACTTTCTGCTTCTTCATTTAAATTTTTTATTTTCATCATGAACTGAATAGAGATCAAACTAATGTCAAAACGAAAGAACTGAAAACAGACACAGATAGAAAAGATGATGTTGCGGTAATTTTGTAGTTTTTTTCTCTACATGATATTTTCTTGTACCTAATGTATATTATTCTCTTGGTACATAGGGGTTGCAACCCAATTGGAGAGTGTTTGTTCGTTCGTTGTGTATAAGTAATGATTAGAATTTTCACATTTCTAGACGCTTCTTTCCATGCCAACAACTAAAGAAGTTGAGGTATCAATCTTTTTCAAATAAATTTTTGTTCTGAAAAAATGTAAAATGACTACCTTATATTTTCATTCCGACATGACTAACTTAAGGTAGTCAAATGACTCACTTCTTCGGTTTGTATACTATACAGTTTGTTGTGTTGTTCCATTATCAGTAGAGCTGGATCAGAAGACGGAAATAACCACATGTAGGATACCATATTTAATTATCATACTGATATTTCAAGATGTTACGTTCCCCTAATATTGAGTGTTTGGTCATTTTTCTGGCTGCAGCGTTTCTCGACTTATATGTATAGAACTTGCATTTTTGATTCAGAAACAGTGAGACCAGTTCTGATCAGGTCTATAATGTATAAAGTTGTGTGACACAATTGTCAGATGTTGATGACTTGTAGCGTTGCCATCCGCATATTTAGCTTTTAACATTCATGCCGTCATCATCTTCGTGTAAACTAAGCCTTAAGTTGTTTATAAATGAGTTTTATGTCTCATCTTTTTCATTTTCCAGAACAAACAACTTGGTAGTGAAATTCTTGACTTGCTCAACCAGCCAACCGCTAAGGTAGGTGGCCTGGTCACTGATCAAACTTTCAAGATTTCAGCGTTGTTTGAAAAGACTGCTGATTCAGGAGAATTACGAAACAAATTTCTCTTGATGGCTATACTTAGCACTGGAGTGGAAACCAAAAAACCATACATTATTGCGAGGCTTCAATCTGGATAATAGATCTGTTTTATTCCCTGCAGGAATTATCATTAGTGGAAAAATTCAAATCGCAGGGTGGTGCCATGGTGCGGGAGTTTTGTCAATTTGGAACCAGGGAAGATTGTCGAAAGGGTAATACTCAGAAAGGGAAATGCAAAAAGGTAACACTTTTCAAACAGAAATTATTCAAGTGTATATGATAAACATATCTATCTATCTATCTATCTATCTATCTATCTATCTATCTATCTATCTATCTATCTATCTATCTATCTATCTATCTATCTATCTATCTATCTATCTATCTATCTATCTATCTATCTAGCTTCACTTCCGAAAGATTATCCAGGCTCATACAGATGGTAAGATGATGTCATGAAAGTATTTTATAATGATAGATTTCACGAAGGGATTTTCCTTTAAAGAGACGATTTAACTATTGTAACGATTTAACGATTGTAACATGTGCACCCATCATGGTTTAATGTATTCTGCAGAATGTTGGAAATGAAGCATAGTGGACATATTTCGTAATGATTTTCTATTTGCGTTTAGAATTGCTTGGTGATTGTTCATTTCTGAACACATGTTTTCATATGGACACCTGTAAGGTATAGCAACTCAATTATTTCCTACGTCTTACCTGCAGAGAGATCTTTCGTGCTCGTACTTGAAAGCAAATAATCCGTCTTCATATGGATTTTTATTTTAGTATGTGCATTATGAAGTTGATACTCGTGGCTTGGAAGAATATGATGCCAAGAAATTAGATTCTTCTAAATCAGTGGCGAAAGTAAGGAATTTCAAATCTTCTTAGACAGTTAAATGTAAGTGTATACAGACATGTTGCAGGGTGTGGGTTGAAAAGATCACTAGAAAAATTGAGTTTTACTGTGATATGACTCTCTGAATGAGATAGGAAAAGCGGGTTGGAATGACACTTCAAGGTGCTAACGTTTTTCTTTCATTCTTCTAGTCTTCAGATGTCATCAACTCGAAAAAGATCACGATGACTCCTCCACAGGTATTTTTTACATACTTATTGTTAATTATATGTTACTGTAATGTTACTGGTGATGAGGGAATTTCCATATCATTCGAACCCTCAACAGCATGGCTATCGCATGGCTAGCCTAGTATACTAAAGCTCACCTTTTTTCTTCGGGAAAAACTGTGAGACTTGAAAGGTCTGTTTTAAAGAATGACAAAATTTTTGAATGGTACAGGTATTTCAAATCCACCCACAAAGTTCAATCCACACAAAAATCAATTCACATCTAAAGTACGCAAATTTAAATAGGACAGGTAGAAAATCTTTTAGTTTATGAAATCCCAAAGTGACCGTCCCGTTGCGGTCAAAAGAATAGAATTCTACTTTTGACCACCAAATCGTAAAAACGTTAATAATTTCTAACCATTTTTTAAGTATATATATGAAAGGCATACCGAACTACCCAGGGTATTACTAATTTTGAGTTCGAAGACTCTGGGTCAGTCACCGCGTGTTACATGCTTTTGAATTAAGCGGATCATAAATAATTTTATATATATATATATATATTGAAGTTATATTGTTTATTAATTGCGCCTCCGTTAATTTGCTGACCATGGAAAGTTAGTCTGTATATTATTCCGACAATACCATGTTGTTTAATATCTAGTTATGTCATATGTAATTCTTCAAAACTTTTTTTTCATTTCCGTTTGAACGTAAGAAAATATTACACAGATTTAAAAAACAAAACAAAAAAATTGAAGTTGACTTACTTCCGGCCTGATAATAAGTGTAATGTAAGTATAAAAATAAACACTATTTTGGAGAATTGAGCGCTTTCATGACGTCAACGACGCAGTTCTTTTTGTTTGAAGATGTTGGATGAATTAAACTTAAATTTTTTGTTTGAAGATGTTGGATGAATTAAACTTTTTGTACTTAAATACAAAAATAAACACATAATACATAAATACAAATGTTTTCATTCATTAGTCAGCAAAAAAAATTCACTAAATTGTTATTTCATTTTCGTGCCAATATTATGATATTAACTATGTGTTTCTTCACACAACTGGAATTTAAATCATCCGAGTCATTATTTAGTTTCAGTTTTCTTAGTTTTTCCCAGCTTTTAAATTCTTCCTCATTATTCTCTGACTCCCTTTCATACAGATCAATAATTGAATTTTCAGTATGCCTAAAACTAAGAGTTTCGGTACATCTGTACAGGTGGCCGAAGGAAGTCATATCTCATTTAGAAAACAAAATTATTTCGCGGAAAATTTTCATTATTCATTATTCATTATGTTGCCCTAGGCATAGATAATGTGCAGAAAAACTAGAAATATCAATAAAATTCATGGCGCAAACACAAAAATTGAAGAAAACATTTCCCTTTTCCCTTCTTCTCTGTTGTTTTGCATCAATTTTTCATGGCTATATTGGGATTATCAAAATGTTTGAGGAGTTTGAAACTCTTTGGCATTTTTTGGGAGAGATAATGAAATTTTCCAAAATAATGAGTTTTTAATGTTGCATGTGGGAGGTTGACGGTATGACTTCCTTCAGCCTAAAACATAAAAGCCGTTTTTAAACCGCTTTTCCTCATGTTCCTTTTGTTTTGTTTTAAATGACTGAAGTTTTATTTACTCTTTTATTTTTATGACTGAATAATATACACTACAGCCCGAAAGAAACTTTACCCGTCCTCTCAATAACTTCTAAAATAATTTTTGTTATGACATAAAACTTACCACAGTAACACATCACTTATAAACAAATTGAATGGAACAAAAAAATTGTGCTGGCGTCATCAGAAATACTATGAATAAAACGTCGAGTTCAATTAGCCATTTAAGTGTGCTATTTTCTTGTAACGACTTAAATTTTCCATGTTTTATTAATAGTGTTCTTCATCAAATTTTCTAAAATATCAGCATTTCTAAATATTTTCATTGTATTTTGATTGACCACCTGTCAATCTTTTGGTTCCGCCGGAAGTACCTGCTGTAATGGAACTTTTTTCACCATTTTCCAAAAGCCTAATAAATTCTGAGGAAAGCCACAAAATTTTAATGAAATAGCAGCGGAAGTTCTTGAGATATTAAAAAAGAGGGTTAAAAAATACTCCTTTAAAGTACTTTTTCCTAAAATAATTCGGTATGATCTGCATATTTTGCAATTCATTACATTTAACTCTCAATCTGAATATCCGGAATGCGTCAGTCGATTTTTTCTTGCTCACACAATTGCACATTCAAGAATTATGCAGCAAGCCTGACTCAAAAGAAACAAGAAATGCTTCGCATAGCAACAAATCGCGTGTTGTAGATGGACGCGATGATGGTGACTGTTTAGACCACAGCAATATAACGGCAAAGTTTATGTCTTTATAAATTCATTCTTTGTGTCGTTTTTTCAGGATACGAAAAATTCGGGAAAAAACGATTTATATATTTTGTACTGGGCTAATACTTTTCATTTCTATAGAGCCTCAAAATCACAAACAAATAACAAGAGAACACAGCAGATGGACTCTTAATACAATCTTCACTAAGCAGCATACTTGTCGAATTCTTACAAAAGTTTTTACACTTAGTTAAAAAATGACAAACGAAAACTTATATAATTATCAAAATATACATATACTATTCAAGACATTCTTGATTCTACTTAAAAAGGTGGCTATTTTGCACTATAACACAAATGCTACCATCATTTTTAAAGTGTTTGTATACATAAGCATCTATACAGAAAATCATATAATTTTTTTTTTTAATTGGAATTAATTTTTGTGGGTTGGCATTATTTGGAAATTTTGCAGGAATTTATTTTCACATATCAGTGTGAAATGGATATTTTGTGGAATTTAATTTTGCGGATTGGACCAAAATCGGGATTCACAAATGTTCAATAACAAAAGTTCAAAACTTTCAGTTGATATATTTTCAGTCAACCTGTGCTGCATTTCGAATCTGTCAACAAAAAAGATTTTCATTTTGGCCAGAAAGGGGTGTGGGGGAAAGGGAGTATAAATATTAAGTGAGTCACTTTAAAAAGGTGATTGTATATACAGCACAGTCTGGATGAAACTTTACGATTGAAGCCAAGGGGGAAGGGGGAAAGTTTTTTTATTGACATCATCATCTTAAATGACTCATTGTATAAAAATAATTAGTAATAAAAGATGTTGTTCTCCAAATCAAGACATTACATAAAGGACACGTAAATTATTAGATGACTTTCCATGTTTCAACATGGAATATCCAATCATGTTTCAACATGGAATATCCAATCATGTTTCAACATGGAATATCCAATCATTGGCTATCAACATCATGGTGGTGCATATGTTATTATTCTCTCGAAGAAGGGTCTCTATCTATGAACATGAAAATTAAATTTTAAATCTAATCTTAGTGCTGTGGATGGGTAGCAGCATGCAAATCTGAAGGAAAATTACCGATAAGCTTATTCTATGTAATTCTACCGTACTCAAACCCTTTATTAGTGGCACTGGTGGAGGCAAAAAAAGAACAATAAATCAGTCAGTTTTCCTTTAGCTATACTAGCAAACAAAATGTAGCTAGCAGGGAAAAAGTAACAACTTTCAAATTGTACTGCCAACTGGGAACAGTCAATGCTGGGCATAAAGAATTTCAGTAGGAAAACGTTTATACACAATTTATACGAAAAAGTTTATACTAACAACCGAGAAAGCCTTGTGCTTCTTGCTTAGCTTAGAACGCAACGCATGCAGACCATTCGCGAAGGTATAGGCTGCATTCCAGGGCTTATGCTTAGGCGGAAATTTCTTAATACGGCAACTGGGCCATTTTTGAAGACACGAACGGTTCCTATTTCAAACACCTCGCGTATGCGCGATTTGAAAAATCTTTAAAATGCTTTTACTAAGGGTGAGACATCTATCTTCATCTCCAGCCTCAAAAGTTGAGACAACCAGTGGAGGAGATCTATCATACTCACCATGAAATTGAGTTCTAAATGGTCCTAAAGGTTGTTTTTTTAAGCGCTTATTTCAAAAGTTTTTGTAAAATAAAAGTATATCCATCAAAAAATTCTCCGGTCACATAAACGGTCTGTAAAGTGTTTGTTTCAGTATTATGCTCAGCTTTAATTAACCATTTGATTTTTTGACAGTGGATTCAATGTGACGTCCGCTACCTCGACTTCGACGTTCTTGGTAAATTTAGCGTGGTAATGGCGGATCCACCATGGGATATCCACATGGAGGTAACAAACAGATTCCTTAATTCCTTTCCAAATGTGATAAAGTTTTGAATACTGGAAATGTGAAGAAACCATATCAGATTGATGTATCCATATTGATAACCAGCTACTTCTTAACATCCTTTGTTTTAGCTTTTATTCTTTACAAACTAGTTAGAAAACCTGTCCACTTCTCTCCTTATTATGATAATCTATAGAAATTTTCGGGAGAGTAATAGCTAGGTTCACCCTAGCGACGTGGAACAGGTCATGCGACAGCCAACACAGTTTTCACCATCTAATTTGGCATTTGAACCAAACTTAGCAACTGTTTAACAATAGACTGAAATTTCATTGGATGTTTTTTTTGTTGTGTTTTTTAAATTCAATCTGCTGTTATCAACTGCCATTGTGGGTTGAAGCTTCAAATCACATCAGCTAATAAAAATATTAAGGGAAAGAGTCTGTTAACTAGCTATTTCTAAACGTACTCATATGTATGAAAACGTCAATCGTGGACTGTTTGCCCCCCTTTTATTATTTTTCTGCTTTATCCTTTCACTAACTCTCTAACGTTAATGTAGCTTCCTTATGGTACAATGAGTGATCACGAAATGAAAGCCTTGCCAGTGGCTAAACTGACGGATAACGGTTATATCTTCCTGTGGGTGACTGGCAGGTTTGTAACAAATTTTTCTAATTCGGCTCAGAATTGTATTTACTGACCATTCGTGTGATGTTTAAACCTTGAAAAACTTACTGGTTAGTTTCTTTTTCAGAGCTATTGAACTTGGTCGAGAGTGTTTACAGATTTGGGGGTAAGGTGTTCGTGTTAGATGACCTCTGGTACTACATCATAATTAACGTTCATTATGTAGATTTGAATTCTGTGTTCCGACTTACGTTACTAATTATTTTGAAATATCTTGTCATGACTTCTGAATTCCCCTTTCGCACACTATTAGTTTTGTTTTCCTCAAGGTGATTGTGGTTCACAATGCACACAATGAATAAAACAAAGCTTTATGCGTTACAGTTGTTGATTATCCTCTAGATGGTTCTAGTCATAAAATTTGTTACGAAACACTGGAACACAGAATAGCAGTTGTTTCTGGTTACAACGTTTTGTGTTATTGTTGATGAAGAAGCATTGTATTTCATTATCTTTTCTTCATTGCAGGTATCAAAGGTGTGATGAATTGATCTGGGTAAAAACAAACCAACTTCAACGCCTTATACGTACTGGACGTACCGGTCATTGGATCAACCATGGTAAAGAACATTGTATTGTGAGTATTACATTCAGAACAACTTTGAGAACAACTTTGAGAATGATTAAGTGAGTGTGACATCAAAATGTTATTTTATCTTTTCTATTTTTCTTTCTTTCTTTTTTTGACACTTACAACCCTGGGTTTTCTTTCAGTTTGGATGTATATAGACCTGGCCGCCTGTATTATTTATTTTTTTTCGTTTGTTGTAACTTTTCTTAACCAATAGGGTCTCGCGAATTTTCTTTATCGAATACGTCCCTGTTGCGCGCGTAATAACAAGTATGAAAAAATTGTCTGTTTGTCGAATGTCTTTTTGGTTATATTTTTATGCGTCTGAAGTCTTGATCTATGAAACGCATTTGCGAAAGAAGTAGAAAGTGAAAGGAAGATGTTCTTTGTGAAGATTTTGTACCAATTCTTACATTTGTATAATATGTATTATATACGTTTGTACAGATCGGTGTAAAAGGCAGACCAGACCCGCAATTGTTCAATAGAGGATTGGATTGCGATGTATTAGTTTCGGAAGTAAGTATAATCCGACTGTTATTGTATATGAGAATGGAATTAAAAGAATACAGATTCATCGTCGATGTTATTTTGAATTTCAGGTTCGGGACACTAGTCATAAGCCGGACGAGGTTTATGGGTTAATAGAACGTCTTGCACCAGGTCAGCGAAAAGTTGGTACGTACGAAAAAATCAACGCTTTCAATCGTCTATTCACGTTTTAAACTGTAGGCCATCCCGAACAGTCGATTCGTCCATTATTTCCCAATATCACAACCACACCCTGCCCTAACCGCTTGCACCGACTCCACGACCTAGCCATAACCAAGTCCTTATAAAATGTGATACCTTGGGATTGAAAATTTTCACGGAACAAATTTTCAAAGGTCAAGAAACAGTTAATTTCGGGAGCGGTCAACTGTTATGAATGATGGATTAATTCTCGTATATTTCATCAAAATGTTGGCTTTTGTTTAGAATTGTTTGGAAGAATGCATAACGTCCAACCTAACTGGTATATAGACTGTGTTGTTAGTAAAATGATGCTGTAGACCCTCTTTATTTCGAACTGTCAGGGAAAACTTCGAATGATGGAGAGCTCCAATTACGGAGGTTTATTTATCATTGAAACCATATGTGAATTATAAAAGGGGGATCTAATTACAGATACTCTACTGCGCCATGCTGAGATCGATATAAAGCTGATATTATTTGTACTTCCACTTCTTAAGAAAAGTTCATTACGATGGACCTTTCCCAACTTTCTGTTTAAACATCATATTAAGGTCTAGTCAACATGTCTAGCCTCGTTTTTATCCATTTCATTGTTTACCTGTTTTCAAAACTTTACTACTTAGTAATAGTCACTGTCACCTTATATTTTATTTTACAGGACTTCTGTGATAACAGTATATGTGTACATTTTGTATATGATGTGACTAGGCCATAACACAGTTTTTAAATAGAAATTCGGGAAAGCTCTTTTCTTTTCCTTCCGGCTTCCAAGAACTTTATAATCTTTTACTTTTTTTATTCTGAAAAAAATATTTTATTCTGAAAAAAGTTTACTGGTCTTCTTGTTTCTTAGGGTAACCCTTGGAAACCAATTATCTGGGGTAAATCTAAGCGAACCCGATGTTGCTAGACGATTCCAAGAAAGGTATCCGAGCGGAGTATCAGTTGGTAAACCGAAACCCAAAGCCATCCCGACTGTTATCGATGTGACTCCACAGCAAGGTGGTGCGGATATGCCGAGTAATAGTTGATGCAAGTCTGATGAGGTGTTGCTGATCTTAGGAAGTTACCCGATAGTAGTCTCTTGCTAAGAGTATACACGAGAGAGGCACCCGAACCTAGATGGTAAATATAACGGGAAACGATGATGTAGAAGGTTACTTCAAATTATGACTAAAAGACAAACGTGACTTTTAAATACATTCCGGTTTCCACTGGGTCTTCACTTAGTGTGACTTGCAGACAGTAGAATTTTATGACGCAAAAAAACATGATCAAGATGTTTTTTTGTAAGACTTTTATTTCAGTTGATGTCAACAGAACTTATTTCGATGTACGGGACTTTACGATATCATGTTGTTGAAACACCCTCTAAAGGCTACCGTACACTATGTAATCAATCGTATGTAATTTGCCATACTTATGGCGTATTTAAATAACCACAACTGTTCTTGCTACTTTAGTCGTACAAACTTTCGCGAGCATAAACTTTCGCGAATCAAGACCAAACTGAAATTTTAAATGCATGGATTTTCAAGAATAAAAAAATGTATATACAACAGTTGCGTGTTACACCAGTGTTTTATAGGCATACAGAGGCAGAATATCTTAAGCATATTTTAAGGATATCTTGAGGCTAAGAAGTTAGCATAAAGAAGTAAATTTTACCAACCGAAATAGTTGAGTAGTTAATGATATTTGAATAGTTAAATTTATAAGCATGTTTGAGGCTTGACTCTTTAAGATTTTTTAGCATGGCCGAGGCTGAACTCAAAATACATGATGCTTTTTTTAAAAAAGGTGTGTTTCTTGATATCGAGCAAGAAGAAATTAGGAATCCTCAAAAAAAAACAAGAATCCTCCAAAGAACAAGGTTCCTCCCAAAAAACGTGCAAAACAAACGGATATCAGAACTATGTTTGGTCCTGCTTTACCAAGACCCGGAAACCAAAATTGCGCGAACGATACAGAGAAAGTTGCTGATGTTATTCAAATAGACTAGATTAGTGTAAATTTGTTTATATTGAGACGTTTCGTTTTGAAGAATACATACAGTATCTGAAAATTCTTCTCAAACCTTGAAAAAAATGAGCTTTTTAAATTTTTTTTCGCGAACATAAACTTTTGCGAATCAAGGAAAAACATTTATTTCGCGAGCATAAACTTTCGCGAATCGCTTAGTCGAAAATTTTTGAAGACATTAACTTTCGCGAATTGGGCCAAAATTTGCGAAAATCGCGAAAGTGCTCGCGAAAGTTTGTACGACTAAAGTAGTACACCAACGAAAAAGTTTCTTTTCAATTATGGAAAATCTGACTGGTTAAAACCTATGATTAATCACGAAGTTGAAATCACGATTTTGTGGCATTAGATAATGTAGCATGTGATCATTGATCATTCAAACCTTCAGTACTATAAAATCAGTTGACAATTGTCAGTCTAGAACATATCATTCATTGTTTTGTAGCCTTTGGAAAGAACTTGTGGACCATTATTTTCTCTAATAAATGCCCTAGGCGTTTATTTAACTTTTTGGATTTTAGAGAGGGCGTTCATTAGAGAAAGTACAATTCGAAGCCATGGTGCTTTGATTAACCCTACAAGTCAACTTTTATTTATTTGAGGATAAAAATTGTAGAAATGATTTTTTATTAGAGTCAAATTAATCTCTAATTACACTCTTGGCATTTCCTCACATATTCTCTTCTGTGTGGTATTTTCATTTTAATGACGTTCATTTGAAAACCCCAAAAATAGGAGAAAACTTATCGATCTCGTCCGCCACACTTTGCTTTGACAATATTGTTCAACCTCAAACCCAGGGTCTCTTGCCTTTTCGATATTCGATATCTTCATTGCTGCCATCCGTATGTCGAAAAGGCAAGAGAACTTGGGTTCGAGGTTGAATATTGTTTTATGTTTGTGTGTGGTAAACTGAAACTTAATTCTAAACATCGTTTTCTGGCGTGACTAATTCGACCATCTTGTCTCTATTTCACATCATATGACTAATTTATTCAAATTTATTATACCTAATCCCCGTCATGAAGAAAGTTATCTTTACATGAACTAAACTATTAATACAATACAGTTTATTAATACAGTTTGTAACTTGCGTTGCACAACTCGTTTTGCACCATTTCTCGTTGGTTGAAAAAGATTGCAGCAAATGTGGTCATCTTACTAGGACCCAAGGAGAAGTACAGTAGAACACCCAAGGAGAAGTACAATAGAATCCCGATAACTCGAACAATGTTTATCGCTCTCTTGGAGGTTCGAGTTATCGGGAGTTTAATGTACTTACTTGCGTTTGCTGCCTGTGCATTTTCAAAACAATGTCTTTGGAGATCAGAGCTTCAGGTTGGTTTTCCACTACAGTCCGAAACACGCGCATTAAAACTAGAAGAGTCACCATTTTTAGAAGTTGACGGCCTTTAGTTTATCTAACGTGAGATTTCAAAAAAATTGTGCCGAACATAAAATTTTACACGAAAATATTTTGTGATTTCATGTAAAAATTTATTCCTTCGTGAAAGTTTTTTTCGGGGTGTACTTTTGATAGACGAAGCAGACGTTTTCGTTATATTCATATTTACAATATGTGTATGCGGAACTGAAATTTGTTTGTCGTCATATTCGGACAGTAAAACCATTATTTGACCGCAAAATTATTATTTCATTTTTCGCAGTTAAGGCCTGGTTTCACGGACATATTTTTTCAAAATAATATTATTTCGAACATATTGTTTGTGTATCGTACATATTTTTTAACAAAAAGTAATGTTATGGAAATTTTTTATATGAAAAATCAGCAGCAGATCAGTATGGTAATTTTAAAGTAAATATGATGGCCGACAAACAGATTTATTAGGAGTTATGGTTGTTTCGTTAGGAGTTGCTCTTATAGCTGAACAAAAAAAAACTCAAAAAGAAAGAAGAAAAAGGAAACTTTATTGGGTTAAAGATTGGTTGCAGTAACAACTGTAACTTCTTGTTGTCTTCGATCAAAATTCAATTTTCCATGTTAAAAATTACTTTGAGAATATGTTTGTTTAGTTAAGTCGAAACGTGCTTAAATTCAGTGCTTCAAACAAAAGATCCATTCGTATGATAATAATAACAAGATTCGCATAAAATATACGACTTATATTTCCTCATTTTTATCCTCTTTTTTTTTCGAGATATCTGAACAATAGTAGAAACACGGCTATTATGGCCGTGCTGACAATGACATTATCTTGCTTGATAAAGTGAGACCACATACTTGCTCAATAAACTGGCATGAATAAACTATACTGCAGGAAGTTTTGTCTCGTTTTCAGTATTTCATAATTACTTTTATCTACTTCACCGGGGAATTCCAAGAATAAGTTATGAAATCGGTATAACAATACATAATTATTCAGTAGTTGAATTCTCCATGGAAGTACACTGAATAAAGAGATAGAAATACAATTCAATTTCGATAAAAACTATATTATTACGGTAGCAGCGAAAGCGAATACCGTATTAAAACACCCTTGGACTACTACTACTCCTACTCCTCGGGCCGAAAAGGCATTTAGCCCACGCTTTAGACTCTGCGAAATTTCCTTTACGAAACTATATAAATTGTATGAACGAACGCAGGCTAGGAATTTTCAAAAGCTTATCAAACCATTCAATAAGTTTTTGTTTTTTTTGGTATTTTACCAGTCATTCACGAAAAAATGGATCTTATTACTTCTGAATGGGAAGTATATCACTTGAAATTAAGTATTATTTTGTTACCGAGGCATTCGGCTCACTTACAGTTCAAGATGAAAAGCTTCATAAGAAGCAGTTCTTACTTTAACTCTATTAAACGACCTTCTTATAAATATTCTTGTTTGTTATTTGAACGTTTTTGTTTACTTTGTTTGACAAAGTTTAAAACCCAGTATTTGGATGGATTTTTCGTTTTTATTTATTATAATATTTTTTTTCGATGAAGACGTTTTTATTTTTGTTTCGTTTTTGTTGTTTTTTTCCTTTTGGCTCTTATATATATATATATATTTTTTTTTAAAGATATTTTAAAATAAGATAAGTATCCATGGTTACAGCTCACAAATGTATGTATATTTCTTTTGTTTTAAGCAATACTGTTTCTTTATTAAACCTTGTTTACACTTAACCCTTCGTTAGTGTGGTAAGTAGTTTTAAGAAAACTAGTCTGGTGGGGTGTGAGATACCCATAATAAATAAACCAACTGGACTTTTTTCAGTGCAAATGAACATACAGTAATTTTGAATGATTTTCATAAAGTTTTAATTGTTATGAAGGTACTTAAAGTTTCAAGCAAAAAATCCCATCATACGGTTTTTTCAATGAATGTTTACAGGACGAGTGTAAGAAAGTCCACCACTCTCTAACGAAGGGTTAACAAAGTGTAAAAGTAAAACTCGGATGAATGAGTTTGTATCTATTTTATTCGTATTGCGACTTAGTTTTGAAATGCTGCTACCGTTTTGCACCATATGGTTCTTGTTATTTTTAATATAGCAATGATTCTTGAGCTGGTTTTCCATTCGTCAGTGCGGAGCGGCTATTGTATTTTTCACGTGATCAATAATTGAGTTATTTGATTGGCTAGCGGAATATTCTGCGGCGGAAAAGTTAAACTTGATCCTACTCTTCCGCGGAATCTTTTGGCGGAATTTATTAAAAACACAAATGCCGCTAGACTGCAAACGGAATATTCCACCTAGTGGAAAACCGGCTTAAATTCTACCCAGTTAAATAAAATTTTAAAGGTTTGTAAAAATGATGAACCAAATGAACTAAAATCTTTGATCATGTGTGTAGAACTTTTATCACAATTACCCCAAACCAAGCATCTTCTCAACGAAATACCACGAAATTAAAATTTAAGCGAGAGAATAGACAAACAGAAGGTACCAACCTGTTTTCACCATAAATTTAGTATTTAAGTGTTAATTTTCTTCTAAAACATTACAATAATGTTTATACTATACAATAAAGGCTGTTATGTCTAACCATTTAGCAGAAAAATATGATTTTCTAGAGAAACTTCTGGTAAACGTTTACCAACCAGTGTCTGTGGTGAGGACTGCTCAAAAAAGATAAATAGATCCGAGAAAAGTTTTGAAGAATTGCACATAACATAACTAGCAATATTAAAGAATACGTTGTTATTATCTTCATTGCACGAAATTGTGTCTGTGCATCGAATATTGCCAATAATCGTGAAAGAAGAACTTTTCCTCTCCATGTTGTTTTGTTTTGAAAACGATGAAGAATTGTCAGAATAATATACAGACCAGCTAAGTTACCACAGTCAGTAAATTATAAAAGGCGCGAGTAATAAGTTCAAAATAATAATAATAAAAAAATGTCTGGTCCGCATAATTCAAAAGCATGTAACACGCGGTGACTTGCCCTGAGTCTTCGAAATCAAAATAAGTGATACCCTGGTATGTCTTTAATCACTGTATTGGAAAACGAACACCGTACTTCAAATGATTCCGTCTCTGCAAAGAAGGCCTTTTATGCAAAATGTAAATGAGAAAATCTGGGGGTAACTTGCACCTTCCAGGTAAGCAACACCTTCCAGACTTTTCCTATGAAGAAATACAATATTACAAATTTATCATAATAGAGAATACGGTGGAAAACCGTATGTGAGTAAAACCAAAGTTCCACTGCAAATGTTAATGTACTAAGAAACAGTCAATTGACCAAAGCAGACATCAAGTACCTTTTTATCCATCGTGGACAAATAACTTCTAATGGATGTGGACATTGCTATCTTGTGTTTATACGATGTTTTGTTGTGCAAAGAGGCTTATCATTTCTGTTCTTTAAATCTTCGGTTTGAATTGCTATTAGCTAATCAGCCTCAAAAGAATGGTCAGATTAAGTAGATTAATGGCTTTCTTTAAAATTTTCTGGTAAAAAACACTGGGAAGTTTACTCAACTACAGGTCATTTTCAGCCGTTATGTCTAGGCTATAGTCTAAGTTCTAACTTTATGAAAGTTACTCTCGTCTTCTATAGGTTCTTTACATTATACCCACTGATGATGTTTAAAACATTTTGACAAACAACTTGATTGATGTAAAAGGAGTTTGACATCTGACTTTTTACCTGCAAAAATTAACTTGTGTTTTATATTTTTTTTGTTTTGCCCTGCTTTAACATTAACCCAATCTGCATCTCCAATAAGATTTTTTTACTCCGGTGTGTCGACATAAAAATGTGTCTTTCGTAGACTGCAAAATACACACACACTACGCAAACGCACTACGTAAAACATGTCATCTCAATTTTTTTAACGCTTTATAATCAAACGTGAATATAATTTCAACTACTTTGAACAGGTCCTCTGGATTAGAAATTACTACAGGTGGCATATCAATGTGAGTAATCAAGAAGAAGGGTTATTACAAAATAACTCGAGAATCTAATAGAAATAAAAATCTCCAGTTATATAACTTGGGTTTTAAAGAAAAATATAATCTCGAGTTATATAACTCGAGAATTTAACTTTAAATAAAATCTCGAGTTAACATGTTTTGTCATGACATCATTATGACGTAATTATGACGTCATAATTCGAACTTTAAATAACTCGAGAAAATAACTCAAGAAAAATAACTCGAGAATTACCTGCCTCGTGAAACCAGGCCTTTACATATTTCAACATATTTAAATTTATTTATGTCTAAAGTTCAGTTTAAAATTGTAACAAGATCCTCCATCACTGTTGATATTTGAAAACGAGTGAGACTAGATTATAAGTTACATTGATTATTATCACTACTTTGGAGGGTGTTTAATTATTCATGATTCAAAAAGCATTTCTCAAGTTGCCGAGAAAAAACATGAAAAACACCTCCAAGCTTTTCAAGACGTTTATGTGTAAGTAGTTGATATTATTATATTTTCTCCAGTTATAAAAAGGCGTTATTTGAGCGGTTTCAGTGCGTCAAAAATAAAAACTGTACCGACTCAACTGAATCGGTATGAACTGATGTTCGTTGTTGTGTGGAGTTTTCCGACCTAATGGATGCAAACTGATATTTGCAGGCCTTGCAAAACGCAATTAAAAATATTTTGCAATTTATTTCAAAACATAACTAAATCATTTAATATTTTTTTGATATTTGAAAGCTGAATATCAACACATTTTCAAAAAAATCTCTTAAAAATCTCCCAAAACCCCAATGCATTCAAAAACGAACCGTTCGATATTTTCTCAGGGTGTGCTTGTCTAACAAGATATTATCATAAAACACCGCCAGAATCAAAATTTTGCGTCCATCACGTACTGCATGAATTCTTGTGTTTGTGAACTGTTTCGAACACGTAAACACGTGCAGAAATTAGAAAATGGATGAACTTTCTTTACTTGCTAACCTTTCTTTACTCGCTAACCTTCTCGATGATGATCAGGTAGACATTATTAAAGTAATAAAGTTATCAAATCAGTAAAGTAATAAAATGCATAGAAACGAGGTGAAACTTGATAATACGGTCATAATGCGGTGTATAAACAGAAATCCGATCTATAGAGTGAAAATACAAGGCATGAGTTTTATACATTATCATTTATATAGCGCCAATCAAGCTCTTCGCCAGCTCTGGGTGACTCAGGGTGGCTCTGACTAATTCAGGGTGGTTCTGGATGGTTCTGGGTTATTCCTTTGTTTAGCAATACCGTGTATATTATCATTAACTTTAGCAGCAAAAATACATAAGACTTTATGTTATCGCATAATACATATCGATTTCTATTCTTAAAATAGAAGCCATTCTATGAGAAACATTTCCTTCATATTAAATTTATCAAATCCCGAAAGTAAAATATTAAAGATCATCGCACCAAGTCTAGCGGAAAACGGGTTGGGTTTTTCTGATCGGTTTTTCTGATCGGTTTTTCTGATGAGTAATATGAGCAAAGAATATCAAATAGTGGAAACTGACTTGACTAAAATATACTATAAATTGAATTGAATAGAATTGAGTTTGCCACAAGTACGTTCCAACTTATTTTGGTTCAAGTCTAGAAATTAGGAAATTAAAGTTTGTAAAGTTCATATCTTACCTGGGAATTAAAGATTATGTAACAAAAGATTGCAGAATTAAACAATGCAGAATTAAGGACCCACTTTTGCCTCCAATATTACCGCCAGTATTGCCGCCAGTAATGAAGTAGAATTCAGTTCAACCAAATCAGCCACGGTGCCAAACAACCAAAAAGAAGAAACTCTAATGTTTGAGCGCACTAGCCTCTACATCCTCAGGGATTTTTGGCGCAGTTATAGTCGACTAAATTTAAAGTGATTGACACAGGGTAAACTTCCAAAACTGTCCGCGCCACCTCAAGAGATTTGAAACACGAATTTCACTAACGTTGCAATCGTGAATTATTTGAAGAATTTGTTCTTCTCATTTTCGATAAAATTTTACCCGTTCTTCTTTCTTTCAGGCATTATTTCTAGCATCTCTTTCCTGATAACCTTTATGAGTTTTATCATAAAGAATAGGATAATTTCTTATCATTTCAGTTCATTTTTCGGGTAACTCATGACAAAAGAACATCGTAAAAAAATCTTGACGATGTATTGACGCTTCTTAATTGACGTAATTTATGAAAAGCTCTATTGCTGATTTTTTCAAGACATTTTTATAACAAAATGAACAAGATTCTACGAAATTGAGTAAGATTTCGCGAAATGTAACAGAATTATCTGATTGTATAACTATTCACAATATGAAACTAGGCTTTCTGCAAGTGAGCTTATTGTAACCAAACTACAATAGAATAAGAAAAGTTTCCTTATATAATATTTTACTCTTAGTGTTCTAGGTATATTGCACAAACTAAATAATTAACTTAAATCTCCAGAAAGGTATTTACAAACAATCTAGATCCTAAACCTTTTTCTAGATTTTTTTTAGACAATTTCATAGGTTTCCTCACAAATAAGTATTTCTAAAAGCAATGCCGTATTTCCTTGAATAAGCGCCCGGGGCTCAAGTGGTTCGAATCCGATGGCGGATTATTTCAAATTATGAATTTTGAAATACGTTTAGCACTAAATCTGACTCTAATCATGTTTACTGTAATTTAACAATTACTTTCTTGTTAGATTTTGAAAAAAACTCTGAACAGACTTGAACCGCCCTGTTCTCGAACACCATTAGCCACTCGGTCATTCAGGCTTCTTAATTTACTGTATTTTAAAAAACATCAACAATTCAGAAGGTTGAATTGAAATACACAACTAAATCTTAGAAAATAATAATAAAAATAATAAAAATAAAAATAAACAAAACTAAATATGTATGCAGGTACTGCAGCAGCTTACCATTTATATCACAATTACCCAAGCTATATGTGTATATGCTTTATGGCGAGCGCACCGCTGATGGACATAATTTTCCATGGACACACGTCGATCAATTCGTACGTCCAAATAGGTTAACTTTAGTAAGTGCGGCCATTTAAAACCTTCGCCGTACATAGGTAGATAAGGCGAAGAAATCAATATCTCTAAAAATCTGTTTCCATTCATTAAGACAGACCTCGTACGCAGGCCATTTCCTACGAAGAGATTAAGAGCTTCTGAAATCTTTTATTCTAATCCTCAAAGAAAGGACAAAAGTTCCTTTCTTATCTGGAAAAAAATTCGAACAACCTTTTCCTTGCTTCATATATGAAAAGAACAGTGATTATTTTCTTGATTTATTATTGTTTATTTGTTTTTATTTATTTTTCCAGGTGCTGAAACAACAAGGCAACATAAACATGTTGTGCGAATTCACCGTGCTAAATGACTCCTTCCTTTTGACTTGGTTATTAACTAGCGTGCTTGGTTTGGCGTTAGTCATGTCGCTTTCATCTCCCATCTTTTATTTTTTCTACTGGCCATCCAATGTCACCTTTGCAAAATGGAGATACAAATCTAACCCAAAATTCCCAGCTCCTGAGAAAGTTCGCGACGAAATTATTACGACGTGTAAAGGAATTGTTTGTGCGACCATTTGTCCGACATTGGCGCTCATTCTTTTGCAACGTGGATACGGCAAGGCATACTGTGGATGGAACGGGCATTCCCTCCTTTATCACGCGATGACATTTGTATTAATCGTCATTGTATCGGATTTCTACGAATTCCTGTATCACCGGTTGGGTCATGTCAACTTTCGGTTTTGGAGTCAGCACAAACACCATCACGTCTTTTACAATCCGTCACCGTTTGCCGTCGTCGCCGATCCAGGTTTTGACCAGTTTATGCGCTCCTTACCACTACTGATCATTCCTTTAGTGGCACCAGTAAATATGGATATGCTGTTTTTTGAATATGCTGGTTTCTTCTATGTATATGGCGTCTACTTGCATTCTGGTTACGAAGTAAAGGGTGTTAGCGCCCACAACAAGTACATAAATACGTCTTTTCAGCATTATTGTCACCACGCCAAGAGTTTAATGAATTTGCCGTATCATTGTGGTTTTTACGTGAAGTTTTGGGATCGTCTGTTCAATTGTTGTTATCCTGAAGAAAAGTGTTTCTGTGCCGAGTGTTCACGCAAGAAAGGTGAACGCACTGAGGAGGAGTACAACAAAATCATCATCCCAGACTACTCCATAATGCTTACGTCACAGTTTTGGCTGCAAAATATTTTCACAAAGAAGATAAATTGATCTGGACGCTTGTAATAATCAACAACTTGAATTACTTCGTTTTCAATCATTTTCAAGTTAATCTATAGCTGTTGCTATTAACAACCCATTCACATAGTTACTTATGGTTACCGGAAACCTCCATCTTTTAGATTTACTCATTATGATGGTGTGTTTATATTTTTCTTTTAACAAATGTATTAATTCTAACGCCCATAAAATGTCTGTCATATTATTTGGTCATCTTATTTTTTAGCAAATCAAAGAGGTCCTGGTTCTAAATGTTCGTAGGCCTGTGCAAATTGCAGGCTATATAGCGTATTGTGATGAACGCTAGGGATATTTAAAGCTAAAATTGATTTTTATAACATATATGTGTCGTGTGTTGTCGACAATAAGACATCTGCTCACCAAACGTTATGTTATGTGTCGTTATGTAGCACAGGTCTAGTTGAGACTACCCTGCGGTATAACCAACCAACTTTATCTCCGATTCGAGAAATATGTGATACTTTAAATAAAAATGTGACGAACAATCAAGTTGAAATAGGCGTACACGATCATAAAGAAATTGTTTTTTTCCAACTATTAGCCTGGTGGTTGTGTTTGAGTGCTCATGGGTTCAATCCCCGATCGAATCATGCCAGCGACTAGGACTAGGAGGACAATGTGAATCATTCCTCTGCTTAATACACAACAAGAGAATATAGATGATGTCTGGGGTGGTTGTGTGGTTGATGTCAGTACACCTTCTGTGGGACAAGTGGTTTAAAGTGGACTAGAACCATTTGTGCATGATCTTCATTTGATAACAGTACCTCGTGCACGTGAAGAGGCCATCTTAATTAAATAATGACATTGCAACCTCGTTCCCAGGGTTTCCTGCCATTTCCATATATGAACGACGACGAAGAGGTTGATTGACCTAATGTAAACAACTGTCGATTATTTTCCTCTACTCCTGTTTCAATTTTTAATGGCAACCTGAGAAAGTTACTCAATAAAACCCCGCTTTCCGCAACGACCAGTTTGAATTACTCGGAATCTTTTTTTCTGTGGTGAAAAAGTCCGAAGCCGTTTAACCAAGAGAATAATAATTTATCAGCACTGCTTGACTGTTCCTGTTTTTGTCAAACAACATAACATGATGACATCGCTGGCTTATTCCGTTTTAGTTGTGCACTCCCCCACATAACGTTTCTTTTCCATATTTTAAACTTCCGTACGTGTAACGTTTCTATGATCAGCTATGATTAAATTGTATCAATTTTTGAGATCTTCGCAGTTGTTAAAATAGGTGCTCCAGTACTTTTGTAATGTTTATTAGATTGAAAAAGTTGCTAGTCAAGGTAAAGGAGCTGCTTCAAAGATATTAAAAAGCTATCTAGTATAATGAAAGTTAAATTGAAAGATACCTACTGCCTGCCTACATAATATTAAGAATTCTAAATATCCAATCCAGAATTTATTAGCAACAATGGTGGAGGGAGCGAAGAGGAAAAAGAAAGGGAATATTTATAGCACTTTTGTGATCTGTTCAGCTTCCTCTAAAGAATCGCATTTTTAGACACTAATCAGTTTGATAAATTGCCCTCCTTTGTTAATGATTAGAGCGTTTATATCTAAGTTTTAAGGTACCCCAGAAAAAGAAGAAAAAAAGGAGCGAAGATTGATTTCATTCTTGCTTGTTGGTGGTTTATTTATTTATGTATTTTTCCAGGTGCTGAAACAACAAGGCAACATAAACATGTTGTGCGAATTCACCGTGCTAAGTGACTCCTTCCTTTTGACATGGTTATTAACTAGCATTCTTGGTTTTGTTTCAATGATGATACTTTCGTCTTCGGTATTTTACTACTTCTACTGGCCACCAAATATTACGTTTGCAAAGTGGAGATACAAATCTAATCCCAAATTTCCGACTCCTGAGAAAGTTCGCAAAGAAATTATTACGACGTGTAAAGGGATTATTTGTGCAACAATTTGTCCGACATTGGCGATCATCCTTTTGCAACGTGGATACGGCAAGGCATACTGTGGATGGAACGGGCATTCCCTCCTTTATCACATGATCACATTTTTACTTGTCGGAATTGTATCGGATATATACGCGTTCCTCTACCACTTCCTAGGTCATGTCAACTTTTGGTTTTGGGATCACCATGAGCACCATCACGTCTTTTACAATCCGACACCATTTTCCGTCGCTGCCGATCCAGCTTTTGACCAATTTATGCACTCATTACCACTACTGATCATTCCCTTACTTGCACCAGTAAATATGGATCTGCTGTTTTTTGAATACAGTTGTTTTTTCTATGTGTGTGGCGTCTACTTGCATTCTGGTTACGAAGTAGAATGGCTTAGCGCCCACAACAAATACATAAATACGTCTTTTCAGCATTATTGTCACCACGCCAAGAGTTTAATGAATTTGCCGTATCATTGTGGTTTTTACGTGAAGTTTTGGGATCGTCTGTTCAATTGTTGTTATCCTGAAGAAAAGTGTTTCTGTGCCGAGTGTTCACGCAAGAAAGGTGAACGCACTGAGGAGGAGTACAACAAAATCATCATCCCAGACTACTCCATAATGCTTACGTCACAGTTTTGGTTGCAAAGTTTATATACGCTGGAAACAAATGATTAGGGCGTATAGACAGCGTTATTTGTGTTGATACTTTCTGGTTTACGCCACAGGTATATGAAGGAACTTCTAGGCTTTTTAAATGTTTTCAATGTGATAAAAAACAATAAAATGTGTATTTGTCTTTTCTGCTCAAACTAGAAACAACTTTTTTATTTAATAACATTCCCCTTTGGAAACTAACAAGATTCACATAAGATGTGACTATATTTCCCCATTTTTATCCTCTGGCAATGACCGTACTGATATTATCTTGCTTGATAAACTGAGACCACATACTTGCTCTATAAACTGGCATGGATAAATCATAAGGCCTGATCAAGAAGTTTTCAGTATTCATAATTACTTTAAACTTCTTCACCAGGGAATTGCAAGAGTAAGTGTTGAAATCGGTAAAAACAAATACACAATTATTCAGTAGTTGAATTCCAAACTAACCCTACAGGGAATCTGAGATAGCAATAGAGATAATAAAGAGATAGAAATACAATTTTATTTCGATAAAAACTATATTACAAATAGTCCACAGAATAAACTGAAAGATAGAAATAATTGAAAAATAAGGTGTTTGTATGATTGGATGAGTAGTTTTTACATTCACTTGTAGCTAGATCAACACCAAATTAGAGGCTGTTTCATATGGAAGATGGGCCGAGACATTGACAGGGATGAAAATCAATATGATTGTATCTCTCCTTTACATGAAAAATACAGCCGGGTTGAGACAACATTTTTTAAACTTTTAATTGTTAAAAAAAATTCAATGGTTTGGTTCAATTTTTGTGTGGATTTGATTTCGTGAACAACTAGTAACCTATATACACTAACAGCATAGACTAATGAGTTGCAGTATTATATAACTGAAATCAGTAATCACTGTTGTGTTTCAATCCTGACAAAAAAACAGTCGCTTCTTGACATGAAGTAACGCAGGGGTGTTTATTCCTGGAAATAAGGTAGTCTTCATGCTTCAGTGATTGACCAAAAACCGTTACAAGTTCTTCATTCATGGACATCTTCTTTTATTACTTTTATTTTTATTTTTTTATTTCTTTTATTTCAATTTGTTTTACAGTTTGCTAATACTCTTGCATATTTCTTTACACTTTTTGCAAAAGTATAAGTGGCATCAAGAACTTTATTGTTATGAGTTGTCACTTCAGTTGTATACCCTATAGCATTACTTTGTTATCCTCGTGTTGAAAACATCATTCACATGTATCCACTTGGCTTCTATCTTTTCTTCTTTTAATTTAATGGCAACACAAATAAACCCAAATATATCATTTTGAAAGTAAACTCTGCAGCCTCAACATTTTGGTCTTAAAATACATGGTTTATTAATGAAAACGTTTTAACATTCCATCCATCCACAGTGGTGTGCTGTGTATAATTCACAATAAATAAGCTTGGTATGATAAACAGTTCGACAAGATAAAAAAACAACACTTTCAAAATCTTGCTCTGGTTTGTTGGCAAGAATTAGGTTTAATACAAACTATCTGTTGCCATTACCTTTATGCAAAACCAGTAAACAGATGAAAAATCAAAACAAATCAGGGCTCTTTCAATAGAAAGGTTTACAAAATGGTGTATACTCCACACACGTTACTTCACTGAACACTAGCCTCTGTTCCAACTTCTAAGTTTAATGGACAAGTTCTATTGCGGAACTCCGGCTATAAAAGTGAACGGAGGGAGAAGGAGGAGGAGGAGAAGAAGGAAAACGCCGGTTTTTTACATATATTTCGCTCTATGGGGAAATAAAGAGATGATGAAATTTCAGGAATAAATTCACGAAGAGCGGCATTTTTTCAGCATCACGTGTATCTTATGAAGTCCTAACCTTGGTATCATCATTAAGGTTCAGGCGTTCATTAATATAATATACTAGATGGACAAGTTAATCCTCTCCACATAGAAACACACAGGAACGTTCACCTCGCAACTGTCATCAATCTTGTCATTTGATCTCTTCCCCAAAACCCTGGGTTCGAGGTTGGGTAGATCTGACAGTTTGATGAAAGCATCCGATCTTTTTAATAGCGAAGGTTCTTCATTTAGTTTGGTTTAACAAGAAAAATTTAGAGAAATCCCGTATTTCCTCAATAAGTGCGTTTATTAATTTTTTTCAATAATTGGGTGGGCACTTATTGATAGGGCTTTAAAGATGATGGTGGGGGTGTGGTAACTACATCTTCATCGTGATCCGAACTGAACTGTTTTAATATATTTGTAGGTAACTTTAACAAAATAAAATTCATATCTTTTTTTACTTTTGGCGCTAGAAATTAGAAATTTTTCAAACACCTTGGGCGCTTTATTTGATATCGAGAGGGTGCTTGAATATTTTCGACAAAGTCAGGGCACTTATTGGAGAGGGGTGCTTAAAGAGGAAGGGCGCTTAATAGAGGACATACAGTATATCATTTATTCAGAGAGTTTTGATGGTGAATGCAAAGTGCTTTCAAATAGTTAGTATGAAAACGAGGCTAAACGCAAGACCTACGCTGTTTACACAAAAATTCGCAAACGTCCGTTTTAAGGTTTTTAAACTCATTTCAAAATAAAGTCAGCGACAAATAAGGAAAAGAGAAAACAAAGAATAAATATTATCTTCACCCAGCATCATTATTTTGTCGAAATTATACCTGAGACCAACCCCCTGAATTCTCCTAGTCATAAATGTTTAGGAACTTTATTTATTTATTTATTTATTTATTTATTTATTTATTTATTTATTTATTTATTTATTTATTTATTTATTTATTTATTTATTTATTTATTTATTTATTTATTTATTAAAAAATGTTTATACAGGGTATTTGCGTCAACGAAAAAACATTGCTATAAATAAAAGCCCTTCATGAAAATCAAAGCTAATAGGCAATTAACATTCACCTATATTTTACAAAGTTTTCAAGATATCATCATATGATTAATGTCAAACTTTCAGACCCTTTTTCAAATAAGATGCGCCTCCTTAGTCCTGTGCAATAAGACAAGAGCTACAATGATTCCCTATTCAATATCCATAGGGTTACTTCTAATATCTTTAGGGTATCCTGAATTATAAGAACCTGAAATTATTTCGTAAAACATTTTTAAATTCTACAAAATGATAGCCATTAAATTTATTGCGTAGTTAACACTTCAACAATACTGCGCATCAAGGACGGTACAAATCAATTTTCAACAATACAGCGCATCAAGGACGATACAAAAGAATTTTCAGCAATACAGCGCATCAAGGACGGGACAAAAGAATTTTCAAGTTCTGTCTCGTTCTGTTTTATATACCTCCATCCTCTCAAATAATGAAGGAAACTTACGCATTCTTTAGCGCTAATACTGGGGCCATTGTTTAGGGAGAAAACAAAAGTTTATAGAAACTTCTAGAATGTTCCACGGAAAAATGTTTGAACGAAAAAAACCCAACAAAAATGCAAACCAAATACTCGGCGTACCGTAAAAAACGATCGCTGACTAATTAGTTGTTAATCCCGCGACTTTCTGTTCACGATATGATTATGTAAACAGAAAATGAAGTAAAAGAAAAGAGAAAGTAAAAGAAATGATCTAGAAAATGATATGTATACAACCCACGATAGATAGACGTTTTTTAAATATGGTGGTGAGGGAACTCTTGTGATGCAAGAGAAAGAGATTAAATTGTTTATGACTAAATTGCAGGCCTGTCTACTTGTTGGTATTTTACATGCAACACATGTGTGTAAGTACAACAGAATCTTACAGTTATGTAAGTGACAATTTTCTGAGGATGAATCCAAGAAGTTCTGGAAATATGTACTTTCGCTTACTGAGGATGAATCCAAGAAGTTCTGGAAATATGTACTTTCGCTTACTTTTGTCACTTTTGTAAAGGTAGCCACACTTGTGAAACTACATTCGTCAGATTATTTAAATGGGGGTGGGTCCTTTTGTTTTTTTAATTTTGAACAATTTTTTTTCCAAATTTCATTCCTAATTTACTCAATGATATGTTCAAATTCTGGAAAATGACATGCTCAAATTTATGGGCAACTTTTTCCAGTAAGAGTTATTTGATAATATGTTTGTCGTTAGCGATGAACGTCCCGTTGACGTCCTCTATAACGAACATTCGCTTTATGGAACAAACTGTTCGAAAATGCATGAAATCCTAACGTTTTTATGCTGACTATAATAATCGTTCTTAGCTCCTCATCCCGAAATGTCTCTTTTTCACTCAAAGTTCGCGATGCAAACCTTGTAAAATTGATTTCAGTTTCCATTGGAGAAGTCAACTGGTCTGGGGAGATGTGACCAAAACGACCTCCTCTAGAGACAAATATTTTTGACAATTTACACAAGTAGATGTAATCATAACTCTTCTTCTACCTTCAAGAGTTCTTGGTGCAAAACTGGAGCCAACAGTAATTACCCATCCAGTGGTGTTTATTGCAATAGGTAACTTCACTGTCCATTTTTTTTATCATAGGAAAAGCATAGTAAAAAAGATTTGACTTTCATATGCTTCTGTGTGTCTCCAAAAGCTTTACGCCAAAGCTTTTGCTAATGCATAATATCCACTGTATACGTGGGGCGTTTAAACACATGAAATGCACAAAAACGCTTTCGCGAGGAATATCGGATGTAATATAGCGAATATTGGCTGTTTTTTTGGTCCTGTGCGTGTTCATGATAGTGGAGATGTATAAAATGACGAACTCATGGCGTCGAATGATGGAGTCTAAGGAGGCACAACCAGCGTAACTAACAGTATCGTTATTGCCTTTTATTATAATACGCCACTGCTTTATGTCTCCACCAACAGTAAGATAATGGATCAGAAACTGTATCAATAAAGGCAGCTCAGATCTGGCAACTACTCCCTGAAAATCTTAAGCAGATAAAATCACAAGTGTCTTTTAGACTAGCTATTTGCTCCTGCCGTTTTGAATTCTGCCCATGCACTCTCAAAAAATACCGATAATTATGTTCGATTATATATTAATCTTTTTATTGTCGATTTTTATTAGCTTTGTACCTTTTATTGTATCGACGTAAAAGAAAGAGAAATAAATAAAAAAATATATTACTAATTTCGAGCAGGAGGAGTTTGTTCGAGTTAACGAAGTTCGTCTAAATAGGAGGGCTCGATAACTCGAAAATTGGAGAATTTAGAATAACAGTTCGAGTTAACCTTAAGAGCTAACCTTTTTATCTTGTCAAACCTCTAAAAGCCAACCTTGGTGATGGGAAAGGACTACAGGTGCCTCGCCAGTAAATAATTATACCGGATAAATAAAGTTTGTAAGTAAGTTAGTAAGTAACTGGGATTTTTAAGTCATTGGGCTATTGTATAGCATTGCTCTAACTTGCTCGAAGGGCAGTGTGCAGTCACTCAATGACTCCAAATGGGCTTTTAAAGCGCATCGGAGTAAAGTATCGAAATGTGGCATGGCTGAGACTCGAACACAGGCCTCATTAATACGTACTTGAAGGTACTTCACTACACCATCGCTAAACATAATTAAGAAGGAGGAACTTCTTAAATATAAAGAAATTTCGAAAGTTCACGATTATTCGAGTATCTTCTGAAGAGAAATAAAATTTGTTCAAAATAACGAAATGTTCGAGTTATACGGTATTCGAGTTAAGTGGCGGCTCCTGTACCTGTACTGTAAATAATAACCTTCCATTTCGTGCAACAGTTCTTCCGAGAATCTTTCGGTGAACCGTCACTCCCCTCTAATATTCTAACTTTAAAATGGTAGCTGGCGTTGTGTAGTTTTTTTTATCAGCTTTTGTATTTACTTTGCTTTGCAGTGTCTAGTAGAGAGTTACGCATTACAGGTACACTTTCTCGATTGCTTTGTCTAAAGCTGTTTTTTTGTGTCCAAGAAAAGTGTCCAAGAAAAGTGTTTTGATTATCAAACTGTTTGAGTAGGGCTCTTTAGCAATTTTTTTGGTGAAAGAATGAAATTTCCCAAAATAATGAGTTTTTCATGCGGAAAATTGCATGCAGGAGGGCGACGATACACTAGAGGTATGATTTCCTTCATTCTTAGACTATTTGATTAATGTGTGTGAATTGGATGCATAACATAAAAGAATATGGAATGTATATAATCGAGATTATTATTACCCCTATACTAACTGCTGGTTATATGAGGGCATTACCGGAGAATATTGACTGATGTCATAGTAAAGGCCAAGATTGCTAGGCAGTACATGACGGAAGTCAATGTTAGAAGGTAATGGTATATGGGTTATTACCCACATTTGAGATTGATTCTTCGAAAATACTTTGCTTTTCATATACAAAAAACTTTGCAAACAAACTTTTTTTCTCATTTTTGTATGACATTCGGTTTATTATTAAAAATAGAAAAAATGCAATGCAATGAGTTCCCTCATCTGTTTCACTTATTACTTTGTTCAAACAATGTTTTTTCTATCTATCTATCTATGTTTTTTCTGTGTTTGTTTACATTCATGCCTCTTATTTTATAAAAATATTGTTGCCATGACACTTCAGCGTGCTGTACTGGTAAGTATAGACCAGCAGAGTGACGTCACATTTAAGCTTAATTTACCAATAGGATCGCACAAATTTTTTGTATCGAATACAGCCTTGCTACACGGGTAATAATGATAAATATTACAAAAGCTTTGCATGGTGATACTTTAGCTGATATTTTTTTAAATATAGAACATCCTTATAAGATGTTCCCCTGAGTTCTCCATCGTTTCGTTTTTGCCATCAAAGAAGGAGTCTGCTATTGTCCTTTATAAAAGCAAATGACAACATAAAAACAAAACTCCAATTTGTGCCTATCTATTGGAAGTTTCACCTCTGTAAAAAAATGATGAAATGGATGGAGTTTCTATCGTATTTCATCATAGGGAATCATAGAGTTAATCCAACTTTATATTTCCAGATACATTTCTTTTTCAACTATTATACATTCATGAAACAAAGTGTCTTTATGCCAGTTTTTCGTATACAGAAATGTACTATCTAAATGTTTTAATCATTCTTATATACTAATTAAACCTGATATTTATTATATTAATTTCATGCACACCTTGTGTTTGAAACCACCACGTATCATTCTATCATACTGCCAGATAAGCATAACAAACATTTCCCACACAGGATAATAAAATAACCTAAAACCTTTTTTGGGTTTCTTTTTATACCATTGGGACATCACTCACACAACTTTGTTAGTTCAACATGGTATATTTGCTTGGTAGTTTTCTATTTAGACTTTCAGTAAACATAATGTAAATTAAGAGACGGAACAATTGGAAATGTTTTGAAATGGCATCAACTGCTTCCAACTCAAGCAGGGTAAAGGCTGTTTGTAAAATGTTATTCATGATATCAAGGCCTCTTTGTGACATTTTTCTTACGTAACAAATAACTTCGAACTTGAAATGATCTTTTCTTGGTCAATTTCAATAAGGAAGATTATTAATAATGGTTTTATCAAAGAACTGCTGCTGTTAATATTTCAGGGAGGTTTTGTTCAAGGCACAGAATGCATTGCAAGATATGATTTCAAAGGAACTTCCGCTAAAGTAGGTTGCTTACCCTATTTACTCAAATAAATGGCGTTCCGCATTTATTTCAAAATTGGAATATTTTATATCTGACAATTTGAGACCAATATTTATGAATTGACTGAAGTTTAGGAGGTTACAAGTGAAAAAAGTTATTTTTGATATAATTCACCACTATACAATAAGCATTTTAATGAATGTGGAGCCACTACTCAGGCCTCTCAATGAGATAGGTACAATCGTATGTGTAAACATTGGCACATGGCTTGTAAATGCAGGGATATTCTGGTTGATGCCGGTTCAGGAAGGGGTTGATTGGAAGACTTGAAGTGAAGTAGTAAGGAAAGACTTAAGAGAAAAGAATGTCAGTAAGGATGTAGCAAAAGATAGGATAGCATGGTAGTCAGTCATCACAATCCATCCAACCCATGCAAGCATGGAAAACGGATGTTAAGCCATAGAAGGTACAAAAAATGTTTCATCCTAGTCCAATTTCTTTTTAAAATCTGAATTATATCTAAAATTATATTATATTTAAAATCTATATTAATTTTGTGGTTAGAAAAGCTTACATTGAAGTAACTTAAAGAGTTTGAATACACTCAGTGGATATTTTGTTCAATTTTTTTCAGATAAAGTTTTGCTGAAATAATATTTGCCCCAACTATAATTTTAATTTTAATTTCCTTATTTTTAGGATTTACCATTTCGGAAAGGCGATATACTTGTAATAGTTAATTCTACACATGTAAGCTTCTTTTAGTTTAGAATTTCTAACAATAACCACTTCATTCTCTCTTCCAAAAAAAATCCAACCCTCATTCAGATTATTTTTTATAATCATGCAAACAAAATCGCTCATGTTTTTTTTGCATTCTCACATTCTTTCAGATTCTGAGGAACTTTGCACATGTGTTTTTCACAGGGTTAAATCTAAAAAAAATATTTGTTGCTAAAGGAAGTTGTTTGTTATATCTCTGCAAATAATGACTGCTATCTGTGACATTATTTTGTATGTATGCCACCTATTTCTAAAAATTCAAAATAATCAAACATTTCAGTGTATTAAACACTTAACAAATTATTTCTATTCATTATCCACTATGTTCAAGTGTTAAAGAATATAATGATGAATAAAATCCACGGAATTGTCAGGAGTAGACACAATTGGTACATTAACAAGAAGAAAATATTTCATTTCTGAATTGATAAATTGCGATAATGAAAACAAATCTAAAAGCTTTGAAGTTTTTGAGAGTAGTTTTTTATGAAAACCCATTTCTTCTCTAATTTATGTGATTAATGATAAAACCTTATTTTATCAAAGAATCATTCGCTTTATTCTATAACAACAGTTAATTAGGAAGATATTGGTGGATAAAAAAACTGGTGTTATACATTTTTGTGAAGAATCTCCGTTTGTTTGTAAAACAAATAAAAAACCAAAGCAAATAAATTTGTCATGTTTGAAGGACATTTCTTTGAAAAAACAGCTGCAATAAAAATATAATTCTATGCAGATTTGTGATGAAAATCGACACCAAGAAAGTCAAAAACAAATTTTGTTTTGAAATTTTTTGCTAGCATCACCTGATGATAATGTTTATAATTTTAATCTGTCACTAGATTCTTTAAAGTTGTTAAAAATCTGAAAAACTTAATGTGTACACCATATGCATAATTAAATGTATCTATAATGTTCACATAGGATCCTAATTGGTACATCGCTCGGAAGATTTCAGATGGCAAGACTGGTATAATACCAATCAGCCATGTCCAGGCTAGAAGAGGCCTGCATCTCCATGAAATGCCGTAAGCTTGTTGAATATTAGTCTGCATGTACTTACAAATTCTTAAGGCTTATTGTTAAGTTATAATGAAATGGCAAAGCTGGCAATTTTAATAATATGAATGGAGGGTGTTATGTACTCCTTGACATTTTTGCTTCAATATGAAAAGCATTTAACATATCTACTTATTCAGATGGTTTTTTGGAAAGATAACTCGTGAAAAAGCCGAACAGTTACTGCTGCAAAATTGTGGACCCGGTCTGTTTCTTGTACGAGAGAGTACCAATTTCCCTGGCGACTATACATTATGTGTTGTGAGGTATTATCTTTGGTAAATCTTGAAGGTTGTGTTAAATTGTGTGAATGGTGAACTGCAATCGAAGTTGTTATCGTGAAAGTGCCCATCTTGGCCTTCATAATGAAATCTGTTTTGTATTAGTTCTTCCAGATTTGGAAATTATGAGTACAATAAAATGGTTTCCATTTTTGGCGGAAATTTACAATTTTCTTGAATCTACATGCTTTTTTAAAAATATTATGTTTTATAAGAATATTAGAATGAATTTGCTCTAAATTCAATATCTTAAAAATATCTCTTAGGCTGATTTTCAAGCAAAGAAAAATAAGACCGAAAAAGAAAACTTATGTGAAAGAAATGAAACTTCACCTTACTTTACCGTAAAAGTGCAATTTTTTGCTAGAAAACTATGTTTGCAAAGGTGTTCTTTCGAAATCAATTGTTTTAACTTTGGATGTGTCTTTTGGGCAAGAGATTTTCAAGATTTCATTATCGCATTCAATAAGAATAAGCGAGTCCACTCGGATTTTTAGCATTCTTATAAAAAAAGCGTGTATTAAACTAAAACTTTTTCGTGTGCCACAAAATTGGTATCAGTCATTCTTGCACTGAAAAAAGTTGTTTTTAAATGATATGGTCAATCTGGCCAAAAAGAAAGGCCCTCAACTCAATTATTGAATTTTATTATGTAAGTAACAGGAATGACATTTCTACTTCCTGTTTTAGTGATAGTCGAAAGGTTGAACACTATCGTGTAATATCAAAAAACAATCAACTAACGGTAGACGAAGAAAGTTTTTTTCACACTCTTGTAGAACTTGTTAAAGTATGTTTTGTTCTTTTTCAGTTTTTTTGCTCATTATTTTTTTGTATCGATTCTTCTCACAAGGCATATTTGTTTTTTTTATGTTAAGCATTATGAAAAAGATGCAGACGGGCTATGCACAAGGTTAAAAAAGCCGTTAATGAAACAAAATAACATGTCTATATCCTCAAAAGTATTTCAAGAATCATTTCAAAAAGGTAGGAGTTCTGATAAAACGTTTGTCTTCCTGTGTTGCAACAAATGTCTTCTTAAAATCCTGTCTGATATATCAAAGAGTTTATTTTATAAAAAGGTAAAAGTTCTTTCTGATGTCTACAAAAAGTTCTACCATGTGTTTTTCAGATGGCTGGGCTGTTCCGATTAAGGATATTGTCTTTGAAGAAAAGATTGGAATGGGTGAATTTGGCGGTAAAAATAACACGTTTTCATAACAAGTTTCCTTTAATCCTACTTTTGATGTTACTAATTTTATTATTTTGTGGAATTTTAGAGGTTTACCGTGGGAAGTATCAAAGTCAACTGATAGCTATTAAAACTCTGAAAGATGACACTATTGCAGCACAGTCATTCTTAGCAGAAGCATCTGTTATGACGTAAGTAGGCTGTCGATAATTCACTTAGACTTAATGAAATTTATGTTATTTTCTCCCATGTCTTTTATGCAATGGAGTGATCTTTGTGTCCTTTATAGCCTTACTTTTGTAATTTGTCTGAAATAATGTTTCAACATACACTGAACTTGATTTATGACGGACCAATTTCTGATTTTTTTTGTTTGTTTATTGTTTACTCTAGTACTCTCCATCACAGAAACCTTGTTGACCTCATTGGCATCAGTTTCAAAGACAATGACATCATCATACTTACTGAATTTTGTACAAAGGTAATGGCTCGTTGCCAGTTTAATGATTTACCTTCTTTAAAAAAAGAGCAAAATGTGCATATATGATACATTTATGTGTTTATAGGGTGCGTTGGTTGACTACCTGAGGTCTAGAGGTAGAGCTGTTATTACACAACAAGAACAGCTGGGATTTGCAAGGTATTTATAAAAAGATTTTACCAATTGAAGCTATGTTTTATCGATTATTTTGTGATTCATATGTTTGCAAATGCAATATTTTAATTCAGTTGTGCTGGAGATGGTACTAAACTCGATACGATATTTTTTGTAGAGATGTATGCTGTGGTATGGGTTATCTGGAAGAAAAAAAAATTGTTCACAGGTGAGATGAATGCACTTCTTTTAAATTGTTCAGGATCAGCAAAGGATCAGCGAATGTCGAAAGAGAACAGTATCTTTCAGTATCTTGGCATTTCTTCCTAATGTTACGTTAGTTACAGCTTGATCACTTGCAGACCTTACTTCAAGATTTCCCACCCCTAATTGCCCTACAAAAATATGTTGAATTTCGTTGTGAAAATTTGGCTGCTGTTTATCTGTTTTCTGTTAATTCATTTTTACCCTTTTAACATGAACAGGGACCTTGCTGCTAGAAATGTACTGCTTTCTGAAGAACTGTGTGCAAAGGTACAAACTTTTGTTTTCTGTTTAGCATGTTTGTTTGTTTGTTTGTCTCATAATTACACCCCAATTTGCCTGGAGAGTGGAAGAAGGGGTGTTTCTAATGAATTTGTCAGGTTGTAACTCGATGTGAACACCACCTTTATTATGTGGCTTTGCATGTTTTAGGTGTCTGATTTCGGATTAGCTAAAGACGTAGAACAACAAATGGAAACTGGAAAGTATCCAGTGAAATGGACAGCACCTGAAGCTATAAAATATTCTGTGAGTTTTCCTCAATTCTCATTGGTCTCTTGTGAATGTGGTATGCACACCTTCCGACATCCTCCTTCTGATACTTTTATTTTCCTCAGAGATTCTCGACCCAATCTGACGTTTGGAGTTTCGGAGTTTTACTTTGGGAAATATTTTCTTTCGGTCGAAATCCATATCCACGTGTTGTAAGTTCTTCATTTCCTTTTCTTCTTTTTTTCGGATTTATATTTTGTACCTTGTAGTAATGACTTATCGTTCTTCTATTGATATTGCTAAAATAACGGAATGTTTAAAACAAAAGAAGAACAATAAGTTATTAACTGAAACAACGGGGAGTACCGAATGTTCAGGGATACTTGATAATTCATTGCAACCCGCCTGTTCTTATAATAGTTCCCTTCTTACCTGCATTTATGGTTGTTAAAACTGTTTGAATGAAAATGACCTGCTTAAAACTGTTTGAATGAAAATGACCTGCTTAAAACTTAAACTGCTTTTGTTATAAACATTCATGTTTGTGTACATGAGACCCGGTACGACGTAATGGCGGTATGAGATTTCATGTCGATCTTGAGTTTCATTTCGCGGAAATTGTGTAAATGTTACAAGAAAAAAAATGACCACAGATAATCGGTACATGTTTCAAACTGGGATGTACTTAACCGGCCTGAAATTATTTATGATCTCTAAAAACAAAAAGGACAAAGTTAAAGATCAGACTTGTTCAAACCAAACCTCCATATTCCATTCCAACTTAATTGAAAGGTCCCTATGAACAAGTTGATACCGATTGGTGTCCTAGTCCCATCCAGAATGCGGCGATCGGGATTAAAATCCTGGGTGAGTCATGCTAGCGACTATAATAGTGTGAATCGATCCACTCAGCTTAGCACTCTGTTTAAGGGGGCTATGTACTGGAGCGATTGAAGTAAGCCTAAGCCTTCCGTAGCCCAAATTGGAGCTTTTAATGTTCTAGGACCTGTGTAGGATCCTCATTGAACTGACGAGTCTGACCTGGATAAAAATCAGTAAATTGATCGAACAAATAGAAACTTCTACCCTTTCGAACACTTTGAACATCATCTCCAATCATTAATCTCCTTGATTTTTTATAGCCATTAAATGAAGTTTTGGACAAAGTACTAAAAGATTATCGTATGGAAATGCCCGACAAATGTCCGCCCAGTGTTTATAAGCTTATGCTGTCCTGTTGGAATAAAGAACCGACCGTCCGACCGACTTTTAAGGAAATCCTTAAAAAATTGCCGGACAGGGAGACAAAATTATAATTATTATTGTTCTTTTTCACGCTTAATATTTTAATTTCTGCGAATTAGCTGAAAAGATAATGTTGTGTAAGCCGCCGAATAGAGGCTCCCTGTTTTTGTATGGTTCCTCCTTATGGACAATCCTCCTTATTTTTGTTTTGTTTGGCTTTTTATTACTGTTAGGCGAACAGAAATTTTCTTAAAATGTATTTTTTCTGCGTTGTTATCGGCTAATTTCTACAAAATGAACCAATAAAACAGCTTCTTAGTGTATCCGTTTTAGTTACCCTTCTTTTTCGTATTTTTTGTTTTTTTCAATGTTCGAATTCTATTGTTGTAATGACACCATGTTATTTGATAATGAAGTTCCTAGATTTCCACATGTCAATTCTGCCAGTCAAGTTTCACCTCATATTTTCAAAAAATTTTCAAAATCTTTGCAGGCACGCTTTTATAGTGAATCATTTGATAGAGATCATGCAAAATCTGATTGGAAGAGAAGTAATTCTTCGAATTTTTCTGTCAATCAAAAATCTCCCAATCAGATTTTAGTTCGAACAATACGTCGCTTTATTTCATTAGCGATTGTTCAGAATTCTTTTGCAAGTTCGGATATTACGGCATAATTTTAATATGGTTGTATCTAGATTTTTTATCAAAAATATTTTTCTAGTTAACTAACGTCGTGTCGGATGTCGTGAATTTTATGAGATATTGTTGCTACAATTTTCTAGTTCAATTTTCTAAAAATAGTATTGAACTAAAGTTGATCCTAAATTGTTGCGTGTATTTTGTAAAAAATTAATAAATCAATTTTAATTGTTTTCAGGATGAAACAATTTTATTTCAAAGAAGACAGACACGCGATGAAACTCTGCGAAGTTTAATTTGTTTAAAAGACGCGATTTCTTGTGACCATGTTTTTTTTTATGTTGTTAATTCTTAAACATCATCTGAAGCTGTTCAAGTCCTGCAAACTCAATACACCTATCGGAATTTCAGTTTAAAAGCCGATATGTTGTCAAACTGGTCTGATTTTTCTTCCGTATGAAGAATAAGCCCACTTAGGAGTATTTATGACAACCAAATAAATTCATCTTCGTCGTCCACTTATGTTGGTTGCTTTTTATTAACTGCGAAAAATTGTTATTCAAGTTGTTCTATATATTGTTACATTTATGCACTGAAAAATTGAAATTGAAATCAATTTAACAGCTGCAAAAGGGATCTATAATTCTCGAGTTAGCAAAAGTTCGAGTTATAACGTCATAATGACGTCAAACTCAAGAATTATAGATCCCGCTGCAAAATACTGAAAAAGTTATTGTCCTGTGTATTTTTTTGAACAATATTCCGATCAATATTATTTTTATTTTAGAAAATTAAACTAGAAAATTGTAGCGTCTAATTCGAGCCTTTATGCTTATCAATTCACGATGATTTAAACCCCCAAACACACTAGCAAGAATAATTCCTGAAATATATTCCGTATTTCTACCAATGTATGAAGGCTCTAGGTAATCAATCAATGAATGACAGAGTACGTTTTACTGACAATTTCTTCTAATAATAAATTTATGGAGAAAGGGCAGAACTTCTAAGTTGAACCATGCTTTAACTATATGTCTCATTTCTTTGGCAAGCATCTAAATTTTTATTGCAGTTATCGAACAAATTTCTTACAGTTTGGATTCGTCAATGCTATTAAAGCACTGTTGACATATGTTACAAGTTTTATGATCCTTACGATGCTGTTCGATAGCCGTTTGAAAACTATGTACTAAGTTCATGTTCTCATCGGTCACGTCACTTTTGTCTCTTTTAAAATATGATAACGCATTCATCAAGTGAAGTTCCAGCTGGTTCGGTGGGCGGACCTTAGATTCGTTTTCGGAAGAACTCATAAATTGTGGCTTCAATTGCAGACACTAAACATAAGGAGAACAGTAATAATCCAACACTGCTTGACAAATAATATCTCTTGCTAGTTAAATTGACTTCTACTTTTAAACGAATGGTGTAATGGTATTTTGAGCAGCCAATGAAAAGGGAGGCAAATTAAAACGTTCTTTCCATTATAGATGACTTGCAAATGACTTTTTTGTTTTTATTTGACTTGATAAGGCTGATTTTCAACAATGAGTAATCAGTGTTATTCAAGAGGGAGTTAAGACAAACTGACTGCCAATTTTGCCTGCCGTTTTCAATGCTTGACACACACTTAGCCCATTACACGATCATTCATTTTTATGATGTCATTTACAGATAATGTTAATAAAATAGTAATACAATAGCATTTATAATGTCGCAAACTAGAGGGAAATCAAGCTCAAAATCATAATTTAGATAGTGCCTTAAAAAGCATGTAAACATTTGAAAATAATCTATTAATGGACTTTAAGACGGCAACGAAAACGAAAATAATAACCCACAGAGTTATAAAATCCAGGGTAGTTCGAGTGTTTTGGAAGAATATTTTAAATTGTAGTGAATGTAAAACTGAAATGTTATCAAGTTCCTTTAAAGCAAATATCGTACAAATAAAATTTACGACTTCTATCAAGTTTTCGTTGTCAACAGGACTTGAAAACATAAGTTTTCACGTCTAAAGAATGTGAAATTTCTACTAATGAGGTAATTCTTTAACAAATATCCCCAATGGATATTTCGAAGTGAGCTTTTCTTTCTCACAGAATGCTATAAGGAAAACCAAGCTTTTGTTTCATTCACGTGCCCGTTTTACTTTCTGAATATCCCTAATGTTATCAAAGGGACACTTTTCTCTTCCAGCTTTTGCTGAATGCAGTTTGCGGACGGATCGCTTGGATTCGCATAAATAGAGAACCCTGTTTACAACTGTATAGACCGTATTTCCTCTTTTTAGTCCGCCCTTTTAAATGCGCCATCCAAAATAAAAATTATTAGCGACTGCCATCTGAAATTCACTGTAATGGAGAGTTATATTTTTTCAAGGATAAAGTTTGGCCATACCTGACTACCTATCTGTATCAACTTGTATATTGCAGTATGTTCGAACACGACTTTCATACTTGAGAACTCGTGTAGCAGGTCATCAAGATCTGTGTTCGCTAACATGAAAACATCGCATGTTGTATTTGCTTGCACCGTAAACAGTTGTCGTGTTTTCGTTAGTAAACCGATTTCTGAAATGGAACAAAAGTCATATAATATATATCGCTTGCGCCCGTCTTGATAGTTTATTTTTGTGCTTGTATTTACACGCAATTAAAGATTACGCCCGTAACGCCCCTTCCTTAAACAAGTAAAATCTTACCGCCAAAATATCCGCCCTGTACGACATTCTGTACAAACTCTTTGCGTATGGTAAGTTCAGCATTTCCCTTGCGCATGAAAAACATTGCGTCACTCACGCTGCCTTCAGTGATGATGACGTCACCACTCAAATAGACTTCGTAGGTTAGCTTATTCAAAAGACTGGATACGAAACTGGTTGGTGATGTTCTTAAGAAAGGAATGCTCTTCACCAAATCACGACACGTATGGTTGACTATTTCCTATAGAGAATAGACCATTTTTGAATTTACCATCTTTGACATGCTTACCATAAAGCAATATAACGTAATGGCTCGTTTTGATGCATTGATTTAATTACGGCCTTTTACCGAAAGCATCATCAGATGTACGTACAAGCATAGTCAGTAGAAAATCCCCTAGTCTGGAAGTCTATTGTGAAGAAAATCCCCTGGTCTGGAAGTCTATTGTGAAGAAAATCCCCTGGTCTGGAAGTCTATTGTGAAGTTGTATTGTCGGTAATTTTAACTTGAACTACCTAATTGTAATTTATTCTGCACACTTTTTGATCACGTGATGGTAAATAACTACTGTGAATTTTGTCATGTGATCAAAAAGTATGCAAAACAAGTTCGCCTATCGAAAAGATCAAAGAAAAAATTAACAATAAGTTGTTACAATAAACTTCCATGGAATTTTCGAATGATTATGGTTCATGCAGCCACTTTTAAAACTTACGTCTCTCAGCGGTGGGGAAATTTCCGACAGGATTTGATCTTCGTCAAAGAACCGTCCATGGTGGTATTTTCGTTCGAAATAGTTGCGAACTTTTTTCTTGGTTGCGTCTGGTAAATTGCGATAACTCATATATTCGTCAATCTTTTTCTCCTAAATAAGAGAGATGCGCTCTGGTCATGTTCTTCTCAGAAAAACTTCAATATGGAGTTAAAGGAACGGATCACTTATAGGAATCTGTACACACGAATATGAGTTTTTACGATGGCCCCGAAGTGTCATAATTCTCGACATTTTTCAGACAGTTCTCAGTTTTCTCGGCACACGTTTCGGATCCCGTTATGATATGTTACGTTACGTTATGATGTTAGATATCTTATTGTTCATGGCGTTTTTTGGTTGCGCATGAGTGAAATTTTATACTTGTATCGCAGGAAGTTATGAGATTCATTCCGGCATGAGTTTCATTTCGTCGAAATCATGTAACCGCTGAAAAGAAATTACTATGACTCAAAAGTCTCTGTTTTGTTGCATATGGATCAATATTGTATACTTAACAAAGCTTTAACCCAGCTTTAGGACGGGTTTACAGTTCTCGCGAATGGATCAAGCGACTAGAGCGACTCGATCGCGCGAATGTTGGAACAGTTCGCAGGACTCAGTTGCGTGAAATTCGCGAATTCAAAGAAGTTAAAAAACTTCAACTTCTTCGCCCAGTCGCAACGAAATTTTTCTTCCTGACCAACAGAAAGTGCTGAAATTTGAGAATTCTGCTGAAATTTGGTAATTCAGCAAAAATTTCGCAGATTCTGATTGAAAAAGGCAAGAGAATCTGGTTGTGTTTCGAATAAGTCATTCACCTTCTCCTGATAAGTACTCTTTCGAGGAATCGTGTTGAATTATAAACGCCATTGAGTGAGCAATGAATAGCGCATAGAATGTTGCACCCGTAACCATGCTGAAGATAGTGATCACCGCCTCCGATAATAAAACGGGTATAAACCGCCCGTAGCCGATGCATAGCATGTGTGAGAGGGTTTTAAATAACGCCCAACCGTATTGAACGTACCAACTCTCGTGCTAAAAATCGATTGAAAAATAGTAAGTGATTGGAAATAAGATGAACAGACGAGCATTCTTTGAGTTTGTTCAGCACATTATAATGGTAGCGGGGTAGCGGAGATTATACTGACGAAACTTCTCTTTGGAAAATTGACTTAAAAAACAAAACAAAAACAGAAGAAAGAATGAATGAATGTGAACCAGAGATGGTAACCGTTCACGGACCGTGAATGGCGGATTTCCCATGCTTTCAACTCATTTTTGAAACGATTTCAACTTACCTCAAGTTTGCATAATCTAACCCAACAGTCTGCAGGAAAATCTTGCATCATGGGAACGAGAAAATGGAGGCAACCATTCCAGTGAGCAACAAGAAGCATCATGCATATCAATTTGATATAACGCATAAACGTTGTCGTCAGACTGTAAACCTGAAAGAAATAACAACATTTACAACAATGGAGTTAATAAATTTGTAGGGCGTCAGATCAAGGTTTTGCTCAGAAAACATCTATGCACGTTTGGTGCCTACGATTTAAAAATTTTATGACCGCTTTACTCTCCGTATACAAAAGATCACATTTCTACCTACTAGCATACAGTTACTGTCTCACTTGCAGACCACCAAAGTTTGTGGTGCAAACCTTGTAAAATTTGTTTGGGTGAATAAGGGTTACAGGTTTTGCCTCGTCCTATTAAACACTTTTATAGATGTTTTCACCGAAAGATTAGCTAGTCTAGAAATGATACAAAAACGACCTCCTAGTGTTTAAGCTTTACGGCAGATCTTTGACAGGCAATAAAAATGAAATATAACAATTAACAATACATACAAGTAATTAGCATAGTATAAAAGTATAAAATGTAATGATTTTAAAAGTTCCTTGTATCTACACGAAAAATCTTCTAAATTTATTTCTTTATAAAACATGTGTTAGAGATAGGATATGGAGCGAATTAATGAGCTTAGACTTCACTAATTATTTTGAAATAATTAAATCTCGTTACTTTGGCTGCAAAATATCCTGTCGCTTTGACTTCGGAATTTCCCTTTCGCAGTTTTGTTAGCTTCAAGGTGATTGTGGTTCACAATGCACACAATAAATAAAAAAGCTTATATGCTTTACAGGAGGCCCGGAAAACCCGAGTTAAAAAATCGAGTTATAAAATCGAGTTATGCATTATGACGTTATAATTCGAGTTATTAACTTGAAATTTTTAATTTTCGATATCACTTCGAGTTACTAACTCGAAAATATATTTCTCGCTTCTACAATTTGAGTTACTTACTCGAAATAACTTTTTAAAAGAAATCAAGTCGATTTTTCTCGAGTTATCGTGTCTGCTTAATTGTTCAATTCTAATGAAAATTTGCACGTGGAACAATTTTACAGCTAATTTTGATTTACATTTGTTAATGTAAAAATGGGATCAAAATTAATTAGTTAAGGATGTAGATAGATAATATGGTCCTAATGATAAGCAATCCTTATATTATGTATCGTTCAAACATTTTAACAACACCTGTACCATGACACTTTCTACGCTGACATATTTTACTTTGAATCTCGGAACAATTTGGGATTAAAAATGGAAAAGTAAGGGGGTTTCGGGCGGGGGATTGGTGGTGGAGATGATTTGAATTCGACGATGACTCGACATGATTATTTTGAAACTAATGCTTATAATATGAAAAATTATTGTTTTTGCTATCCAAAATATTTTGAAAATTAAGCAGACACGATAACTCGAGAAAAATAATTTAAAACTTTATTTCTAAGTTAGTAACTCGAATCTTTTAAAGCAATATAATATTCTCGAGTCAGAAACTCGAAGTGATATCGAAAATAAAAAATTTCAAGTTAATAACTCGAATTATGACGTCATAATCCATAACTCGATTTTATAACTCGATTCTGTAACTCGGGTTTTCCGGGCTTCGCTTTACAGTTTTTGATTATCCTTTAGATGGTTCCAGTCATAAAAGTTGTGACGAAACACCGGAACACAGAATATACGTCTATGGTCGGGAAAAACCGAACCAATGAAAAGAGTTTTTAAATATTACCTCTTCGTATTGTGCGACACCTCTGATTATCCTCGACAACCTGAGTAATTTCAGTAGATTCAGCAGCTTGGCAACTTTCAGAAATTTCAACGCCCTCGACGCCCCTTTTAAACCTAACGATAAATTTTCAGTGCTGCCTGATACTAAAAGTATAATGTAGTGAAAAGGAAGGGAGCTAAGCAAGTCCAAGCCAAACCATGTCTTCAAATAACTAGAAAATAAACACAGAGAACATTTGGACAAAGGATCGAAAAGGTATCGCTTACTGTTACTATCTTATTTACGTTTGTTCTGTTTGAAGGCGACCATGTCATTTTCACTATTTCATACCATACCATTAGGATAATTTTATCAGTTAATTACATCACTGGGAAAATTATGTTATTTGATTATAATTAGCACATTTCCACGTTCTACACACAACGTGAAAAGTTATGTTTTAAAGTCGTACTCTAAACAAGAACGCAAGAACGCAAGAACGTAAGAACGCAAACTATCTATATTACTTTTATACTACATAGCATTTCAAATATTCATGGATTACTGTCACGTCGCCGTCGCAGTGCAAAAGAAAAGAACACAATAAGAAACAGGTACATACTGCACCGCAATTTTCTTTTGATCTAATTCAAAGTCATTCAGTTCCTCACTACTCCGATATCCTGTTCGGAAATTTAGGATTATGTCGATAATACACAGAAAATCGGAACAAATATGAAAAGCCAGCCATTCTCGTTCATAACTATCCGTAAAAAAAGCAATATCTAACGGCATGATGAACATGTTCAGCACAAGCATGGCCATGATGATGAGATCCCAATATTGCCTAAAAAAGAAAGACCAAAACAACTAGTAGAAATGTATATAAAAAACAAAAAAGAACAATCACGTTAGATCCCTTTTAGGTACAACTAAGGATTCGAAAGCACTTTAGAGTTTGGAGTATGGAGTTTGGAGAAATTTCTTGTTCTTTCAAACTTTATTCATAGAGTTTTGTCCTTGAATATTGAGAACTTTCAAATTTTATACTCTACCAAGACACTGACATTCAATTCTTTTTATCTGACGGACTAATAGATTTCACTCCTTTATCTGATAGATTGCTCGTGAGAATATGGAATATATGCCCTTCGTTCCCAGGGCTTCTTTCCGATTTATGAGGGAAACAAGTTTGTGTGAAACAGATTCGATTTATACCGTTGACAAACGTTTAGAAGTACAAAAAGACCCAACCTTTACGCGGAGAAATTAGGTAGCCTCCCTTAAATATCTTTACGCCCGATATGATAACTTGGGTAATAAGAGTACGCCCCTAATTGTATAATTTTTGTATGCACATATTTCCCATACTTGTTTGCATACCTGAGTTTACTACATGGGTGGATTATGTATCCTGATTTTCTCCAACGTTCTCTTTCGACCTCTATAGCTCTTTTGCTCCCAAATAATTTGATATTGATTGGCGTGTGGCCCGGGCAAAACAGCTTTTGAATCAAATCGCCGGATGCTAACCCGTGTCCGGTTTTCCCTCTTGCGGTGCTGATTCTCCTGGGGAATAATATTAATTCTAAGAAATCACCTCGTAGATGCATGGGATCGTTTTCCAATTCTTTTTTCTCTTTTCGTAAATTTTTACATTTTCCTCCATCTGGTTGGTTGACGAGGTTTTTATGATCCTTGCAGCTGCATATATACTTTGAAGGACTTGAATTTCTCGTGTGCAAATTAGGTATTCCCGACTCGTCTTGGTCATAGCTACTTTGGAAAACAAATCCATCAGTTTTAGCATCATCGATTATCTCCATTAGAAATGATTTATGATTAACCCTTTGATTTTGTCTGAAACACTTAGCAAACTCCCTTACCCAATCACAAATAATCTGTAACATGCTATATACAGGCCATGACTAAATAAATTGACAATGGAATAAACTTTGACACTGCACAGGGATGAATGTTGACGTAAAATAATTTGACGTCAGATGTCTATAAGAAAAGTTGTTAACTGGGTGAGGTGGAGATGACACCTCGGCGATCTTCTCGCGATCGCTCAAGAACTTAAATTGATTTCAATGACGGACACGGAAAATGGGACACCAGGAGAGCCGCCGGAGAATTTGTCTTCACAACAAAACAGTAATAAATTCAGTATCCACCAAGTTCCACCACAATCGTCCAGTGGTCCACCGTTCCTAAACAAGGTTTTGCCAGAAGTAATTGTTCAAATAATTTCTACCACATCTGCATCTAATGAAAAAACAAGTTATGAAGATAAAAACGGTATCGTTAAAAGCAGAACTTCTGCTGTTTCAAACAATAATACAATATTTTTAAACCCTCAAGCGTATAACAAACGAAAAAGCACAAACTCATTAGAATCAAACCTGGAAAGACCGATCAGAATACATAAAAAGGTACTATCATGGATAATACCTGCAGAAACTCCAGCAAACGTCAAAATGTTTGGTGGGAAAAGAGCTGTGCAAGAAGAACAAAGACGGTCAATGAACGCTGGCTGGGTTATTCATCCATGTAGTAGCCTAAGGTAAAGAGTATTGAATAAAATTTCTTAAAAATGACTTTCATTCACACGCACCTTTGCCTGTTTGTTGATCCGATTTTTTCAAATTCGAATTTTTTCAATTTCAAGGAGTTTTTTGTATCATCAAAATTACAGTTTTATATTTCCGTGAATGCACCTGCGTCAATCTGCTGTCAAAAGTATTTTCTTGATACTATTGAAGGAAAATATTTATCCGTTTGTCTAAAAAAATATACCAGTTTCAAAATTAAAAAGCAGGATATTTCATGAACTTTATCCGTGTTTTTACTAATCAAATATTCATGAATTACATTTTGAGACGCCAGTTTTATGTTTCTCAATAAACATTGGCTTAACAATTACATAGCAATATACCACTAATTATATACAGTACTTTTTTCAGGTACTATTGGGATATAGTAATAATGTTGGTTTTGATCGTCAATCTGGTGGTCCTGCCACTCAACATAGCTTTTTTCACGGTCAATAGCTTGTCATCTTGGATTATTTTCCACTCCGTGTCGGATGCTTTGTTTTTGTTTGACATCATCTTAAATTTCCGAACTGGTTACCGAGATTCAAATGACATATATGGAATTATATTCGTGCTAGACCCCAAGCTTATTGCAAAAAGGTAAATTGACTGTGGCCATCTGTAGATGTGTTACAATTTTCGCCATCTTTTTAATCTCTCTGATAGTTATAAGACAGTGTTGTTTAATTTCCTATTGGAAATTAATCCTTTCTTTGTTGGGGAAATTCATCAGTTCAATGAAAAGTGAAACATTGAAATAAGGAAAACCGGAATCCAATTCCTTCTATATAAACAAGTTCTGTTTATATATACTTTGGTTGAGCTTTTGAGTTGAGTCATGCTTTCAATGTCCAAATTGCTTCTAGCAATTTCATTGAAATTTTGAATAAGGGACAAAGAAAGGTATAAAAGCCAGGCTGCAATAAAGTTTTTTACGGCTTTCAAGAAACTTAATATGAATTTGAAAATAGCTTCTGTAACGTCCGCACTGAAAATCTTATTGAACGCCTTGTGGCAATGTAAGCAATTGCTTTCTAATTGAAAGCCCCACTTTTTATGGTTTAATTTAACTATTTCTCACTAGATATGCAAAATCGTGGCTTGCTCTGGACGTCATCAGCTCCTTCCCAATTGACAACATTATTATAGCCGTCAGTGGAAACAGTAACGACTTGAGTTTGGGCGTGAAGAGCGCTTCGAGAGCATTTAAGTTTTTAAGACTTGCCAAATTTCTAAGTCTGCTAAAGCTTTTGCGATTATCCCGGGTGCTACGATTTGTTTCCAAATTTGAAGAGGTAAGAATATTGTTGTGATGTTGTTTTTCTGCAGATCCTTTAAATTTGACTTGCTTCTATGTACTTATCTTTAACAATCACCCTATACTTTAATGTTTGCAAGGTATTCCACACTCTACTGAATAACAGGCCATCTCCAGGATTTTAGGTCAAATACACTATCCAGAATTTCCGTATTAATATGACCTAATCAATCATGCTCAGTCTCGGTTTCGACTCACTAGCCTTACTTAATAATAATCCTTAGCATTCTAGCTCTTAATAGAACAAATTTTGATTTTAAAAACAATGCTTAGCATCTGGTTACGCCATATCACGACAAACGTGTAATCTAAATTTTGCCGAAGAAGCACTCTTATTAAGAATTTTTACCAGCTCGGAATAAAAATCAATCTTTTTTTCTGTTCTGAATTCAAAGATTTTTTTAGAAAATTTAGGATCTGACAATTCCTCGTTTTTATCTTACACGAAGTATATACAGAAGTGACTGAGAAATTTGGTTCAATATAAACGGGGTTCGTTAAATCCAAACATTTAATCGCAGTAAAACCGGAATCATAATTGTGATTGTTAAACTTTTGATTTAATAACTTGTCTTGTTTATTTTTGTCGTTATGTTACAGCTCTACCATGTCACTGCATCGGTCATGCGATACATAAAACTGGTTCTAATGATGTTGCTCGTGGCTCATTGGAATGGTTGTCTAGGTTTTCTTGTACCTATGTTGCAAGACTTTCCAGCAAACTCTTGGGTCGCTTTAAACAAGCTTCAGGTGAGAAGAAAAACATTATTAACAGGTTTATAAAGTCGGAGAATTTTTTTATCAAGAATTTTGTCAAATTTCCTTGTTGGTCCTTGTTACACCGGCCCCTTTTACGCCAATTCATATAAAATTTCGCATAAAATAGGTGAATAAGGTGATTACGGGCACGGCATACCTTCTTCAGTCAAGATCAAGTTACTTTAAAAGTGGAAATTAAACAGTTGCATGCGGCATTTTTATGAGGCTTTTTTGTCAGATTTTTGTCAAAGTTTTACTTAAATGTACGTTTCATTAAACTTTACGGTGATCGCTCATAAAATGTTCACAAGGTATGAAATGTGTACGGCAGTATATATTGTGGAATTACCATTTTAAATCACACGGAATAAAAGTTACAGTGTAGAGTATAAACACTAGATAGAACTGTGAGTAAATGTGAAATAAAAGATTGCGGAAGAATTTCATGGTTTGTGAAAAATGCGGGTTGTGAATTTGGGTATTTTCACTTCTCCATTATCTCATTTACTATACATCACTCGACTTGTAAATTGTGTTATAGGACGCTCACTGGACAGATCAATATGGGTGGGCGTTGTTCAAAGCTCTCTCTCATATGTTGTGTATTGGCTACGGGCGGTTCATACCGAGCCTGTTGTCAGAGGCGTGCATTACAATCTTTAGTATGGTGACTGGTGCGACATTTTATGCGCTATTTATCGCACATTCTATGGCGTTCATCCAACAAAGTGATTCAGCTAGACGACTTTATCAGGAAAAGGTATATGTTGTGCGAATTATAAAAGTTGCATTGTATCGGGGGTGCTTAACGTATACCAAATACTGGTTTCCTGGTTATTGACAGGTCTGAACGCTTGTATTTTTAGTTTCAACAAATTGAAGAATATATGTCGTATAGGAACCTGCCATTAGCAACTAGAGAACGCATTACAGACTACTATGAACATAAATACACCCAAAAACGATTGTTTGATGAACAGCATATTTTGTCAGAAATTTCAAAGCCAATCAGACAGGTATATCAGTGGTCATATTTGTTTATTATACAGTGAAATCTCATTTACGAACCCAGATATACAGAAATCTCGTTAAAACGAACCCGGTTCTCTTTTCCCACCCTCAACAAATCCTCTTGAAATCTCTCGATAGAACGGACTGATTTTCACTTTCATTCAGAGTTCGTTGCAAACGTCAACAATGTGTTTATGTCATTCTCTTAAAATTTCCTATTTGGCTTTTTCATTGCATCGAGGATTCAGTTTCCAATCTTAAGAATTTAATGATGGAAATTGTTCCTGTTAAGGCCCGTTTTCCACTCAAGAAAATTCCCCCATAAGCATGTGAGTGCATGAAAAAGCCACCGGGTTCATTTCCATTGGATAAAATTGAACAAAATTTCAAGTTGAAAATTCCTATCCGTGGAAAATTTTCTTTAGTTGAAACGGGCCTTTACTTTCTGTATATTAAGATATCCTTATAAGATCCATCTCTCGTTTGCATTCTTGCTACAATCTGGAAAATATGTCCGAAAATTCCCTTCCTGACCTTTTTCTATACTGTTGTCTTTAGGACATCGTCAATCACAATTGCAGAGACCTCATCGAATCAGTTCCATTCCTAAAAGAAGGTGGTTGTGAATTCATCAATCTGATCAGTAGTAAACTTTCGTTCGATGTTTATTTACCGGGAGACGTGGTGATAAAAGAAGGAACAATTGGGTACGAAATGTACTTTATCAGACATGGCGTAGTGGATGTTTTGCATGAAAACCAGCTTGTATCAACATTGACAGAAGGTGATTACTTCGGAGGTAAGAAAAGTTATATTATACTTGAAGTGTCCCTTCGAAACACAAGGTTCTGGTGAACGGCTTTTGGTTTGTTCTCTGAAGACAATCATCAGTATTTTATCCACTTATTGAGGGGAGACGATGTGTTTATTTTTTCCTTGAAACTCTAAATCAAAATTTACAGACCCATTCCATTCCATTTAAAATGCAGACCTACAAATATAGCCAAATCTCTCTATAACAAAACCCTTTTTTGTTGTTCCGATAGTGTCCGCTATAAGGGAAGTGTAGCTGTACATTCAACATTTTAATTTCGTATAAATCTGGAGAAAAAACTACAGACTTGATGCACGCTTTCTTGTCTTTTTGTATACTGTGAATTCCCTTGCCATCTGTCATTAAGCTCCATAACCCAGGATAGGACTCAGCATAAATAAGATGTGACGCTTTGGCCTTTTGTTCAGAGATCACCATGTTGACGAACGCTCGTCGTGTCGCCAGTGTCAAAGCTGCAACCGTCTGTGATTTGTTCATCTTAACTAGAGAAAATCTCTACTTTGCTCTGGCTGAATTTCCCGAAATGAGATATCTCATGGAACATGTGGCACTTGACAGATTGATAAAATTGAAACAAAAGGTAAATTAGTTTTCACCAAATCCCGCCTCCAGGGCTCCTTACCTTATATATATATTTATATATATGTTAACAAGAAAAACACATTGTATTTTCAACGATATATTTCGGCGTCAAGCCTTCTCCAGGTTCATATATGTATCGAAGAGAACTGAAATTAACAGTAACAGAGTGTTACTGAAATGAGCCTTGTGGGCCATCGTAGTGAATAGAAGGTAGTGTACAAACGCAGGATTTGACAAGTATTTTTTTGCTGTGGGGATTTCTGGAATCATTTCAGTTCCCAACATTCCTGCTTTCTTGGTATAAGCACCACTTAAGCACCAAAGTCGATTTTTTTATCGTTTTAATCTAATCTTTCGCCGCTTTACTTCCTTTAGTTTCCTGATTGTGTTAACACTATAGACGCCGCAGAGGACCTGGAAAACCGTCAGAAAATCTATTCGAATTCGACTATTATTAGAAAATACAGTCTCGCAAATACACCATCCAACAGTGTGTACGTCAACATGTCAAGCAACACAAACAACATGGAAATTCCGAAAGTTGGCGTCACAACAACCGATTGTGAACCCGGTTGCACGTGCTTACTCTGTACTAATGAGCATATTTTAACGTGATATAGATTTTCGATGAGTAGGGTCATATCTTCTACTCACCCTTAAATGTCGTGAATTTAGAGTTCATAGATTAATTTGGTGAGTTAAGTATATCCTCCGAATGAACCTTATACAACCAACCTTCTCTACAGCTTTTGCAGGAGTGGAGTGGTTGTTATCTTCTTCTTAAACTTCGAATCTTTCTTCTTAACGACATTCCTCCTTGTAGCGGACACTTTCTTTTAGTCTTGAGATGGTATCTGCAACCAGAGAAGTTAGACTGTAGTAATGTTTAGAAAACAGCTTGCTGTAGCTGTTGCTGGTGAAATCGAGAGGACTACTTATCCAAAATCTGTCCACTTGGTTCTTAATACAGTTTGCGATCCACGCTCTTTGTTTTTGGACTGAGGTTCAATAAGCGTAGTTTATCTTGAGTTATGAGGCTAAATTGTGTTTGTGGGCGTGTGAAAAGATATTCGTTCAACTTTTGTTTTTCATTTGGCAATCAATTTTTCATTTTTTTCAACAAAATCAAAGAGTGTTCTGTCAGCAAACAGATTTACGATTTACACTTGTGTAAACAGATAACAAAGTCGGTGTTGAGGGGGATTGGGAATGAGAAAGCATTTCTTACTAAATCGATTTATTGAGGCAAGTGATTTATAAATTATCTACAAAACACACGATCATTAGCATAACCTCTCTGGATAACTACTGCCTACAACAAAATTCCTCCTTGATGTAAGTCCTAGGGGCAAAAGGTCCTTGGTACTGGGTCCCACTTTTGTGGTCACATGGTTAATATTTAGAACAACTTTCAGCAGCAATCATGTGCTTATAGAAAAACCTATAATACGAAACTTCTCCACGTGATATTTTTTCTTATACAGCATATGCCTTGGTTGTTAACTAAGAATTGAATATAGCGACTTTCTTCTTTACCAAGTCATTCACTCAACATTTTGATTATGTTGATATTCCGTGTTTTTGCATGATTTCTTTCAATTCATTTAAAGACAACAAAATTCTATGATAAATCGGATTGTCGCTCCATCAGTGTTCTCATCCACAACGACGGAGTTTGGATAAGACTTTCACTTTCGCCTGGATTACACTCTTGAAGATGCAATGCAACTTCCATAAACTCTTTGCTGGCAGGAGCATTCAGTTTGACAGAAGTTGTGTCGTTGTTTGCATTTTGAGCAGGCTTTTCATATAGTTTGGAACGAGATGTTTTTCTATGATGGGAAATGTTGGTATGTTGAAATATGCAAGGCAAAGAAGTCCTTCGGCGACTCGGTTTTCTTGATGAAATAACATCCGCTGTTGACCCACGTGACATCAATGTGTTTCTCTCATTGAAATACATATCAACGGAGGTCTTTCTACGTGCAACTAAATCTTTGGTTTTCTCTGATAAATTATTTGCACTGTGAAATCGGTCTGCTGCTTCTTCCATCAGTCTATTAGAGTTCAAATTGGCCTGCTCTTTGATTTCTAGACTGTGGCAATCCAAATAAGGTGGCTGTTGCCAAATGGAGACGCCATTTTTATTATTACTCGTGTTCCATTGGAAATTCGAATGTTTTTTTTGTTCTTTAATAATTACGCCACTGAAATCATGACATAAACGGCGACGCTGATTCAACGGAATTCGAGACGAGATATTCAATTTGTTTTCCTCGTCGCCGATATTATCGTTAACAAAACGACGGATAAGTTGTCGGCGCGTTGCAACATCTTCGTCGATTGATTGTGTTTGAAACGTTAAATCAATGAGAGACGATCTCATAGATTTGTTCATCGTCTTCTTTTTTGAAGTTTTCGTGTGATTGTTAAGTATTTCAAAACTAATTTTCAAAATAGATAGTTTCTCCAGAAATGGCTATAGGCATTTTTAATGACGTCAGTATCGAACAAAACATGAAACTTCCTGTCATTGCACGTTTGTATAGCAATTCAGAAATGCACTGACTACTTCAAAATTGTGGTCGTTGAAACAATGGAGCTCTTAACGGCATCTCTTCAAAAACAAGACTTTTTTGCTTTTTTATCGACAATAATGAATAAGATTTTATTCATCTGACAATTTACCCAGGATGAAAATACGGGGATGATGTTATGCACGAGGATGTTGGTCCTTAGCGCATTTAAACTGTGATAAATTTCCTTGACTAGATGTATTGCACTTGGTATGTATGGTATGTATGTATGGACAGAAAAATAGTTATCAAAATCGTTTGAAATTCTCTGCACTTAACCTAATTCTTTTCCATACATGTAAACAGGGACTTTCCTGAAACGGTCATCACACTAAAACCACAAAACAACGAAAGGAAGTTATTGGGACGATACAAGAGGAGAAGATTTATTTATTTATTTATTTATTTAAGGATGGTATCATACATAGATATTTTTATAGATTGTGACACTCTCAATAAATATGATCGATGTCTCGATCAGTAGAAATTCGGGAATGGCGATTCGATTATACAGACGAAGCCTGATTACAAACTTTGCTATGTCAACAGATTCTAAATGGTGTTCGGTGTGGAAATTCTGAGAACAACGCAGTTTTCCCAAGAATTACTATAACAAACATTTGTAAGTTTCTGCAAAGTTTGGCGCCACTTCACTGTGATAGAAACTTTTCCAGTTCACCTCAGCCATCTCTTTTGTCTTGTTGTCATGGAGCCACTTACAGTAATTGTAAACAAGTTCCGGGAAAACTATATCTAAAACAGAAAACGTGAGTAGGAGTGAGTAAACAGATAAATTTTAAGTCATTAGATTCCATAAAGGATAGCTATTCTGCCCCGACTTGCAACTAGGAAGTTGCGTATTGAATTTTTCCAAATTCCAGTTTAAATAAAATAAATAAATAAAGTAAGAAAGAAGGTACTACCCACTACACCATCGCTGCACGATCACGTGATATTACCTCATTGCCTCGTTTTGGTTAGTTGTATTGTTTCACGGTAATTACTTAATTATATACTTTGCTTAAATGCAAATTGCTGTGGGACAACTTGTGATAATTTTCATCAAATTATCTGATCAAAACAAGATTGGTTAGCAAAATGTCGACGTTTAAAACTTAACAAATTCGGAAAAGGCATGTGGGTCCTTATAATATACAAGCGTTTACTAGCATATCCATCTTTTCATTTATACTCTGAACACGTGATTTTTGAACTTAAGCAATAAAAATGACATTTCAAATGTTCGAACTTTTTTTCAATGTTTACATTATAACTTAACATAATTTCGTCAAATTTAAGTGCTCTCCGTATTTATGAAGACCTAATGTCTCCAAGTGGGCTAATACACTGTTTTTAAAACGCATCGGAATGCAATATGAGATACGATAGAACTTATAAAAACGTTTGGCAGATCGAGGCATAATCTAACTTCTAGCCCTCACCCAACTAAACAAAGCCAAAAAATTGTAAGAACGTGTAAGCACCGGGATACCTCCAAGTCGATGACATTCCTTCATAGCGTGTTTGATGTATGTAAATCCGTTCATGGTATCACCAGCTATAATCTGCAACACGCCTAGATTATTCAACACGTGACACTAAAGAAATGCGAAAGTATGTTGCAAACGCTAGCGTTTGGTTGATTCACTTTAGTAGGAAATAGAGAGAAAGAGGAAAATGTAAGGAATCACAAGCTTATTGGTAGCCATTTTTGTGGGTATCTTTAAGCCGGTTTTCAACTAGACACTATTCAACACGGAAAGGCTATGGTTTTCTACACGTGATCAATGATTGAGCATTTGATTGGTTTGCGAGGGAGAAGTTGAGCTTGATCCTTCTTTTCATTTAGTAAAAAACAAAAGCCGATAAACTGCAAGCGGAATATCCGCCTAGTAGAAAACGAACTTAAACGAACTATTTCGGACACGGTCTTTTTTATTAAAATCATCGTAGTTATGGTTGTAATGTCAACGAAAAACTATGTATAGAAGTCAATACCTTATCGGCCCATTTTACGCCCGCCCTAATTCAACGCCGGACTCAAAATTTGATCTAACGCCATTTGGGGCCGTATTTTACGCCATTTAGGGCAAAGATAGATGAAATTGACATTTATATTTTTACGCACTTCTGCCTGCGCCATTTGCTTTATTTTTCTTGAAAAAAATATAATACTAATGAATTATGTTCTTAATCCGATTGTACTTCTATGTCATCTTCGTTTTCTTCGTCTTCCCTAGCTTCCTCTCCTATTTGCTGTTCGAAATCAAATTTCTCAGTCATTTTTTAAATTGGTTTATTGACCAAAGTTTCCATTTTTTCTAATACGGTTTTATTTTCATCCGCGAACTGTAATTACGTGACAGTTATGAAAAATACCTAAAATATGGTGCGCACTAACAATAATAACTATTAGAAAATTTACGCCGCTTTTTGCTTTTAACGCCGTCTCTTATAATGCCGCGTAGCGAAACTTAACGCCGTGAAAAGGGCCGATAAGGTATCTAGATTGTGCTCTTTTGCTTAACTCGGTCTCTGATATTTACAAAATATAAGCCTTACCTAAAAAACGCCTTTCTAAATCATAGAGCTCAATTTTTGTAAATAACACCTGTCCGACAGTTTTCCTTCAGAGATTTTTTTTTTCCTCGCCGGAAGTTTTTCCTCCAAACATTATTTCGGTGGAATTTTCAGCAAAAAGAAACAAGTATTAGCAAAAGTGGATAAGTTTTATCATTGGCTTTCTGCATAAGCATGAAAGACATTACAACCGGCTGTGTTTAATCGTGTCCAAACCTAGCGTGATTACTATATGCCCGCATTCATTACCGTGAGAGAAAAAGGCGGACATGTAAGTGGAGTGCAAATTTTGAAAGTGCATCAACTTTCATGAAAATTTGCACGTAGAACAATTCAATAATGCTGGTTTCAAATTTGTCAATCGTTTTTCATATTTTAGTCCAAAAAGGGCAATTTGGACCAAACTTCGAAAGTCCTTCAATTTTCATGAAAATTTGCAATGAACAAATCACTGGCCAGGTTTTCCCTTATTTTTGCAGTTTGGTTATAATAAGCTCACTTGCAGAAAGCCTTATGTAAATAAAACGACAGGAAAAAAATTTAACGATATCTTTCTAACTTGTTTGCTTTGTTTGCATCTAAACCTCTAACAACCGGCTTCAAGTAGCAGGCTAGGAAGCAGAAGCTGAGAATCTTAACGGTGGAGAGCATAAAGCTTCCACTTGTCTTACTTTTTTAAAACGTTTCTCTCCTTCGCTGTTATTTTCTTCATTTTTTGATTCATCTGCAATAAAGAACAAAAAAGTTATAAGAACATTTGCCATTATTACTACCAGTACATGAAAGAATAACACGTGGTGTTAATGGTCATTTCGCGTCGTCAGTAGCAAAACTCTCGACAGTAAAACCAAGTTATTCATCCGATGAGATATATACGCAATACCAACCACTAAATCCCAGACAACTATCAGATGAAAGCATGCAAGAACAAGTCGAAATATCATCAAACAACTAAAACATTGTTTCATTACACACGTGAAAACCGCCGAGCACTTAGTTATTATCAATACATACACCCCAACCACCTGTAGAAACGCCACACTAACGTTAGTTCTATCGAAAATCAACCACGGAGACTTTGTGTATTACGATTTCCTTAGAAAAAGACTTCCCAACTTAATATTTCAGGATGCGTGAAAAGCAGCAAAACATGACATTATAAACTTGAAATATTTAATCAATAGAAAATAGGATCGATCTGTTACAAGGATCAAAGTCTACGTCGAAGAAAAAAAAAAACAACCGACATAAGCTACCGAAAAAAAAAATGTGTCGAAAGTATCAACGTCCACAAAAAGTACAAACATACTGCTAGCATTGTTCTTGAAAACCTTGCCAGGACCGGGCTGCTTAGGGTCCATTTGTTTGGTACCTGGGAGCGCAATCTCACTGCCCTGACTGCTCAAAAAATACATTTGTTTGATTTTTGAGTGCAGTAAAATCTGAATCTCTTTGCCCTGTTAAGCTAGTAGTGGAGTGCTAGCAGTCAGAGAAATATTGAAGACATTGCAGTGCATAGTGGACATATCCTAATTAGGGAAATGGACAAAAACATTTTGCTGAGGTCAGTCGGAGCATTTTCCATTTGTTTGATAACTGAGGGCAGTGGTGGCAAACGAAGCATCCTAGCAAGTACCAAACAAATGGATTTTTAGCACAGCCTATACTTTCCTGATAGAGAAATCACACAAACTAATGTGTAATTTACCGATTCAAATAAGTTCGATATAAATCAATTTCTACAGAGTCCCCTTAACTATATTTAATTTAGCTTAGTTTAAGTTATAGACAATTAAAACTTTTCAGTAATAATATTTTTGATCGAAGATGTGAAAATCCTGGCAATCAGAAACGAGGTTTCTCACGCTACACTGAGTAAGTGAAACGCTACCAAATTTTGTCCATAGTCAGCAGCAAGAAAATTAGAGTGTGGCCATACTCACCTACATTCTTGGCATGTTTGGAAAGTAGCAGGGCCCTATGAACATAAGTAACAAACCATGAGTAGCTTTCTATGAGGTCGTACTTTAGAATTTTTTGGATCTCAAATGTTATACGATGAATGAAAGACACCTTTTCAAAAGATCCATGGCTACTTCAAAGTTTTTAAAGTGCCGGTGAATTTCAGCCTCATAAACCAACATCCAAATATTCGACAGACCTATTGTAGAAACAATGGTTTTATGTAAGGAAGTCATCCAAACTCCATGGCACAGCAGATAATGACGTTTCACAAAAAGTGATACTGCTAATATTGCATAGGTTACCTTCCCAAACAAATACGGAGATGTCTCATTTTAGGAAGGAAGTGAATTAAAAGGAAATGCTTATAGATTGTTACCTTTGTCCTTGAGGTTCGTTAAAATATCAAGAGATTCTTGGAAACGCCTCAACGCCATGCAACAAAAACAGAAGTTTCGATAAAAACTCGCAAAGTCGATATGAGATGAAGTAAAATTACATATGTTGTTTTCTCCAGTCTAGGAACAAAAATAGGCTATCAATACATCGAATACTAATCTTCACACATGACGGCCAAATCAAAAAATGGTCTTGTGTTCCGACTTACGTCACTAATTATTTTGAAATATTTAAATCTCGCTACTTTGGCTCTTCTGATTGGTGACAATATCCAATTATACAAAAAAACCCAATTAAAACCTTATCCGCAATGAGAACTTACATATATGGTAAAACGGATACTATATATGGTAAAACCGTCACTATATATGGACTGGATCCAACACTTACAATAGTATAACCATTCTGTATATTTGACGCTGCTTGGAAATTCTCGTAAGCTTCTGCGTACCTAAGTCACCAAACAAAAAATATAGAAGATTTAACCGAATTTCTTGAAGCTGTAGTGGAAATTCATTGCCTAATTTTGAGATATCAGGTCCAAATCTTGAACATGAATTCAATCAAAGTTGGCTGGTAAAACTTTAATCGCCCACATGATGATAATAGGTCTATCTGCTTTAAAGAGTATTTATAGCGTTATCAGAAACACTCGCTCAAGAAAACACGAAAAAGATTCGTCAAATCTTTCAATAGGACAATGGTAAAGCCTTAACCTTTCAGACGATAAAATCCAACTTAAAGTAACCAACTTTATAAAAAAAGAATGACGATGACCTCTCATAAAAAGAGAAAAAGACTTTTAATGCAAATTAAAACCACTTACCTTTTCTCTTTGAACAGCAGAGTGGCTAACTTTTGATAAACATAAACTTTTGGAACGACAGATGCATGGAGAAATAAAAACCAACCCTTGTAAGGTATCGGTGGACAACCTAACAGGATAAAAGGACAAACTCTTTCATATCCAGAGCAGAAAAAAGACGTTTTGTCCTATGTTGTTCTGTTTCAGACAGAGGGATAAATATAACTTACTTTTGTTCAAGTTCTTTAGAAGAAAAACATCCACTAAGTGCTGAAAGTTTGATACAAGGAATGGTAGCTCAGTTTTCTTCCTATTCTACATATGAAGGAGAGAAAACATATGGAGGAGAGAAAACATATGAAGGAGAGAAAACATATGAAGGAGAGAAAACATATGGAGGAGAGAAAACATAGAGAAAGTGGTTTAAATATCGACAATCAGTTATGGATATACCGTATATAAGAAACATTAATTTGAAATAAGTGACTGAATATTTTTATTCGAGTGTATTCATCTACCTGTTTCAACCAGCAAACTTCTCTGGTGAAAAGTCTTACAAAAGAGTTTGGAGGAAGAAGGTATACCCTAACCTCAATGACCCAAACAAATTTTAGGTTTATACCACTAAATTTGCTGGTTTGGAACTGGCAGATGTATAGTGTATGTTTTCAGTGATTACCTTTAGAGCATTATACAGCAGGTTTATACACTTATCAGTATCATTGGTGATACCATGAAGTGCTATCTTATTAAGAATGAAAGTTGCTTGAAAGCAATCAAGGCTGCTACATGGTGTAGATATGATTTCTTCAGCGATTTCACATCTTCCCTTCTAGAAATACGATAATATATATACATATATTATATATAAAAGTCAGGAACAGAAATTAAACATGTTGTGCTTTTCGAGTTTTTATTCTCTTCATCAGGATATTATTTTCTGAAAGGCTGTCTGCTTGCCGTCTATATATAACTGTGTGTTTTGACATGGAAAGATAGCATTCTCTAATATTGAAATTCTTTTCTGTGGAAGAGCTTTAATGGTTATATATATATATATATATAAAATTGTCGATATGTTGAGTATCAATTTTAATTTAATTTTGGACTGTGAATAACACAATGTTACTTTATCCATTTTTCGTTACCGTGGATAAATGTCCATGGAAAATCCATTAACAGCAAGTTGGTACATTTATTTTGTTAAGTTCCTTCCTGAAAGTAGGTAGAAATGACAACATACCAAATAGAGAGTGCATACAGTGTTTAAGGATTGAACTAGTGATAACTGTATCATCGACAATTGTGAAGTATAAACACTGAACTTCAATAATTCGTTGATGTGAGCATAACAAGATTCGTAATCTTGCATGCTGTATAAATAAATCCCTAAAGGTAAACAAATGAAAACATAAACAAAGGTTATCTATCACAATGCAGCACTTTTTCAATCACACTCAAAACTGTGTGTTTTGACATGGAAAGATAGCATTCTCTAATATTGAAATTCTTTTCTGTGGAAGAGCTTTAATGGTTTTCACTTGATAATATGTAATGCTATAAATCCACACAAACTGAACCTGACACTTAGAATTGCAACATTTCTACTCTTAACATTTGCCCAAATTTGAAAACTGAAATAACATTTTTCTTTGTCTGAACTGTTGACTTTTTAGTGAGACATTTGTCCTATTCCAATTGTCAGAATCTAAGTCAGAAGTAGAGTTGGTCCACATCAACATCTCCAAGTCTGAGTGTAACATTGAGTCATGTGCTCGAGTTATTAGTAGAGTTGGTCCACATCAACATCTCCAAGTCTGAGTGTAACATTGAGTCATGTGCTCGAGTTATTAGTTACAAACTTGGCTGCAAATCTTTCAGTTCAAACAATGATTTTTTGCATTTTTGAATAGCCATAAAATCCAAATCACGTGCCAAAAGGACTAAATTCTACTGTTCTTCATAAGACTAACAAATAATGGTGAGTTTCAAGGATTAAAATTTTTGAGTTGACACTGAATTTGGCTGGAATGACCCCTATGCAATACTCGGGCAATGTTCCCTAATACATATTGAATCTTATGATAACAAAAGATAAGATAATAAGAACAACAGAAATCAGTTATCAAAGAGATTTCTTTAATTTCGTTATGTCATCATATAATGACCACTTAGATGTGTGTGGAGAATCGATCACCAAACTCCTTGCGAAAAACAATTTTTCAAAACCACAAAAAAATGTGTTCCCTTTGGCCTATTGTCAAATTGAAAATGAAGTCAATGGCAAATAAAGGTGACTAGTATGAAAAACGCAATTTTCATAACAAATAACTATAGATACACACAATAAAATCAGGAGCTATAAAGCCAAGTCAAATCCACATTCCTTTCTCTTTCTCATTGCCACTGAACGAACATACTTACAAACCACATTCTGTTAACACTTTCCTCACCTTTTAGAACAAACGACAAGCAGTTGAACTCTTTCAAACTTGTTTTCTTGTAATCATTAATCACCATGTAAGATCTCCTACTCCTGTGCCAAAGAGAATGTAAAGCAGTTAACACTTCCCAGTCTTGTTGGATATCTAAACAATTGACACAGAGAAACATAATGGCATCATCAGTCCCATGCGGAATATTTGCATAGAAACACAGTTGATTATTGAACATAAATAAACTCATGGTACAAATTATTGGATGTTTAAGTTTCTATTAAGCTTAAGTCTAGCTAAACAAGAAAATATGCGAAGTTATCTTTGGCAAAAAGAATAACTGATAAAATGATAACATTATGCAATAAACCCTTAAGCAACAGCAACATAACTTCTAAAAATTCCATTTGCACAGATTAGTTGTCTAGTACAAATCAGGGTATTCCATCAAAAAAAAACCCACACGTGCTAGATATCGCCTGCGTAAATATATTTTTAGAGAACTTGCATGTGCAGTTTCCTGGGAAAAATTTAACCTATATTAGGTTTAGTTCTAAAGCGCAAGAAATAATCACCAATTGCACTTTGATTTATAGAAGAAATTTTTTATCATTTGCGAATGTAGATTTGAAACAGTAAACAAGAGGTTCGCTCGTATCATGTTATCCTTCACCTCCCTCCCGCTGCAAACATCTACCATATTGTTTTTAATGCGGCTTTCTTCCGAATACCTGGGGCTTTAGTATTTGCAAAAACTGATTGGCTGGTAATTAATTCAAAAAATGGCTCACAAGTTACGCTCAAACTTTGTAATACTTAGATAGCGTTTGAAAACAGCTTTTAGATAACGAATTATTCTTACAAGAATGTTTAATATATAGAAGAATCTCTGCCCTGAAAACTGATGGTTAACGGATATTAAACCTTTACTTTGAAATGAACAAAGTTAAAATTGATTTTTGGGAGTGTGATAAGTAACACTTGCGCATGCAATAAATCACACGTCTCAAAAGATCTGCAAGTGTGTGGCGGGAGCACCCGTCTCATGGAATGCCCTGCAAATCTCCTTTTGGTTCTAATTTTTGCAAAGATATTTTCTTTAGTAATTTGTACCCTGAAACTGGTTAGCAACTAGGAAAAAAAATCTCATATCATATACAGTTTCTCAAAGCAGAGAGTATTGATGGTTTGAGTATTACATTCCAGATACAAGTTAAGAAAGCTGAAATTACCCAAGAATGGTACTAACCTTGAGTAGATCTTTTATTAAAGCGCAAATCAAGAAAATCTAATATCAATAAAAGAATTATTTACCATGAAGAATACAAAAAGTAATAAAACTAAAGTAATAAAATAAATTATCATAATAAATTATTATGATAATTTATTTTCATTATTTAATTATTATCATAATAAATTATTATGATACCTAATCTTTTTGTTTTCATCCAAATTTTATTTCCATTGATAATGCCAGAAATTTGATTCAGGATTTGAGCGATGATCCTCTCTGCAAAACAGAAATGATAAATGACTTCAAGGTTGAAAGGTTTAAAAATATGAAAACAATATCGCTATATACTTTGACAAAACATCGTCAAACAATGATAAACATGATTCCCTTGTCATCGAATTCTTTTCTCTTGTGGAGTGAAACCTTTCATCTCATTTTCATTTTGCAGTGACAACACAGTAATGATCAATACTGCAGAATTTCTTGGCAAGAACTACACTTTCAATTTTAAATGCTTCATTGTTTAATAATTCTTAGCCATTCACTAGCATGCAAACAAAAAAAGTAAAAACAAGCAAAACATTAAGACCAAGATACCTTCTTGATTGCGACGAAACAGCCAAAACACGAAATCCAACAGAAGTGAGAGCAGATAAAAAAACAAACACGTATCTGAAAAATAATGACTAATTTCCCTGAAACATTGCTAGCACATAGTTTGTTTTTTTTGTAACTGTTTTACCCGGGCAGCTAGTGCATAGTGTCCATTTGACAATTATATAACACAACATAACATGTCAAAACTTCTGAATTGTTTAATTATAGCATTGGATTGTAACTTTTCCAATTTCTATCAAATGGATGCTGAAATTCAGTTCCAGCTAACATACTAGCTGCTACTGTTGAAAATGAAACTTAAACTACAAACAAGAAATTAGTTATTACCTGCTAAATTTTTGAGTATCATACAAACAAAGTTTAATGAACTAGCAATGTGTTGAATTAATTCTTTAACAGCAACATGCTTTTTAGATGAAAATGATTTATGGTTTGCAGGAAATGCTGAAGTCTCATTCCAAAACATTTGACAAACTAAGAAAAGGAATGGGACAAAACCTTAAACCAACAGCTTGTTAAATCAATGATACTTATGAAAACACAGTTCTGGAGTATAACTGTAAAGAGCATTCTACAGGGATCAGAAATCTGAAATTCTCTTTATGCTATTTGATTAATTAAAACAATTTTGATTTCTACTTCAAATCGAATATATAGTACAACAGATAAAAATTGATCAAATTCTCAGTTTACATAAATTTCTTCCTCGTCATGATGTTGAAAAAGAAACACATTTAGACCTTCCTTATGTCTTAATTTTACATAATTTCTGTTTGTCTCATAAAAAATTACTTCCATTATTTGCATAGTGTAAACGGTGCTTAGAATAGATCTTGTGTTTTAATATGCACACCTCATGCCCAACCCTCATCCACCCTAATCGCTTCATAATTAGAAAGAGAATGTTTTTGATTTTTCATTTACACGAGCGTAAAAAGTCTACATACAATATTCAAGATACAACAAAAAGTACTGCAGAAATGATGAGTCATGATGACACTTAGCAGGATTTGAAATCAACAATGACAATATGTTTGAACAGCACTGTAACTGAAGATGCAATGAATCCAAGCATAAATCTAAAACTGACAAAAGCATAAGAGAATTCAGGCTATTCCTGAAACAAAGGAAATGTTCATTTTCAAAACTGATAGTCGTCTTATCCAATTCTGCAAACATCATTTTTACAAGAAAAATACATTTTTATTCTGTCTCAATTTTCTACTTTTCTACTTCGCTATTCGACAAAGTTTAAACTTTGTTCCTCTAATCAGTGACTTTTCCCACCTTAAAAAAACTATATGGCTTTTATAGAAAATGAAAAAGCCTGTATTCTGCCATATTTAGGAAATTTGTTGACGATTAACAATCTGAATATAAACATGAATGACCCAAAATTCTGATCAACCAATAAAAAGGATTATACTGGGAGGCGAAACATGAAACAAGTTATTCATTAGATCTTACTTTCTATATAAGCAAAACATTTCACAAACCTTGAGACTCAGCAAACAGTGCCAAGTACTCCTGTAAGCATTGATCCAAAAACACTTGTTGGAAAATGTTTTTGTGTTCTTGTTCCTAATAAACAATTATAATTATACCACATGAATGCATGAAAACTAACATAAACAATGACATCTTAGATTTCCCTCAGAAGATTGAAGATTTGGAGGAGGTACTGGACTCAAAATCTTTGTATTTCATAACAATGTTTAGTCTAGTAAAAAGAGCCTGCAGAATCCTATCTACAGAAAGAAATCTAAATTGCAATATCATCTCTTAATGTCCTGTTAGATGGTAAACTATTGGATAGACTATGGTCAAAACTTACTTAAAACAGATTGGTTTACAGAATAGTTTATTGTGTATTAATTAATTAACATCAATGAACAGGGTGGCCACTATTTTTTGTGGAACAAATTCCAGGTATTTTCAGGGGTTTTCCAGGTGTATTTTCTATTTTCTCCAGGTGCAAGACTTCACCAATAAAGGAGATTGAAGGAAGTGATTCGTTACTTTTACATTATAATCTGTACAATACCAAAAGAAGAAGAACAAAAACAACTCAAATCAACGATGTTATACTTACAGAGAGACAAAGAGACAAAAATATTGCTAACTTATCTGTGAAATATCAACTACTTAAACAAATAGCTCTGTTTGCTTAAAAAGTTATAGTCATTGGCAGCAAAAGCTATTGTCTAAGAGATGCTTAAAATCCAATTTAGGCGATCTAAGTTTAGTTTAGTTGTAAAACCTCAATTGTTTACACATTCAACTAAAGTTGTACAACTAGGAGAAATCAAATCCTGCAAATTTACATCATGCACTCAAAAAACGATTTCTGAACAAGTAACCACTGCCGTGGCGAGAAAAGAAAATGTAGAAATATTTTGGTGAAACCTTGGTTGCAACCTCGCACCAAATAATCCTCGCTTGTCGGAATACATCACCAAATAATCCTCGCCTGTTGGAATGAATCATACACTCTCCTTTTTGAACCACTCAGCAATAAATTCCTCAGTAAGTTCTATCTTAGCTTTAGCCATTTTTATGAAAGTTATTTTGTAAATAAAATTAAAATAAGAAAATCTCGCAACTTGCAGAAGCTTTTATTGTTTGTTTGAAAAGACTGTGACATAAAGAAGAGAAAAGTTGATTCAAACATTGATTTTTTTCTTCTCTTACTTCCAATTAGTTGTAGAAAATTGAACAAGTCCTACGTTTTTAAAAGTTGTAAAAGTTTAGTTGTAGGCTTCTACAGCTTACAACTTTTCATATTTACACATTCAATTTTAATTTTAAAACCAAAGTTGTACATCTAAATCACTCTTAAAACAATAACAAAAAGCGTTATAATTCTATTTCTACATAATAAACTGTTGATGTGAAAAAATATTAGCAAGAAATAATTTTTCAAGGTATTTCCAAGTTGATTTCCTCAAAAACCTTGTTTTCCAGGTGTAAAAAAAATCCAGGTATTTCAAGGTACTTCCAGGTGGAGTGGCCACCCTGATGAAGAGAAAAAAATCACTTTCTAAACTATGAAAAAAGTTTAACAGGACCTTTACAGACCTACAGTCAGTTCTCTAAATATATACCTTTACTTTCTGTTGAAGTGAGAGAAGTTTTAATTGTAAACCTTCTGTGCTTGATCTGACTTCATGTTCTATAAAGAGAAATGAGGTTGTTTAGTAGACCACAGAAATAAATGTAAAATCAAAGTGTTGACCAAACGGTAAATTTTTAACATGAAAGTTTGAATTCTTCACATAAAAGTTAGTCAAGAACAATTATTCTTACAAACTATATTATACAGAGATAACAGATCGGGTAATGGAGTAGGAATCAAACAAACAAGCTCTCACTTCCCGGGCGATTGCTCTACCGACTGCTCTGTCAAAAATCTCTCAATGAAGTTCTTTGCAGTTGGGTAATAATATGATGAGTACATGGTATGGTTTAAAACATTATATCCCATGAATAAAAGCAGGGTATATACCGTGAGATCATTAATTTTCGTGAATTTCTTCGGAAAGACCAATTCGCGAAAATTAATGTTTGCAAATATTTTTGAAAAATATTGATTCGCGAAAATTATCAGGAAAATGGAAAAAAATACAGTTCGTAGTTTTTCAGGTTATATTTCGTTTTCTTAATTGCATATGTTACAATTATAGATTTAATTTAGTTCAATTACACTTCCGATGTTTTTCTTCTCCAGCCCATTTTTGACCATTCTTTCTGCTGTTATCATTTCTTCTCTCCCCTATAAAGATCCCTGTATCTATTCTTCTTTTTCAAATTTTCCATTTTCGACAAATCGTGAAAATAAATGTTCATGAAATTTTAATCATTAACCAATTCGTGAAAATAAATGTTCGTCCAATTTTTTTGACTCGCGCAAGTTAATGATCTAAATACATTACTCAAAGTTTCATGCTTACATGCATTGGTCAGATACACAATGTCATCAAAATCACAATTCTGTAATGGCAATGCATGGAAATAAAAATATTTACCTTCCAAAAATTTCTTTGCCTCTTGAAACTTGCACAACGTTATGCAATCTTGAATTTCCAAAAATTTCTCCATGTAACTCAGCGTAACACTTATTTATGAATAACTTGCTTTGAAAGATCTAATACCCAAGGAACAAAGAAGTTAATATCTTAAGGTCCTGTAAGATGGTAAAATATTACAAACTAGGCTCAAAATAACTTAAATTAGGTAAATTTACGGAATAGTTGTCATGTACCTTACCTAAATTATTCAAAAAATTAACCAATTGACGTCAATGAAGAAAACAATCAATTTCTAATATGCAAAACGTTTGTACCAAATTTATCTAATAGTTTACCACCTAACAGGACCTTTAGAAAAAACATGTGTAAATGATCTATCATTCTTAAAGCACCGATTCAAACTGGATTTCATCATTCAAAACATATGCACCAAAAACAAGAACATCTCCTGTATGTCATTCTCATTTGCACACTCCTCCTCACCTACATAATTCAACCATTCTGATCTGTTAAAAAGTGAAATCAAATTCACCAACAACAATTTGGTAGATCTGCCTGCTAATATTGGCATATTGAAAGGAGTTAACATTTCGTGAAAACAAAAGAAAGAAATCAATAAAATTACCCAATAACATGGTAATCAATAAAATGAAGAGTTAGCCCCACAATGTGGAAACCATATACAGTGTGTATATAGGAAAGAGAAATAGTTTTGCAAAAATAAGAACTAAAAGAGGATTGTACTAGGTAAATAATTGTGCAAGTGGATTTGCAAGATTTCCAGCAGCGATGTTGCTGAAGTGTTTATTGCAAAAAGTTAACATCTTTTTTGTTGAGCATAACTTGGCATATTTCTTAAACTTCACAGAAACTTAGGAAACTGACTTTTATCCTGCTATGAAAAATAAAGTGGAAAAAACAATAAATTGCGAATTCATCTTATACATTGGAAAATTGTCTTTATTTCTATTTACAAGAGTATACAAACATGGTTTTTGTCATAAAGTGGTAACTTCATTGAAATTATATTTTTTTAAATTTTATTTTTTAAATGTATTGAGTTGAAGATGAACCTATTTACTCGAAATTCCTTCATCAAGTCCTATGGAATTATTCAAAACAACCATAATGAATTATATACACAGTTCGTCACCACTCCCCATATACATTTAAATCATTCATCGTCACTACTGTCGTCAATTACAACTCGACGTTTACGATTACTATTCAACACTCTCGACTTCCCGCTGGGCTTCTTTTGTTTTGAAGAACTGGAAGCGCCAGATCCGCAAGGTTCATCCGCAGGCTCACATGGACTAGATGAGTTACTTCTAGATTCACTGTTAGACCTTTCAGTATCTGCGACATTATTTTCAGCAGCAGTCACTACCGGCTTAGAGATGTTCTCTTCAGCGATCTCGTCGTTTTCACATGCTATGTTATCAACAAGAACATCATTGCTGTCCATTCTCTCATTAGAAGGACTGTTTGCTTCTGAAGAGGACCTTGATGAATCACCATCGCCTACTTTGCTGAAGAAATTTCCAATACCTGCAACAAAAGAATTTTCAAACTATAATTGGCAAGACAGAGGACAATCTGTTATATAGATAGAAAAGGTAATTTACCTTTCTGCCATTTAGGTGTTGGCCACATGCGCGCATGGTTTACTAGTGGTGCACCAGGGTGGTTTCTTGATGGACTATCATATGAGGAACTTGATCCAGATCCACCAGTTCCTCCAGAATTAAATACTTTCCTAGGGGCTTTGGATGCAACAGCTAAAAATAAAAAGAAGCTGAATCAGTGAAAATTTTGAAAGACCTAATATCATTCTTGGATGTGGTTGTTTCAGGAAAATTCAGTGCAAGCGATAGTAGCTGTTTTTGAATTTTAATAGTCTCAAAAAATCTTTTCTTGTCTTGTTTAGTCATGCAATGAAATTCAACAATATCAGTCAGCACAAAATGAAAACAAATTGTGTTTCTCAAAAGGAACATTATGTTTAAGGGAAATGTAATGAGAACTTAAGGGTTAAGTGATGTAATTTGGGGAGGGGTGTACCACACTAATTGCACCCAGGACTAGTAGCAAAGTGTGACAATATGGTACTGTCATCAATAGACAGGTAGAAAATGTTTAAGTTTTTACTGAAAACAGCCTGACTGCTGTCAAAAGTAACAAATTCTATTCTTTTCGAACTCTTTTTGCGTCTCCAGGGGTTCTAAGTGTTTGTATTACATCAGGACTGTTCTAATATTGACTTCTAGTCCTGATCTCCAGATATGAATGATGCTGTCCCGATATGTGAAGAATTGGGTTAAGATTATCTTCTTAAAAATAGCTATTTTCCGTCTGACTGCTGAGAGAATCTTTTAATTAATAAATTCCCATGGTTTCGTTTACCCCTTTGTGACAGTGCTTGAAAGACAGTATAACACTTGCAATTCGATGCTGTTGGGATTTCAGATTAATCATGTCAGCAAAATTGTGATTTACAACAGCAAAATTATTTTTCCTAAAAATTGTTGATAAAAAAAGTTGGAATGACAAGACAATTTATTTCTTTTACCGACATACAAGATGTCTGATTTCAGTTACTTCTATGAAAGTCATCATTAAAAGCAACAAAAATAGTAGCTTATATTTATGACCAATGATAATTCACGTGCTACTTTTATGAAGATCAAGTAATATGGAATTGTTTTTAACAAGTTAGAAAAACAAGAAGTAATATCTACGCCGGCAAAATATTGCTGACGCCAACTGGATATTTAGTTAATTACGTCGGGATTTACATCAACATTGCTGTGTGCCGACGCCAATTGGAAGGGCTGCAGTAGTGTTTTCCAAATGATGTCTTATGTTTTATTTCGTAAGCAAAAAGTAGCGAGGATAGCTCTGTCTCATCCCCTATCTTTCTCCTGCCTGTTTCTTTGAACAGCGATATCTCAGTAACATTTTTTAAAATCAGCTATTCAAGCTCTATCACATAGTACCATTTCCAGTTTGTTAAATTCTTCCATTTTAATTTTCATGAGTATAAACACAGCTGGTTCACTTCACTCAAGCACCATTCATCCCCAATCTTTTTCCTGCCTACTTCTAGCCTTTGAATATTTGGCTTGCCAACTTAACAACTAGCTCTTATAGTTATTATTCGTTCGGGAAAGACGTAAGGCACATACTTCTTAAAAGGGCAATACTTTCCACACATGGAAACAATTTCAAATATAAATAAAATAAAACAATAAAATTTGAGACGTATTGGGAAATAATTTCCAGATAAGGAAACCAATAGATAGATCTGTTGTTAACATTTGCTATTATACCATGTTTACACCATCAAATTTTTGCTAAAACCCTTTTTGAGATTCTCCTATTTTGAATTCTTTATTACAAACTAAATGGCCTCTATTAATGGTACAAACTTGTGTATAGTGTATTTAAGTTTTATGTTGGCAGGCAAGCAAGTGTGCAGAACAAATTGGCCTTGATAAAAAAATACTTTCATATGTGAAATTAGACATTTGATATCATAGAGACATATGAAAAGAGTATAAACCAAAGCAGATCCACCTATATCAGGATTTTTGATATCCGTGGCTGGAGCTCCTTTGGCAATATCAAATATATATTCAGCCATATAGATGAATCGTTTTCCGCTTTGATGTTCCAAATCTGTCACTCTTTGATTGCTCATTGCTTCGATTATTCCAGACCATGGTATAATTTTGTGCTGTTCTTGATTATTTACATTGAGTCAAGAACCTTTTCTTGTCTTGTTTAGTCATTCAAATTGTAGTGAGAGCATGAAAAATGGAAACACTGTTCAAAAACTTTCTTTTAATAAGTTTGATAAATTTTCAAATTTTCTTTTTGGCAGAGGGAAGTGACATCATAGTTTACTGTCAGCATCGATACTACTAACATATGTGGAAAATTTCTATTCTTCATTACTTTCCAATATACTGTCAAACCTGTGTAAGAAGGCCAATTCTGGGACCAAAATATTCTGGCCATTTTAGGCACGACATTAAGGCCACCTCATATGGAAAACCTGTGCATAAAGGTCATTGTCTTCAGGTTAACAGATGGACTATTTTCTGCAAGTTATAAACCAACTTAAGTAATAAAACGAACAGCAACAAAAACGGTAAGGCAATAATCTTCAACCACTGTGAACATCTGAATAAGCCCGTCACAATAGTTGTCAAAAGTTTACAGTTTTTATGTTGGTATTTCTTAAGATAACTTCTTATTCATTATTTAATTACGATGTAAAAAAAATGTTTCTTTTCTTCAGGAGAAAAAAAAATAAAATATTTTGACTGTGCAGATTTCTCTGAGTAAAAAATGTTCAGGGGAAATCCCCTTAACGATTGAGGTTTATTTTACTGACCATTATACAAAGGGAGAAAACAGCTATGGGGAGGTAGAAAAGTGCCCACTGACTGCGTTATGGAGGTGGCTGCCTTATAGATGTATGTTAAGCCTAAAATGTTTGGGAGGACTTCAATGTGGCCGTTTAGAAAGGGTGGCTGCTTTAATGAGGTGGCTGTTATAGCAGGTTTGACTGTATATACTTGAAAATTACCAGAATCAGGATCCAGAGCAAAACACAAACCTTTTCCGTTCACCAATTGCAAACCTTGTCATTCCAGTGCACAACTTTAAAGCTGCACTTCGCAATTTCGCAATTCTTCACACTTTGAGGTCCAATTTATTGGATTCATGTGAAAGAACAATCAACCTTGTTTGGAGGTTTGGAGAATCAAAATGGGAGTGAAATTGGGGAATTGATTGTGATTTCATGCTATTCCAGAAATAAAATCAAAGAAATATAACTTGTTTTCATCATGTCGGAAGTGTGAACCATTTTGGACTTTTTGTTTTTTGGGGATCCCATACCAGTCAACCGGTAGCAAATACACTCTAGATACATCGCTGATATCACATTTACATATAGTAAGAAAAGAGCATCTAATAATTGGTGGTAGAGTCTCAAACCCCTTCAAACAAATCCAAAAAAAAAAGACAAATGAAATGAAGTTGTTGATATTCACGCGTGCTGTTATCACCACATCTTGTTTACCACTGGAACAGAAAGATTGGCCATGACATGGGAATATATTCTCATGTTTAATAACCAGCTGATTATCAGAGTTTGATTGCATCATGATGTAGTAGTTATGAAAACGTTATGAGTAGCTTCAAGGGTAATTAGTGGTAAAGAAAAGAAATATCATCTTCAATGTTTCGTGGGACTATTTTACGGCATGTGGTTTCTAGGTATCTACTGTGTTATTCTACTGTGCGGTGTTTTATCTCAAGTCATGATGAGAATAGATTTCGCATGTCGAGAATAGATTGTACAGTCGCTCCTTTTCACCTTCGTTTATCTAGTCTTCAAAAGATTTCTTTCCTTTGTGGATCAGATATTATATTAGTTTTTTTATATTTATTACTAATGTTGTTTTGATAGTGTATTTCATATCTTATATCATTTTGAACATAAATTTGGTTTCTTTTTTCACTTATTGGATGCTTAAGTTAATGTGTCGAGAATATATGCTCTTACCTTATAGAGGGGTAAATATTGTTTTCGTTATAACTGAAAAACCAGTCAAAAATAACAAATTCTATTCTTTTGACTGCCAAAAGACGGTCACTTTGGGCTGCTTTTCAGTAAAAACGTAAACATTATTTACCAGTCTATACCCATTTTGTTATTCTGTAATTTTAATTTTCGTGAATATAAGCACGAGCGATTTACTCAGTAAAAATACAGTTCCATTCAACCTCATTGTTTCTCCTCCTGCTTCTCTAGCATGTAGGTTTTAAATATTTAGTGATATAGTGATTATATATAACATAGTGTGCCTTGTCTGTAAAATATTCCAATGAATTATCATACCTTTCCTACCACAATTGTCAGCTCTAGTTCGAACCATTATTATGAATCTTGCTAGCTCCTAAAACAGCTTCAACTTTTTATAAAAACATGGAACTATTTCGCGCCTTTTTGAACTCGATTAGTACTTCATACTTCTTATTTTGAACTTTCTCAAAATTAGCACCCCACGTGGTGGAATATAATATTCCGCGAAACTTTTTTCCGTGGTGGGCGGATCTGAAGCTCAGGCAAATTTCATGGGGGAGCTAAGTTATCTGGTCGTGCAAGAGTAATCTCGAAGAGAAATTTCATGACACTGTTACCTCCTCATCAGCACCTGCCTTCGTTTTTCATTCATATTTTCTCTCAATGAACTTCATTAATAATACAACTTCTTTCTTGCTTTTTTCCCAATAATGTTACGAATTAAAAGGGTCTTCCTGCGCGGAGAACACATTGTGTATGTGGTGTATATGTGGCTTAAAACAACGTCAACCTCGTCGACCCAGGCTGTCTCTGCCTTTTCTTTCGATGCAATTTTCTGGCAATTTACAGTATTTTTTTAAAAAAATTGATGCTTCACAATGCCCGTGATCAACGAAAAATGATTATGCAGTGTCAAAAAAGAACCTATCCTATAGTAAATGTTTGAGAAAATAATGGTGACGCCCCCGTCCTACTCCGATGACGATTTCATCGCTTCCTGAAAAAATAATCAACACCTCCAATTTTGCTTGCCATGACCAAGCCCCGCCCCCTTGATGCTTCGTCGGAAGTAGTACCACCACACGTGAAAATATCTCATGGGCTTATTTTGAAGGCGTAATATAGTGTTAATGATGATATGATGATAATGATGAATGGCGCTATCCCAGCTCCAAGCAGTTTTGCCGCAGAGCACGGGATTCAGTCAAAACAGTATGGACGGTACTTTGGTAGCCCATGGAAGAAAGACCAGATAAAGTCCTATTTTTAGATGAAAGTTCTAATAGTTTAATAGGTCAGTTCTTCATCATTGTTTTTCACGAAATATTCATTCATTAATCTTTCCGTCAAGTAGAAATACAATGGAAACTTGCGTAATTTTAGGTCAAATTTAAGAAGAGAAGGATAAAGTTTTAAAAATTTTGCCTTTGCTTCTCTCTTGTTGCGATTGTTTTCAATCGATAGTAGCATATGTTCCAGCTTTCCCGTGTTGAAAGCATACCTCCCATACTCTCGTTTCTTGTTAAAGGATTTTTGCACAAAGTAGTCCTCTTCTCTTAACAGTGTGTCTTCTTGTCTCGTTTGTTGCTTGGTATGCTCGCAAAAAAACTATTACCTACAATGTCTTTGCACAGCTGATTCATGTGAACATCATAAGATCAAAATGTATGACATATATTGCAGAAAAATCTGAATCTCTTTGCCCTGGTAAACTAGCAGTATGCATGCAGTGCTAGAGCAGTCAGAAGAGCTGAAACCAGATAGCCAAAACAATCATTTTGCTGAGGGGAAATATATATTATGGCTCATTTGGCAAAATTAGGTAAACAACACTTTCACTTTCATTTAATGAGAACAACAAGAGAGTGGTGAAATATGGAAACTATAAAAACAACCAGCAATAAACGTTTAAACCAGTAGTGTAAGGTGTATTATTCTGATAATAATCAGCTGGTTATTAAACATGCTGAGAATATATTCTCGCACTAGGGAACAGAAACTCCCCCTATATGGTAATCTGCTTTCAAGCCTGGGATTTAAAAATCATGGTCCAAGTCCCATGGCCAATCTTTCCGTTCCAGTAGTAACAAGGTGTGGCCATAACACAGTGTGAATATCAACAACTTCATCTTAATCGTTTCGATTTTAACGTGTGTCGAGAATAAATGCCATTTCCTTACTTTATATAACTTTGAGGACAACGTCTTTTTATTTATTATTTATTATCTTTTTCGTAAAAAAATGATGTAAATGGTCTCTCTAATTCATTTCACTCATTTTATAAAGTTCATTCAAAGATTGTATTAGTTCTCTAATTGAAAGGTGAAAAAAACTTGTGTTCTTGGATCTTAAGAACATTTGACACACAGGAACCAACAGTCATTATAACACTTTGAAAAACACTTGTTTTACCACGGTTAGACTATTGTTCACAGCTCTGTAATCCTGTCAAGGTTGGAGCAATGCAACAATTGGAGTTAGTACAGAGAAGTTTTCTTCGAAAAATAATGGACTCCATCAATCTATCCTACTGGAAGCAACTAAAGTATTTTATAGTATATTCTCTTCAGAGAAGGAGAAAAAGGTACATCATAATATATACCTGGAAAATCATCGAAAAGCTAGTATACCATTTGTCGGTGGAGAAGGTGGCCAGGGGATTTTTGCCTGCACGTATCAGAAGAGGCCATTTATGTTACATTTAGCATTTCTCTAAAACTGTAAAGAGAAGTCCTTTTCAGATGTTGGTGCAGACCTTTGTTCATAGTCCTAGGTTTATTCAATATCCTGCCAAGATATCTATGTCATCTAACTGCCTGTAGCATTGACAGTTTCAAAGGCATTTTAGCCAAGTACCTAATTGAAAATCCGTGATGAGCCTCAAATCCCAGGTTATACTGCATGTCGCAGAGCAGATATTGAAGGCACTGGTGAAGAAAGCGGTGGCCATCCATGCCCAGAAAATCTTTTAAATCTTTAAATTCTCTCTTTTTCGTGTACCTGGTTTCTCATACAAAAGCGTTTCTCTAATTTTGGCTTCAATTTCTTATAAAAATATCACAAAATCCTTTTGAACTTTTGATCTTTGATAGGTTAATGATAATTGAAGAAGAACATTTTTAAACAGTGAAGAGATAAAAATTTTGAAGAATCCATGTTTATCTTTTAATTGTTTTGCTTTCAACTGATTCTGTATGTGCTAAGCAGAAACACTAGTGACCCGTCACTGTTTTAATCACATGACCATTAAAATAAGCATATTTACGAGCTAATTAAATTGTTCTTATGAATTTTTATTTATGTCCGTAATAAATAATTTTAGCCAAAGTTAATATTTTACCGTTAATTTTATACATACTTAATTATGAAAGTTTATAGAATGATTATCTTATTTTTGTTCTTTATTTTAGAATTGGCGATGGTTATAGTGTCTCTTCATGCTCTTCAAAAATGTCATTAAACATATATCCAACGCTGGTACAATGTTTCGGAATCATTCTTGTAGGATATTTATTTGGAAAGTTCAATTTGCTGACCACTACACAAAGTAAAGGGATTGGTATTTTTCTCTGTCAGTTATCACTACCAGCTCTTATTTTCAAGGCTATGTTCGAAGTCAATTTTTATCATATCAATTGGTATTTTTGGAGTGGTTTGCTTATCACGAAGGTCCTGATTTTTGTGTTTGTTGCAGTTTTGACTTACGTATTTCAAAAGTCTGAGAAATTTGGGAACGCTGGAATTTATGGTATCTTTGTGACAGTTTCAAATGATTTTGCATTTGGATTGCCTATGTGTAAGTAAAAGCAGATTTCTTGTGATGAATTATGTCTTCTAATCTTGTCTTTGAAACACAAAGGAGTAAAAAAAGTGCTATTCCGGGTAACGAATTAGCTACTCTAAGTTTCTGTGAAGCTTCATAAGCTGAACAAGGAAATTGTGAAGTTATGATCAGCAAAATGATGATAACTTTACGCAGTAAACACTTCAGCATAAGAACAGCCACATAGCTGCTAAAAATTCCGCAACTCCATTTATGCATATTATTTATAGATCCCCTTTTAGTCCTTATTTTTGTGAAGCTATATTTTTCTTTCCAAATTCTTTCCCTGTATTCCGGAAAATGATAATAGAAGATAATGATGATGCTCATTTCACTTGTTCGCATTGCAATCTGCCTTCTTTAATGTCTTATTGCAATCACCATTGCAAAGTTCAATAAGTGAAAACATTGTAGGACATCTTTATGATTGAACTGAATTTGTTTTGATATAAACAAACAAACAAACAAACAAACAAAACAAGCTGAAACTTACATCAGGCTGTTAGCTAGCCATTAGTGGTCTGTTTGACAATTCCGAAGAGTATCAAAAAAGAGACATACCAATTTGTTTGTTTTTTATGTCAATAAAAGCATGCTTTCTTTCTTCTATTAAAACATGAACTGGTTTTTTTATTTTGCTTGTTTGTTTTATCTTACGTGTAAAGGTGGACCAATCGGACCACGTTTTAAAGCCCAAAGTTCTTAGGAAATAGCTGAAGAAAATGTGCCCTTGCAAAAAGGGTTTCCAGCAATCTAAAGGACTTTTTATAGTTAAAAAAATTTACAGAGAGGAACACAACTTTGGGTTTCTTGCTAACACCCTTGATGTGGTAGTATACACTTCTTTTTATAAGAAAAATGTTATAAGAATATCAGGCTGGTTCTCAAATTTAAGAACATCCTAAGGATATTCCTCAGGCTAAATTTTCGGAAGGAATCAAACAAACAAATAGAAATTTTGTTTTGAATTGCTCTAACAAATGGAACAAAGAAGCCTCTGGTGATGTCACTTTCAATCAATGCAATGAGTTTGTTGTTAAAGTTTGATTGACACTATGTGAAGAACAGGCTTTATTATTACACAAATCATGTTTTAACACGATGAGAGATTTTTTGTGTAGTGAGTTTCATCATAGTTCTTTCTTCATCTAATAAAAATATGCATAGAATAACTGAATATTGATCAAACATAAAGTGCATTAGCTCGTATGTTTGGGAAAAAGATGTTGAGCAAGTAATTTGGAAACTGTTTTATGGCCTAACATATAGACTAGCTAATTTCAGACATCTGGAAGCTTTGAAAATGCATTTCCCCACTTTAAAAACATATTTTCGGGGACGTATCATGTCATACAAACAATTGAGAATTTGTATTAATTAGTTTATGTCATCTCTCAAGCCCTAGCTAATACACTGAAACTCTAAAGATACTCCTCATTCTTATATAAAAATGGGTAGCAAACTCTCAAAGTCAAAAATTGATATTTGTATGTCACTTAAATAACTTTTTATATATATATGTCACTTATAAATAACACTTTTATTTAGAGAAGAAATTGCATACACTGTTTGTGTGAACAATGTCTCCTGTTATATTAGCTACGTTGAACCATAAAGCTGTAGCCTAATTTAATGTCTTAACACTGTTGGGAACTGATAGTCACAGATTGATTTGCTTTTTTCATTTTAGTACAAAGCATATTCAGTTCACCATCAAATAAATATCTTGTGGACTATCTGTACCTTGTAGCACCTATCAATCTAGCATTGATTAACCCAATAGGTCTGTCGATGCTGGAGTATGAACACTGTAAAAAACAGCAAATGGAAAATAATGACGATGTGCATTGCAGAAAGTCTGTCACAAAAGTACTTCTGTCAACTTTAAGAGGAATTGTAACAAACCCTCTGATATTCATGATGGTACTTGGCACAATAGGAAATTTTATATTTCAGAATCATCTTCCAGCTATCCTCACTAAGTTTTTTGGATCACTTGGGGACATCTTCAGTGCCACCGCACTTTTTTTTTTGGGACTATGCTTTGCATTGAACTCGTCAAAAATGACTGGAAAGGCTTTGATATTACCAACTATGTTGGCAGCTGTTAAAGGGTGAGACATTCTTTGAATTCTATTGATTTTATGGAAATTCATTGGTTATGATTGTCTAAGATGTAATCAGTGTCATTTTGGTAGGCACTCTGTTGAAGACAATGATTACATCCATATAAAACATGTTTTATTTCAGAGATTTTCAAGGTTTTTTCATTGATGAATGTTACCTCGATTCCTAAAATACTAAAATAACAATATTATAATAAAATAACCAAACATTAATGGCTCTGTAATTTTGCTGTGTGTGTATAATTTGTTATAATTTGATATAATAATATTAAAGTGGTTTGTCATTTTTGGTTCAAATGGCAAGTTGTTTCGAAACTCATTTGATGAATTCTGTTGTATTACTTATTTTCTTCTAGAATTCTCATGCCCATACTAATGCAACAGATAGTATCAGCATTAGTGTCATCATCACACCACCATCTGCCCGGGACTATTTCTGGCAATGCGACTAACATCACAACTAACACCACTAACATGTTATCTACTGAAGATGCCACTAAATTTGCATTTCTTTATGGAACTATTCCCCCTGCACCTGCTGTTGCCATATTTGCAGGAAAGTACGGTATTGGAGAAAGTACAGTGAGTTTGAATCCATGTCATTCCTTGTTCAGGACCTTTCATAAATCTAACACCTTTGTAGGACCCTAGGAAAAAGGAACCCCATTTTTAGATTTTTTATGGAAATAAATAGGTTATTGGGATATAAAGGCATGGTTTAATTTTGTTAATAACAAAAGCAGTTAACACTCATGATTAATAATGGATCCTGGTACAGAAAAAAGAAAAGGAGTATTCCTATTTGAGGTGTTCCTATGATTTTGAGAACTGTCGATCATTGCTACTTGAAGGAAAATTTATATGTGTTAATTTTAGGTTGCATCAGGTTTAGTCATAGGCACCGTTTTATCAGCTCCAATAATAATTGCTTCTGTCAGAATGCTACAAGTAAAGAAGATGTCCGATATAGCAGCATTTTTAAAAATCATTGGGAACGTTTGCAAAGACATCAGTATTGCAACAATTCTCTGCAGTGTATGTTTTTATTAATTAATCTTGAATAACTGTGGCAAGATTTTAGATGGCCCATTTGCTCTAAATGTGTTTTCGGGCCTTCCGAAAAGCACTCTACATTCATTTTTTCTCGAGGCCGATCCTGTCTTTCTTGGAAATTTTCAGATTTGTTATAAATTTTACCCTAAAGAGACGCGAGGTCAAAATTTTAATATATATTTTTTTTTATAATTTGAAAGAGCATTTCTCAACGATCTTGAAAACATATATTTCATCTGTTGTTTGTTATTTATACTGAAAATGGGCCTTTTAAAAGTTCCCTGTTGTTGCCATAGTGCCATGTTGCCAAATTTGTGACGTCAAAACCACAGATGTTGTTCAGCAAATCACATATTCTGATATACAGTTAAAGCAAATCTTTAAACAAAAGTGTTAAAAAAGTGTGGAAAGTTCATGTAGTTTATTTAGCGAAAATTCTTATAATTCTTTATAGCATATAGTGATCATTATATCACAACTGGCAAGTATGTATTTAGTTCTTGTTACAAATATGAGCACTAGTTTCATTATATATACAGCAAATACAACAACAATTCTCCAAGTTTTAATAAGGGTTTATCTAGACTTGCTAGTTCATGCGACAAAATGTTCTAAGATAAACTAATGACAAAAACCTTTTTAGGCAACTTTGTTACACAGCATATCATCAATACACTGCATGGCCGCATTACTATGAAAAGTTGAGAAATGAAAGGGACTTGTTTTATTTCACTCTTGTGCCAAGTAGGCCTTAAAAATAAATTTAACTCCTTATTTCATGTGGGGCTTCAAAAAAATCTAATTGATCAGTTGTAAACAAATCATCCTCATTGCAAATTTTGTGTAATTAAAAAATGTGTCCATGTGTTTTTTTAAGAGAGAAAAAATTGGAATTTTTACACCATTTGCAATATGGAAGTGATAGCTGCATACCACTACACTGTGCTTTTGATTCAAAGTTGTTTATGTTCCATTTTCCATTGGCAAATAAGTAACCATCAACAACATAGCTCACACTCTTTCTTAGGATCTGCTATTTTAAAATAGTGTGTTCTTTTTTCATTTATTTTACCGCTTGTATTTGAGCACCCAAAAGCTAAGACGGCATTATAAAATGTTTACAAATTAAAAATTTTTCATTATTATTAATATCACAAATACACATTCCGCAATTTTGACATCACAAAACGCTCCTTTCTCCATCACGTGCTAAATAATCTAAATCATTAAGTCTTAAATATTTATGTAAATACAATGAATTTTGGAAAATAAATTATTGGAAATTGCTGTTTGTTGGGATAAAAAATAGAAAAATCAGTTTCTAAACCTCGTGCCCCCTTTAAGTAGTGTATGAATGTTTGCAAGGATTAATTTTCGCGAATTTACTGAAAAATTGCTGAAAATAAGTACACATGAAAAATTTACAAGTAGCCTATTTTTGAAAAGTTGTACTCAAAAAATTTCTCAGAATAGTCGATTATGTGTAAAAAAGTACTTGGGAATTGTTTTCGGTCTTTCCTGCATTGATCCCAACGATTTGTGAAAATACTTCTTCTTAGTTAACTGGGGTTCTTTTCAAAAGAAATAAAACTTATGTTGAACAACCTTGGTACAGTTTGTGTTGATGATATTATATTATATTATGAAGGAAAAGTTTAGTTGTATTCAATATTTACTTATCCTATTTTTAGGCTTGGGTTATACTTGTATTTTTTCTATTGTGTTTATACAAACGAATACCACACAGATTCACTTTCATGCTGGTACTCTTCCAGGTAAATGGGTGTTACAGAAGTAAACATGTTAATGGGATTCCTGCACTTTTTGATAGATTAGACCGTTTTAATTCAAAGATCACCAAAAATAATATCTTTTTAATTATATTTACTTCCTGGTCAAAATATCTGTTGATCTTCATCTTCATATCTGTCCGCCATTACAAGTTTTAAACTGCTTGCTTCAATCAGCCAAATGTAAACTCGGTCCAGCTCCTTCACAACTTGTGATGTCATAAGAAAGTAAGGAGATTACTCGCTGCTTCACAGGATAGTAGTGAAATTCATAACAAGCTCCGAAAATTCTTCATACAATTTTAATTTTATTTTAAAACTTTTCCTGCAGTGGCTAAAAAAATATTGAGATAAAGAAAAAAAGGACTTATTATGCTGAAAGAAACTGAGCTCCCTCAGGGATCATGGAATGCACAATTTTCAGCTCACAAAATGCCCTCAAAATACCCTCAAAAAGAGAAGCTCAAAAGATTAGCATTACTTCCCACAGTAGCCCAACAAACTAGAAAAAAGTACCAAAATTGAGTGAAAGGAAACACACGTTTTCACAGGTGGGGGAAAATTGATCTCGTGCCCACCCCTGGAATTGTGATGATGTAATCCATGGTCCAGATCATCGTTACTTAAACAAATACCGTATTTTTGCTTGAATGATCGATATGGGCACTCATTTAATTTTGAGACCATGAGGAGGGGCACTCATTCAAAAGAGGCACTCTATTGAGGTATATTTGCTCTATTGAAGTATATTCGGACATCACAGTCTGCTGAAGATCTGGAGCGAAAACTTAGCGTCAAGAAGGGGGAAAGATGGTGGTGAAAGAAGAAGAAAAATAGTGGAATGTGTAACCCAGTGTGATATTTTAATTGCTCTGGAGAACAAATATGTTATCAAATCTTTTTTTTTCTTGGTTAATTTTAGTTGTTTTCTGAAAATATTGTAAAAAGTGCAGGAATCCCTTTAAGAAAACTGAAAATTTGAACATTGAATGCATTATTTACCAAGATAGGAAGCCATTGATCCTGTGCCTGATAATGTAAAGCATCAAACAACTTTTATATATCATTCTTCACTTCAGTTTGGTTTTGGTATGATGGGTAGCTTATTCGATGTATACTCAAGACACAGCAGCTTAAATGTTATCAAATTTTGTGTGTGGCTCTTGCTTGTTTTTATGTATGGTTGTTATTGCTGGACAGGAATCATTGCATTGGTTGTGACATCTATGGCAAACAGAATGGCGACCATCCAAAAATATTGGCATGTATTGATGGCTGTTGGAATTCTGTAAGAAGAATTTTCTTTTTCTTTCCTCTTTTTTCTCTCAGAAATTTGTTTTGATGATAGATCTAAAATATTCCTTTTCTATAAGAAACAATAGCATTTATGTTGAATGGTTTTGTAGAATTTTTTGTAGAATAGTTTTTATATAACTAAAGCCGTTTTCGTACTGATACTTCACAAGTATTTTTTTGACTGCTGCCCCCTTACATTACTTAACCAGCTTGTGTACTATTCTGATTAATTGAAATAATTTTGATTTCTACGACAAATCAAATAGGTGTTAAAAAAGAAAAATCGATCACTTTTCATTTCATTTATACTATTGGATTTGTCGTAAAAATCTGAATCACTTCTATTAATCAAGTGTAAACAATACTTTCCCTTCCTGCTTTTCCGTTCTTTAGTCTATTCATATATAATTCTTTTTTATATTGATTATTTTTGACCAGGTTAATTTTTGTTTAGTTTATAATTGTATGGTTTATTATAGATTGCCAATGCTGATAGCAACAATTATCTTGTTCACAACACCTTCATTAGTGGAAGAGACCAAGCACTCTACCTATTTTTTTCAGTCACACTGTGTGGTAGGGAATGTAAGTCTAATACTTACATTGACTTTCATCCTTCACTCACTGCTGGTCTATTGGAAGTCTCATTTTTATTGTAACTTAACTGTTATTATATAGCCAAATAACATGTCTTCTAGAAAGTCATGGCTGTGTTTTATTTTGGAGCAAGTGTACTTACTTTGCTCTCCATCGTGGTAATGGTTGTGAAGCTAAACACATCTACAGATTTACCAAAAAGATCCAGTGATGGAGAAAGGCAGCCACTTTTATCAACTGAAAAATCGTCGTACGTTCTGATTTTTATGGTTGATGATTTTGTTCTTCATGCACTTCCTATGTAACTTAAAGTTTACTTAAAGTCTCTTTGCAATTTTTGCCATAGGACCTTCACCGGAATATCAGAATTAAGTACAAGTAGCACCTCAGAATTTGTACCCTCGTACTTGAAAGATCAAATGGAACTGCCGTAATATATTTAATGTCTTTGATAACCTTCTAATAATGTTGATTTGATAATGTTTTGTGGTTTCATTTTTCTAATCATAACTTTATACTTTCATTCCAAGTTTATATGTTTTTCTTATGGAAACCGTCTTTCTTTCCCATTTATTTTGTTATACTTTGGGTTTGTTGGAAACTCAATCTAGAGTAGAATACAATTTAATTTATATTTCAATCTTCTTGCAGTTGCTCATCGTGTGACATTGAAGTCTGTAAAGAGAATCAAAAAACATATGGAGCTGTTGATATCGAAAACATTAGCTCGGTGATGTGCTACATAAAGAAAACTAATGCGTCCCTCAGTGCAGACAATGCTGAGAAAGATTTGTCGTACTTACACAGTATATCAGATGTAGAAAAGATTAAGATGAGCTGGTTGAATGCTGATGATACGTTTCATTTAACTTATCACATAGTTCTCTTGATATTCATGGGCTTCATTATTCTTTTGGTATGATATTGATTGAGTGTGTGTGACTCTTTGGTTAACTGGAATTTCTGAGTTTTTCAATTTGGGACATGTATCTGTTATCTGATAACCAAAATTTTTAAGATCATCCATAATGTTTTTCTGGCATATAAAATAAGGATTTATTTAACTGGGAGTTTTCTTCTAATGTCCTCATTAAACTAATGTAGCCTTTAGCGTGAAATATGATATGCTAGACTACGGCCAAGTAAATACTCTTAGTAATCTAGAGAACTGCTTGTAATCTATTTGGATTCGGATTTCTTAAAGTAGTCGACTTGTTTTCCCAATAAACAACTTCTCGGAAATTGTCATTTCATAATTTTTTGTTTGTTCGTTTTGATTGATTGATTGATTGATCGTTGCGTATTTCAGCATGACAAATGATGCAATTCTTCTCTTCAATGAGAATATTAGAACTGCATGACAGATTGGCCATTCATTTAAACATTAAGAGCATTTCTTTTTCGAATACCATAATATTTTTTCTCAAAGATAATTGAGCAAATCAGGGTCATGATAATTCAGGGATTTAATTTAGATTTGCTAGTTGAGCTTTAATTTCTGAAAAAAAATCCAGAGAATGTTATAGCAGTGTTCACAGTAGAATATGATAGAAAGTATTCTTATTTCAAAACCTATTTTACTATTTTCCTGATCGGACGTGGCCATTTATAAACATTTTTTCTATATTTTTTTCCTGGACATTTATTCGGTCAATTATGTCAAACTTCATGCCACTTAGTCCTTAGGTTTAAATGTTCGAATATCAACTAAAATCTCAAATCAAATTTCTTTTACTTTTACTTTTTTTCTTTCCTTATCTGTTCCTATTTGTTGTTTATTTTGCAGAATTTTATATTGATCATTTGGCGACTGATCAAATCTGATGTGTACACAGAAGGTGTCCATTTGGAATTCGAAATGTTGTCTGCAGTACTGATGTATGGGCAGGTAATGTAGAGCTTTTTCCTTTCACCTAAAAAAGAAAACATTTTTGTTACTGTCACCGTGATGCTCCTGTGGATTTTAAAATCGTGAAAATTTCATTCTTGGGTATAATGGGTTCTTTTCGGGGGGAATTTTCAAGTTACATATAAATGCATTCAAAAACAAAGAAAGTTTTTTTGTAAATGGAAGTATGCAATAGCAACAGCAGCATCACTGTTCAAATGATGAGGGACTCGTTTTGGAAATATTTTTGAGGGATTATTATTGTTATTGTTATTATTAATGTTTACCCTCTTCATGGAATGCATTTTTTATATTTTTAGGGATTCATATCATTTGTTGTGTTTGGATTTTTAAAAGAACTGTTCAATCTACCAATATTGGAAAGGTGAGGATTCACACAATTAATATCTTAATAATCAAGTTTCCTCAATAATCTTGCCATGACAATGTCGTTTTATCCTTTTGTTCTTTTTTTGTTTCTATATATCTTATTTATTTACATTCACTTACAATTAATCTCTAATTTTGAATTTTTATATGAGGGCATAAATTTTTGCAGATGTAAATTTTCAAGGGAATTAATTTTTGCAGTTTAGTACCTATAAATATATTTTTGGAAATTGCACATATGAATGGAAATGTTTGCAAATGCAGATTTCCAAATTTCTTTGTAAAAGGTATTGAGAAGGAAGACAAGGAGAAAACTATCAAAAATAAATATATAAATAAGAAAAGGGAATAAATGATTGATAATTGCAAATATATGTTGTACGAAATTAAAATAGTATCTAATAATATCTAATATCTAATTGCTGCAAAAATTTATGACCTTAGATTTTTTGTTCAATACACAAATAGCTTTATCTTTTGTCGCAACAAATCTTTGTTCTTTGTGAATTTGTAGACTTAGTTATGGATGTTCAGCTTGTATTTGGAATAAAAAAATTGTTTTGAAAAATGTTTCACTGTTGGACCCAGAAACAGTCTTGCTTTGTGACAGATTCAAGAAAAATCATCTACAATGGTGTGCTAATGACATTGTCACAACCTTACGGTACAGCAGATTTTTCCCTTTACTTTCTTGTTGAGGATTAAAAATTTAGACTTGCTTTCTATCAACCTCGTGTATTTGCTGATATAGTCAAACCTCTGTAGTCCGAACCTCTATAATTTTGAATTCTCCCTGAATCTTGAACTAATTTGAAAGGTCCCTTCACCACAATGATTTCTATGTAAATGAACCTTCTTACTTCAAACTCCCTACCATTTTGTACGATCTCTTGGATGTTGGAATTATACTGTATGAATGATTTTAATGATTCCATTTCTCTTTATTTCCATCAACTAAGAACAATCGAAAATTTTTGTTGATATTTTCTTCAGATTCCGTTTCAAAAACTACGAGAATGTATTTACTGGAACCGCTTTAGTGGATTGGTTAGTTCAGTTGGGTTTAACATCTGACCGAGTAGAGGCTGTAAATTTTGGTGATCAACTCATGCAAGGTGGTGTTATCGAACACTGTACACAGCAGCATCATTTTTACGATCTGCCGTATTTGTATCAGTTTAAATGTGAACTTAACCTTGATAAATCAAGGCCTACTTTACAGAGTTTAAAGACAGAATAATTCGTGAAAAACAGATGTGTTTATTAGGAAACATCACATAATATTATTTTCAATGGATTTTGAGACATACTGTAACACTTCTATTTCTTCTTTTTTGAATGAAATATTATTTATATACCAGTTTCCATATAATAACATAAAAATATAATAACTTAGTATTCTCGACTCCAAGAATCTACATGACGATTGTGTGAAAACATGAAACTTGGAGTCCTAAATACATATACTATACTCTCGAAGCTATATTCACTCTGTACTTAACATTTAGCAGTGTTAGTAATACTGAAATCCTTTACGTCTTTATAATATGTATTTATTTGTGTGTGTGTGTGTGTGTGTGTGTATATGGTTATCCATTTGAAGCTATACCATAAATACCCTTCCCAAGCTGTTGGGATTTGACTTATTATTTCAGGGGCTAGTATGATATCAAATTCTGTTTATACTTTGTATGTATATATGATTGAAGTTTATTAACAAAGTTATGTTCTTTTGATCTCTGGAGTTTTATTCAAGTATATACATCAATGGTTTGAGTTTTTATTGTGAAGTGAGAAGTATGAACCCCGGGAAGTTATAAGGACTTCTTCTATCTATATACAGTATACTCCCGTAAATTGGAACTCTTAAGAAAAGTCTTGCTTATCCGGGGTCTCAGTTACCTGGGGTCTCGCTTAATAGAAGTAAACTGTACATTGTTTATTTCAAGAGTTTAGATTTTTCAATTCCTCCTCTTTAGATTGTTAGACAAAATTCTTAATTAATTGCATAAGAAATGAACTATTTAAAGTAAACTAACAGATATTCTTAAGGTATTTTTAAAAATATGTATATCCTCCTTATGTTCTCGAACACAGGTATATCACTAAAATATAAGATTATTTGATAACCCTTACACATTCACTTTCATTTGTGTTTCACCTATTTCGGCATCAAGGGAAATACTTTAAGTTGTTAGTTCCAGACCTCCTGTAACTGTTCGACATCCTGTAACTATTCCACAATTTGAACAAAGCTTTTCCTCAACTCAATTTTCTTCCTGTTGATTTAGTCATTCAATATTCAGTTACTCTACAAATTTTGTGTGGCATGAGAGAAGTGGGACCCAATACCCTAGGTGATACCCAAGACCTGAGCATCAATACCTTGCAACCGGAACCTGAGCCCCAATACCTTGCAACCAAAACCTGTGCCATTAGTACTATTGAAGTCTACCAATTCAGTTTACTTAACAAGCATGTAATAAATATTTTACAGTGTTAATACTATATTTGTAGGTGGAAGTTGGTATAAAGACGATATTGATGATAGATAGTGGAAACAAAGATCATGTCTAAAGTAAAAGCAATTCTAGCCTCTCATATTATGAAAGAACATTTTGGTGGTATTATCGAGAAAGTTATATCACACCTAATACAAAATGGTCGTAAAAGTTTACGTGACATTGTTCAAGCAGTGGATGTGTCCAAAGAAGAGGTATAATTATACTTTGTTATTATTCTGTTGTTTTTAAATTTATTCTTAATGCAATGCTGTTAAAAATAGCGGATTACTGTATTTCCTGTAATTTTGTGCCCCTTCTTTGTGCCTGATCTCCACCAAAAAAAATATGCTTCCCCTCTAATAAATATATCAAGGTGTTAATAAAAGGAAAATGCTTAGCAATAATAAGTGTTCACCTCTCTCTAATTAAGCACCCCTCTCCAATAAGCGTCCCTAAAGTTTCCAAAAAAACAGTGCTTGGGCACACTTAACAGAGGAAATATAATAATTTAAACTTGGATGACTTTATTCAAAATGTTTTATTGGATTTCCATAAAAACTTACCTAATTGCTTTCGATTCCTTCTTTCAGGTGAAAAAATCTCTTTCAATACTTATTCATCACCATCTAGTGACATTCACGAAAAATACAAACATAGAATACCATGCAGAGTTAGACATCATATTGCAACGAAAACGTTATCAGAAGTATGTTTACATAACCAAATTGAAGTACGGAGATATAGCCGAACTAGTTGTCGAGACTTTACTTTTAAACGGCTGTCAAACATTAAGTCGAGTTGCTCAGAAAGTTGCTGAAAGACTTGAGGTTGATGAAGGCGATGAACCGGCGGACCATAATCTTGTTATACAAAAATGTCGGGAAATGGTACAGGCTCAGTACTTGAGCAGGGTTCAAAATCCAAATGTGACAGAAGAAGGTGACTTAGAAAGCTTAGAGAAAGAAAGATATATTTTCCCACAAGGTTGGCCACTGTTTTTGTTTCTGTGATTGATTAGAACCCCCACCTAGTGGAAATTACCACTACGAATGTCTTTTTTAACAGTTCATAAATGAAAATACAAGACTGTAATTCGAATATCCAAGGAACCTTACAAAATTGTTCGATTTATACAGTGTTCGAATATCGTCAGAAATTCATAGAAATCATAGGTGTAGAAACTTGGTTCGAATTAGGGAGAGTTTGACTGTCGACCTTGGTTCGAATTAGGGAGAATTTGACTGTCGAACTTTAGTTTTGATGGCACTGGTTATTTATACAGGTAAAAAAATATATTGAAAACTCCTGTAGTCGTTCAGTATTATGATCCCTTAAAATAATGTCATACTGAAACAAGGGAAAATGCAGTGAAATTCTTTTAAAAATGAGGTAAGTTCACAAAGATTTTATGATTGAGTAAGAGAGTGTTTTACAAGTTGATAGAAATCATTTCATCTACAAGTAAATCACCAACTTCGTGTACAACTTTTAAGATAGATACACTGTTGAAGAATATATAATAAGTTTTCATGATAAAATCTTTTTTCCATATTAGTATTCTTTCTACAGGGGTGGGTGTGAAAAGAAAAGCCACCAGTCCCGGAGATCAAACTCCGGCGAAGAAACAAAAGTTGGACGGTCGGTAGGTGCTTGTAAATTTAGGAATCCGGTCGACTCATTCTATTTACCATTAATTGAATTCAACAAGATTTCTAAAAACAATACCTATATTCATGACCTTGTTTTCAATATCTAACTTGCAATTAGTAGTCTGGATTCATTGGAAAATTCAGATTTTAGAATGTTTTAGAATTGATTAAACAAGCCTAAACTTGAAGGGCCATCTGCTACAATGCGGTGATTAAAGACAACAATTTAGTTTAAATAGTCTCAATGGAATCGTCGTTTCTGCCATGTGTGTGAGTTATACTCTGTCAATATTTTGACAGAAATACAGTGTTATCTTGATATAACGAAAATATTGAGAGTTCGTTAAATCGAGAGTTCGTTAAATCGATAGATTTTAAGAGGATTTTGTTAAGGGAGGGGGGTAAAAAACCCGGGTTTGTAATATCGAGAATTCAATGTATTCGTAACTGAAAACCGTCACATGTTTTTTTTCTTACGTTGCAGGGATGGTCAGGACGAGAATGATGCACAGGTGATTCACTCATGTTGTTTATTCTTATTGTTGTTGATGTTTATTGTTGTGAAATTTGCAAACATTCTGTTTTAGTATGAAGATGATGATGTGTACTGGCAGGTAAACTACGAGAAGTTAGACCATGTATCTTTAGATCAGGTAAGTTGGCCATATGTGTTGGAACCACTTTTTATCGACCTTGCAAAAAATAAATATTGATTTTTGTCACGTGCCTTTTCACCATTTCGTATATATTTTTTTAAATATATTTTTTAATATTTTAGATAATAATAAATGCTGTATCCGAAAGAATTGATCAGGTAAATATATATGCGTTGCTGAGCTTAAAGCTTCCTGTATATATAAGCACTTTAGAACTGGATCTATATTCGGATCTATTTCCATGACACAATTTCTCAGTATGACGGCTTTAGATTTTCTTGGGTTCGCAGCGAAATTAGAAATTCTGCTCAATGCACCAAAAATTATAAACTTTACTAGTTGTCCCAGATTTTTGTTTTGTTTTTGTTAAAACAAAGGATAAAGTAAACAAATAGTATTGCATGATGGGAAAAAGATTTAATCTCGTTCATTCAAAACACTAAACGTGACGTGGTCTTTATAAGTAAGTAACTAAGTGAGTAAGTAATTTATCAGTATTTTCTTCATTCTTTTCACAAAAATTGTTTATAGAGCGCTTCAAAGATTGTATCAACCATGCTCAAAATATCTGAGATGGAAAGAACACTAATGTCATCTGCAACGAAGAGTATATCCATATTCGATGTAGGTATCAATAGTTTCTCTTCACTCGCTTCATTTTGACCCGCTTTGAATGCCATTCTAAGCTGTGGGAATGAGTAATTAAGCAGCCAAAGAGATCCCAGAATTCAAAATTTTCTTCGTCGCCCAACCATGGTGGGTCATATTTGGCATTATTAATTTTTTTGTTTTTTGGTATTATGCCCCAAATTCTCCAATGTTAATGCATCCCATCAGGATTTTATTGTTTCACGGTAATTAGTTAATGATATATGGGGTGCTTTTTTGCCAAAATATGACATGTAGACTGAAGTTGGGGAAGGTGTATTTAAAATAAGAATTCCCTGTCACGAGCAAGTCGTTTCAAAGCATTTATCAGCGAAAAAAAAATCGTGATTGTTTAACACGAAGTCCTAGTAATTTAAATACTCTCGTGCTTTTCAACGTGTTTTTAGATTATGAAAAAACTTCCAAGTGTCCCAAAACTCGAACAACAAGAGGTGCAACAATACTTGTCTCTGTTAGCTGATGAAAAGGTGGATTTTTTAACTGATAGTCGTTGAGTGGACGAGGCAGTATGTGCTACAACGTGCATTGTTTTCGCTGTTTCCTTTCAGACAGGTGGATTTATTAGCAAAACCGACGAAGCATCTGGAGGAATGTATTCTGTCAGTATCCTTTCGATATTAGAAATGTCGTGGAGTTACATGGCGCACCCACCTGTCATGGTGTTCGCTGCATGAACCATTCATACAAGCCCTAAATAGAGGTGATAAGGGGACGTCATATAGTAATCTATTTTTCTCTTTCCATTTCTTTTTGTTCTGAATGATAAACCAGAATCTTTTCTAAACAACTACCTTAACCTTCACAAGATCTGAAGAAAAGCATTGAAATGCTGTGTCAATCTGCCTGTTCAACGATCGTCCAAGAAAGGTATGTACACTTTCTTTTGTGTGTTTGACCAGAGAATGAGGTTTACTTTGACTCAACGATGGACTCAACGATGGATAAAAATGGTTTTCAATAACTCCTAAATTCAATAGTATTTAAGAAGCCAAAAATATTTCTCTGCTCCTGAGGAATATCTAAAGGTTGTCGAAAGCATAATATATTTCGGAGTATATATAATCTCCCTGATTCAAAGTGTACCCTGACGCCTACGATCGTTCTATAGATTCGGTTCAAAGGCTTGCCGGGTTTTTCGGTTGTTACTTCAAAAGAGACACTTGGAACAAAAGCAGGTGCGAAATTCTGAACTAAAGGCCGATTTCCATTTAGCGACTAATTCATGTAAATAAAAATCATGTTCTAATTGGTTAACACGTTTCATCAGAAAGTTCGCACGAATTAATCGCCTTTGAAAATCCGCCTTTTCAGTGAAACGAGTTGGTTTAATTTATGATAATTTATTATTTTTATTTTGCATTGTCAAATTTTTTTAAACCAATCAGATTGTAATGAACTTGGTCCATCTTTTTTCCTGTTTAGATCGGCGAGTTGGCAATGATACCATTCAAAGAAGTAAAAGAACTACTTTATAAGCTTTTCGAAGAAAGATTTTTAAAAATCCAAGTATGAACGATATTTTTTATTCTGTCATTTTCACAGGTTTTGTTTCAAGTGATACCGTGTCAATATACCGAACGTCTGTCCAATATCAAAATTGCTTCAAATTGACCGATTACATTGAGGTTTTTTTTAGCCCTGTTGGAAATTGTTCGTTCCCACATTACCGTGTATTTTCTCTAATATGGACGTTTATTAAATTTTATTAATTTTTTGGATTTTAGAGGGGAGTTTAATGGAACGTTACCAAAAATACGGTAGACCTCGTTTTCAATATCAAAACTGCTTTTTACTACCTTATGCCGATTTTTATTGACATTTGTTTCTAAAATTTCGCCGTCAAACATTCACGGACAAACCTGATATGTATAAGAGGCCGTTTGAAAATTTAACATCACGATGAATATCACCACCAGGCCGAGTTGCAGAAAGGTCTTATAAGACCATTTTTGAATATTAGAGTTCTCTGTTTACACTAACCCCCATTTTCTCAAAAATCAAAATATTTTCAATTAATCAGAATAGTGTAAACTGGCTATTGTTAATTTATTTTTAAGGTGTCACTAATAAACATTCAAAATTTGAATGAGTTCGAAAAGTGTATATCCATGTGTATATGTTTACGTTTACCTTGAAAACATGTGAACCTTGGAAACATATACAAAAAATGTTAAGGCTTTAATAATTTCATATGTTAACTTTCGAAAAAAATCAGAGATACAAAAGATACAATGCATAGACCGACCAAAAGACCAACTCGTTATTTCCAACTTAAAATGATGACAAATTAATATACGAGACAAATTTAACCAAAAGTAAAGAATAAAGAACCAATTCAAACTATGAAATTCAAGTTGAAAAACATAAAGAATAACAAAAAACCCCAAAAACAACCAGCCCAGGTCTCTCCTGAGTGGAAGCAGTGCTAATGCATATCCAGAAAGCTGCATAAATCATATTATACAAAGCACTGCCACGCAATATAATAACTTTTTCTTTAAAGTTTCAGTAGTTTACAACACACTTTTAAGAGTGGAGCTTCTTCGTTATCCATCAAACATTTTTAACATATCAAGCAGTTAGTATTTAAATGTAAAGAAGTTTAAAAGTTTCCAGGGCATAGATTCTTCTATATTTAACGTTCTGTAATAATAATTCATTATCTAAAAGCCATTTTCAAACGCTATCCAAGTACAAAGTTTGAGCGTAACTTGTGCACCATTTTTAAAGACGTTTTTGCATAGAGAAAACAAAGTGAATTTCAGTCTGCGTTCACCGCTTGCGTTAAGTAGGCTAACTAGACCTAACAGGCCAATCAGATATCAGAAATTAGGTGTTTAACCGATGAACTTTCAGAAAAAGACTTGCGTAGGTTTGGACAGTAGATAAAAAAATATACGAAAAACACGGACGGTTTTAAAGGATTAGATGCTTACGCAAAAATCCAAAAATCAGTGAAAACAACGATTTACATAACAACGAGGCTGGTCCCATAAGTTATTTTCTAATAAATTTAGGAAAAGGGTTTTTAAATAGGTAGATCATTATTAGAACTTTCGTTTCTCTCTCTTCCGCGTGGTGCAATTTCGTTCTTTCTTGATTTATGTTGCTCGATGTCTTCATTGCGTTTTGGTCGTTTCAGGAAGTGTCCAAAGCTGCCGACTACGCTCCATCTCGGACGTTTTATTTATTTGCGGTGGACTTACCACAAGTGGCTCGGTTACTGATCAGCAGGTGCTATCAAGTAGGTTTATTTCTCCAACTTCATCAATCGCATCATTTGGTTGCATCAGTCACGAGATTTTTGGGAACACTTCGTCACTATAGCATTTGGACACAGTTCTTACGTCAAACGGAAAATAGAGTCTTGTTTTGGTGCTTATTGATTCAGGAACCGTAAAACCGTGAACCAATCAGAATGTAAAAGCGTTGTGATTGGCAGATTTATTTTTCAGGCCATTGGTAATCTAATGACTAAACGTGAATCGGAAATGGAAGAACACAGGTATTTACCCTCAAATAATCTCAAATACATCCTGGAATTTCTGTTCTAGTCATATTTTGGCTCGGCCTCATCTCTGTGTTGAAGAGGATTGCAAATTATACCACAGCCATTTGCAGTCAAGAAAATATAGAAAAAAATAATAACTATGCAACAATAAAACACATGAAAACGAGGCTTCTTAGGCCATAATATTGGCCATCTGAAAGTTGTAACTTTCTCTCAACTGCCGGTTTCTCGTCAGGAAATTTTGTGTTGTTCGTTTTGTGTTCAGACGGCTGCTGGAGAAAAACGAAAAAATCGAAGGAATCCTGTCTGCACTCACCGCAACGAATGAAGATACGGAGCAGGTGATGCAGGAGCTGGAAGAACTGATCACGCCAACTGAAAAACAACAACTAGAAAAACTGAAAATTGACCTGGCAAGGTAAGTCAACAATTTGTTGTTGTTGTAGTTGTTATTGTTGTTGCAAATCCAGTGAATAACAAAAGGTTGCAAATCAGATTCAAGTGTTATATGTGGTGAGTGAGAACAGACACAAAATCAGGAATGCACTGTCCTTCTTTTTTTTTATCTTTTTTTTTTTTATGTAGGTTAGAGCAAGGAGAAATACAAGTGGAAGAAACGATATTCATTTTACAGAATTATGTACGCTTTTACTAAAATATAACTGTTATTTATTGGAAATGATTTTTGTTTTGTTTTCTCTCTTACGTTCATCCATGGTTCAAATTTCCATCAGATGGAAAAGCAGAATCTTTCCCGCATAGAAGGACGAAACATAGTACAACAAAAGAGTCCTGCAAGTGAAAGATGCGACATTCAACCCTCAATTAAGAACACAATTAACAAATTGTAGACATGAACAGTTTGATGTGAAAGCTATTCCTATTCCTTCCTGCAATGTTTAAATAATTGTAGCTACAAGCCTCCGCTTTCCCCACATTTTAATGTTGTTTGAGGTGTCTGCAGTTCCTTGTGGCATTATTGTTACAAACATACCAATTACCAATATGGCGTCATATCCAATTAAGTGGAGAATTTGGTATTTTCAAACAGTTTTGATTTTTTTCTCGATATATATTTTGTGGAGAGTTGTTCATAGACAGTCAATTAACAGTCAATAAATAGTCAGTCAATCTGATGTGAAAAACATATCTCCACCGTCGGTGGATATTCAAGAAAAACGATAGAGAAATTGCAAGAAAGATTTATAACGAGGCTAGAAACAAATTCCAGGTGACGATGCGTAAATCGAAAAGAGATTGCAAACAAATCTAAAACGAATCCTAAGGTATTATGGTCACATGTGCGTAGCATTAGTCGCTGAATGGTTCAACCCGGAAAAAAATAATACCAAGCTAAAACGTTGTCAGATGGTTCCCTTGGTTGTGTAAAGTTGCCTAAAAAAAAAGCCCCCATCAATCCCACTTGGGAACAGTGAGTTTTGACCTTTTTTCTATAATGGCGGCAGCTGGCCATAGGCCAAAACACTAAAATCGCCAAAAATTGATGTTTTATACCTCATCTGAAAGATATTTTAATGCTGAATTTTGTTGAACAAAACTAGCCCACTGAAGATTAGTTAAATGTCTATGTCATAATTAATTTGGCGTGACTTCGGTAGCTCAGCTCAGATTAATTTAATCACAAGTGTTTTAATTACACCACTGTCACTTCGACATTAAATTAGTTAAACACAGGAAAAAATATACAGTGCGTCCCAGAATGTTAGCTTCAGTAACTTTATTCTCAATTTTCTAAAAAATGAATAATGGTATAATAATGAAATATATACCATTAGAAAGCTGAGTTTCTTGGCTTTCTATTGATGTGGTACCCATTAACTGGTTTTTTATATTTAGCTTATAATCCAAGAAAAAAACAAGTGTTTTAATCTAAAAATTCTTAACGATCAATTAAAACTCAGTTAACAATAAAAATATTAAACAGCAAAAGTTATAACACAAGTAAAAAATTATCATTACAATAAAAACGTTTAAAAAAAGAACAATAAGAAAGTTGTACTTTAAGGTCCTTCTACATGTTCACCATTTCTTTGAATGCAAAGTTGAGCTCTTCTTTGCATTTCTCGAAGTGAGTTACGAATAAATTGTTGATTTTGCCTCAAAATATCGAATGTTATCACAATTCTTCCTCTAAGTTCATTTAAACTTTGTGGTGGGGATGTAAACACCTTTTGTTTTGCGTAGCCCCACAAAAAAAAGTCACAAGGTGTCAAATCTGGAGATCGTGCTGGCCATTCAGGCGCGAATCCCCGAGCAACAACTCTTTGATTGAACACTGCTGCTAATCTGCGTCTTACTGTTAAAGCATAATGAGCAGGTGCCCCATCTTGGAACCACCACAGATTGTCAAAAATATTTTGGCCTGGCAATGCAGGATAATTTTGGGCCAATGCCGGAAACACTGAATTGTTTAATAAATCAAGATAACTATTTCCGTTTACATTGTTTTGAAAAAAGAAGGGACCGACCAGAGTACCATTTCCACAGATACCGCCCCAAACAGTTACTTTTTGACGACTCTGATTTACATCAAAATTGAAAGGAGGAGGGTTACCTTTAGGAGCATACATACGAACGTTTTGTGTAGAAACCTCTCCATCCATACCAAATGTAGCCTCATCCCCAATCACTATATTGTGTAGAAACCTTGGATTATTACAGTTTCTCAAAAACCAGTTACAAAACCGCACTCTTCTTGGAAAGTCTGCTGGTAGCAGTTGATGACGCATATGAATTTTGTATGGATGATAATTAAGATCTAATCTGGCAATCCTGTTAAATGTTGACCTCGATAAACCAAGAGTATTTCTTCGGCAGGTGATATTACCTCCATTCTGTTGTAAAACTTGTCTGACATCATTGATATTTTGATTAGATCTTCCTGTTCTTCTTCTTCCACACCTCTCTTTATGGAGATTTCGACTTGTGCCAGTAGCTAAGTATTTTCTAACGTTTCTGTTTATGGTTGATTTACTTGGAACGGGTCTATTAGGATAGACTTGTTGAAACCTTCTTAACACTTCTTCGCAGTCTTTGGTTTCCAAATAATGTTGTACAAGAAATGTTCGCTGATCTACTGATAAATTTCTGTTCATTTTTTATTATTATTTTTCTTATCAAAACGCTATGAGCTTTTTATCGTGTAAAACTACCTTTTAATGTTATGTTAACATTTTTTTTATTTTTGGTAACAATTTTTGAGAATTCTCAAATGGTTTGTAAAAATCAATACCATAATTATAAACAACAATGAATATTTTGCTCATTAAACGAGGTGTTAATTGATCGTTAAGAATTTTTAGATTAAAACACTTGTTTTTTTCTTGGATTATAAGCTAAATATAAAAAACCAGTTAATGGGTACCACATCAATAGAAAGCCAAGAAACTCAGCTTTCTAATGGTATATATTTCATTATTATACCATTATTCATTTTTTAGAAAATTGAGAATAAAGTTACTGAAGCTAACATTCTGGGACGCACTGTAGATTACTTTAATTTCTTAAAAACATGTGTTTTTATAGAAATATGTTTTATTTTTAGTTGAGCATACCTAATGACTAATTAATGTGACTAATCTCCAAAGTCGCACATACTTTTTAGAATAGTTAAATATATTTAACTCAACGTAACTCAACGTTTTGTTTAGTTAAAACAGATGACCTACATTGAATTTTAACTTATCTAAACTGAACTAATCTCTATCGAAGTTTTGAAAAGGATAATTGCAATTAATTGCCAATTCTATTTTAGAAAGTTCTCCTCCAAATTGGTTTATACCAGTAAAATTGCTGCTAGATCCGCCACTGGTAAAAAACTAATCTGAAGCTTTAACTAATCCGAACTTATCTCAGTGTGACTTGGACTAATCTCACTGCCATTTAGGGACACTTAAACAAACCCCAAAGAGAATTATTAGAGCATTGCATTGTAGTAGTATTTATTAAAGAGATAACTGAATAAGGGGAAAGGTCAATTTAGGGAATTAACTTTCGCGAATGACCCTACATGCGATTTTTTGCGAGAATAAACTTTTGCGATTGGAGGACTTCCACTTTTGGGAGGAGATACAAATCAACAATAATTTTGTCCAAAAAAATAAAATAATAACAATAAAATAAAAATATAACAAAGTGTTTCTTGCTCTGGTTATCAGAAGCAAATGTAATTCATCGAAGAATGAATGTGGTAAAAAAAAGATGCTGCATTTTATAATGGTTCATAACTTCAAATGCATACATTTTTGGACCATATTTCTTATGTGAAAGTTATTCAGCATTAAATTATCTTTCAAATGAGGTATAAAACTGCCGGGTTGCAGTATTGGCAGCTGCCACCATTATACAAAAATGGCAAAAACTTGTGGGAATCACAGGGCTTTTTTTTGGGTGAATCTAAGCCAACAGAGCCATCTGAGAAAGTTTGGTATTATTTATGACTGAACTATAAGCTGAAAACAAAGACAGGAATTGCTCCACCCTTTGAAAACTTTAATGATAAATCTTCCTTAAAAGTCGACGATAAAGAGAAGGCAAACATTCTTCAGAACCAGTTTTACAAAGCCTTCACAAAACAACAGACGGCCCCGCACCCCTGCTTAATAGAAGGACAGACAGTCAATGGTGAAAAATCAGAATCGGCGAATGTTTTATATGGTGTTCTTCAAGGTAGTGTACTTGGTCCAGTACCGTTTGTAATATAAATCAATGATTTTCCTGACTTTGTTGACTCAGACACGTATCTATTTGCAGACGACACAAAGATTTCCCGTAAGTTTTTACTGAGGAAGATGTACTTACCTTACAGTCTGGTATCGAAGCTTTAGAATGATGGGCCAACAAATCGTTGTTCGAAAAATGTAACTTTCTTACATGGAAAATTCTCGAATATCACTCTTACGTATAGATATACTTTAAACAATTATGAACTAGATCACGTATTGGAACTAAAAGATCTTGGTGTTATTTTGGACAGTGAATTGAAGTTTGAATAGCACATCTGTGACATTACCAAAACAGCGAACATGATGGTCTCATAAGACAAAGATTTCCCTTTCTTGATGGCCCTCTTTTTAAGAAGCTTTATACTACCTTCGTCAGACCACATCTGGAATACGCACAAAGTATCTGGTCGCCCTTTCTACACAAGCACATCAATGTCATAAAAAATGTACAACGCATTGCAACCAAGTTGGTAGGTAGATACAAAAATCTGAGTTATCCAGAACGTTTGCAAAAACTGAATCTACCGACGCTGGCATACCGTAGAGCACGGAGGAGATCTAATTGAACTTCCATAAATGTGAAAAGATATTCTCCCTAAAAAGCTAAAGAACCAAACGCGTCCAAAGAGCAAACATGATGACCAACTTGTTCGGAATGTCCCAAAGGACGGTATTAGGGGAATACAATCGAACTCGATCGTGTAATCAATGAGCTTCCGAGAAAGGTTGTGAATTCAAAAGAAGCTCGATTCATTCACTCGATTCATTCACTCGATTCATTGATATCTATTGAGATACCATCACATACCTACGAGCGTTTCATAGAGGCACCAAATGCTTGCAAATCTGTATTTCATAACTAATATAATAATGATAATAACGGCCCTTTTTACACAGGTTCGTTTGTCGGTGTCATTGTTGAAACGTTCACAGTTCAACATCCTAACGTCGACTCTTTTAACGCAGTATCATAAAAATTAACGCCATTAAGAGCCGCCTTAATTGGAAACTGGATTGGGGATTTGGTCGATAAAGAAGAAAATGCATCTTACAGGTGAGTTGGAAACACAAGAACTGTTAGTCGCAAAAATGCATCCAACATTTGGACTAACATGTTGGAGTAATTTTCTCTGGCCTTGAGCATGAATGTGTTGGATCTGTCTCTTTTGTTAATGTCCTGGTTTTAAGACTTTGGTTGTTTGAAATATCCAACAAAATTTTGGAAATAACCTGGTTAAAGGAAACGAAAAATCGATACGTAAACGTCAGTCAAGTTTTTTTATCATGTTGTTATTACTTCGTAACCTATACCTGTAATGATGAATTTTAGAAATCACATTTTTACTTATTGTAAAGATTTACGGTATTGTAATCCCGTCGGTCCTTCAGATTAATGTTTTTGGAAAATGATAGTGTGAACGAACTCGTCAAGAAGGTTGTTTATTTGTAGCAAATTTGAGTATTCAACGAAAATTTCGCTGTTTGCCTTCATTTGGGTGAACAAATTATTCAGCTGCCAGTTATAGCGGCTGAATGTGTAATTTATTCGGATGTGTTCTTTTATCAGAAAATGTTGGAAATTCTTCCATTTATTCTCTAAGTTTGAGCTGTCCTTTCAGCGTGAAGTTCCGATTTCCTCCTATAGAACCAGGGTGTCTGCCAGAATCTTAAGGCGTATTTTCCCTAGATCCTCTACCTGTTTCCCCCGATTTTCATTTTGGTCATTATGAGCTAGTCTGACGTCAGCAACGACCAGGACATATAACACCAACAAGCAAATCTATCTGGTACAGTTCAAAACAGTTTTTATATGTTCTTTAAATACTAACAGATTATTTATATCTTGCATTATGTGGTATGATATACAACTTGACATTTAGTCCAGGCATATTTGGGGGAATTCACCACCTTGAATAATAATTTTGTCCATAAGGTTTTTTTGGTTCGTAAGACCCTCCTGTTGAAGAATATCGATGGTTTTCAGGCTGGTTAGGTGGCAAAAGATTTTTTTGAGGCCCTAAAGTAACCCTAGGTAGGTGAAAAAGAAATAAAAATCGAGTGTAATGTAAATCATGAAAATGATGATAACTCTTTAAGAAAATTGAAGTACCCAACAAGACTTTTCAGCGATGTTGTCTATTAAACTAGAAATGTGGACAATTAAACTTTTTTGCTGACGTCAGCAATTTTTCAAGAAAGTGACACAAAAACACTTACGAGGACTGACCCAAGTAAGGACTTCAATGATAATATTTCAATCATAAATCAATTTCAAATGAAAATGAAATCATCAATTTACAGTCGTGCGTGACCTTGGAAAACTTTTATAATCTTTTTTTAATTCATTCTTCTGCACGTGCCACATAGCAGGTGGGTTAATTATTAAAAATTTTTCTTCTTTTCTATAAAGGCCATTTTTTTACTACATCATATTCAAACACTTTTCGTTAATAATATACATAAAATATATCTTACAAAGTCATTCATTTGCGCATCGTTTTGATATACGATGTGAAAAACTCAGAAAAGAAATAAAAATATGGAATGTATTATTCATTATGGGAATCAAACAAGCTATAGTACTTTGAAGAAGTTGTCAGCCATTAACATTGAGCGAATCAATTTGGCTAAAGAAAAGAGGTTACAAATTGGTGGTGCACAACATAATAGCCAATGTAGTCAAATTCCAAGTATTATAGATCCAGACACCCATGGAATTCATTTGGAGCCTTGTTATAAGCGGTAAGAAGCGTTGATTTGTTATCATCTATATCTTCACAAATATATAACTTGCGATATTGATGTTTGTTCTTTTTGTCTTTTTTCGTCAGGTTTACAGCTATTCTCGGAAATAAAAAATACATGGCAGAGAAATCTAATGAATCTTGTCGTCGATCAGATAGAATATCTTCACCATTGTCATCACCGCCATCTGCATGGGTTTATCCAAAGGAATGCAATCTGTGCTCAAAATTCAGGGTTCAATACAAAAACAGAAGGTATGAACCCTATAATATAGCAACTCAGAATGCTGAGAATACGATAAAAGCTGCTATGAAAGACAAAGATGAAACACTTTACAGATACATTAAGGATCTTGACCTTATTGCAAAGGAGTTCAAAGTTCACAAACATTGCTATCAGCAATATACTAATGGGTATGCTCTTGGTGCTCGTTCGTGCACATCAAGTTCTGTTCAAGATTCGGCCACAGAAAATTGTTATGACAGTGGAAAGTTTGAAGAAGTCAAAGAGTATGTAGAAGATAAAATTCTGGGTTTGGGAATGGCTGTGTCCATGAAAGTTTTACATCAAATTTATGGACTTGCAGTCGACGATAGCAGATATAGGAATAAGCTTAAAGTTAGGCTGAAAGATCACTTTAAAGAACAGATATCGTTTGTAACTGTAACTCATAAGACAGTTGAAGTCGTCATCCCAAGCGAGTGCCTTGATGGTTCTTTCTTAAATCATTCCCCAATAGAAACCATCAAAACTGCAGCTAAGAATTTAAGAGAAGAAATATTGAATACTTTTAAATCTCTTCCTGAAATGAAATGGCCACCATCGATTCAAGAGCTTTCCGAGCCTAACAGAAATCCACCTCAATCATTATATACATTCTTAGACACACTGATAAATCAAGGAAACCACCATTTGGAGCCTTCAACTAACATATCGCGTCTTGTAGAATCAATTGCTCAAGACATAGCTTCTGCAGTGACACGTGGGAAGTTTATGCAAAGGAAGCACTTCCTTCTAGGACAAGGCCTTCATAATCTTACAGGTAGTAGGAAAGTGATAGACATTGTTCACAAACTTGGTCACTGCAACTCGTATAATACTGTTTGTGAAATAGAAACAGCACAAGCAGAATGCGCCTTGGTGGCAGCAAAGCGCTCAAGTATACTTAAACTAAGACCATCGACCAATGAAACAGTTTTCACCCATTTCTGGGTGGATAACTTTGATGTCAAGATTGAAAGAATGAAAGGTGGCGGTTCTGTAAATACTACTCACTTAATGGCCTTCCAAGAAGATCAAAACCATAACGAAAACAGAAGATCGATAACAGTGCCACACAGAAAAAGTCGTAGGTTGTTTTACGAAGAAACAAATGTAGGAATAAAACCCGTTGATGAAAAGAAAGAACCACCAAAGATTAGAGTTGGAAGTCAATCTTTATGTCAGAAGAAGCAATCGCACTTCAATGAACTATACTTTATTTGGGTTTACTCTCGCAAGCAAAACTTTTTTGATCAAGTTATTCCCACGTTCAAAGGCTGGGCACTAAATGTTCGTTCAAGTTCACAGACAAATGTGATCAAAAAGACAGTTGAAACATATCTCCCTCCGTTAACGACGAAAGTTACAGAATTCTCAACCATCCAAAAGTACATGACATACCTACAAGGTTTGGCAGCCCACGTTAATATGCCTTACGTTAATATTACATTAGATGTCGGTGCCGCTATTAATGCTTACAAAACTATCTGGAGTCACCAAGAAGTATTCAAAAATGTCATAATACATCTTGGAAGCTTTCATTTTCTCAAGGAAAACTTTCAGGTAAGTCTTTAATAATAAATGATAGTCGATGTAAAGTTTTTGGACTGAATCTCTCCGACATTAAAGGTTCAATTTCATTTACGTCTGACTTAAGTAACTCTTCATACATTTGATTGATAATTTGTTACTTATAGATCCTTGGTTCTCTGGTTACTGGTACCGGTTTCGAGGATATCGTTTACCAGTCTGGTTTGTGTTCTTCTGGCAGTCTCCAGGGTGTTATTGCTGGATCCCACTATAACAGAGCGTGGTCAGTGCACTCCGCGTTTTCCGAGGCACTCGAGAGGCTACTCTTAACACGATTTCTTGTAGAAAAAAGACCTAGAATTCCGCAGAATTTAAATCAATATTGTTTAGACACAAGTTCAACATTGATTGATGAAGAATTTATGCTGAATTCCTCAAACCTTTTACAACAATATGATGAATTTCGAAAAGAAGTCGCAAGTGGAGCTATAGGGAAAACAGCCCAATTCTGGATGATATACCTAAACCAGATGCGGATCCAAATGATGGCGTTGACGGCTGTCCAGGAAAATGACTTGGATATGCTAATTTGTTCATGGAAATCATTCTTGCCATTCTATTTCCAGATGAACAAAGTAAATTACGCTAGGTAATCAGCTTACTTAACCAGGGCTTTAGTTAGTTATTAATTGCTCATTTCATTGATAGATATACATGATATTTTGTTCAACCAAATGACCAATTTTAGGTATTGATACACTTCTTGATCAAATTTTATGTACCTTATCTATTTATTTATAAGATCCATGATAATCATTCGGGCATAGTGAAAATTGAACTGTGTTAACATGTTATTTAACATAATGAAGTTACTATAAAAAGAGTTATAAACTTCTAGATATGGAAGTTATTACGTACATCTCCTGATGAACGTAGATGAACATCATCCAGGAATGAAAGAATATTTAGAACTTGGTGTGATATCTGCACAAGCTCAATCTAGGCATTCTGTGAGGACTGCAACAGATCAACGCGGGGAGCAGTCTATAAATAAAGACGTTAAAACAACTGGTATCAACCATTGCTTTATACTTAACTTTGCCTATCCCTATTATAACTAAAATAAGGAGTGTCAGGAAAATAAATATTTTTCTTTTTAGGGGGCATAAAAGCTTTTGCAAGTTCTGATGCAAACGTTCTTAAGTGGTGTTTAAACCGCCCATCGCAGGCAAATCTCATGCAGGAGCTTGTATCTTTTGCTGGACTAGATGCTTCAACTGAATGTTACAAACCCTTGCGTCCAAGTGAGATGGCTAGATCGGAGAAAAATGTGGCAGATGTGATATCAGTTCTTGAAAATGAATACCTGAACCCTTTCAGTGTAGCACTTGATGAAGACGAATTGTATAATCTTAGCTCGGGTATGAAGAAAAAGGATGATGTAGAGCCGTTGCTGTATATATGGGAGAATGGGAAGATCATTGCTAATGAGTTTTTAAACAAACGAATCATATCCTCCGAGATAAAGTTTCATGACCCATTGCCAAGAGTCAAAGTCCCGTCATTTCTAGCAGCACCTGTCACAGTCAAAAAGGATAAGAAGGAGCAAATAATTCAAGCCAATCGTGATATCATCAGTAAGCTCCTTGCCTTATCAGCAAAATTTGAGAAGCCAATTGACTTCCAGAGGGCATTAACATACACATTGTATAAGTTTCCACTCAGCATGGCATTTCCTGATGGGTGTAAACGAGAAACACCAAAAAGTAAGTTGCTAGAAGAGATTGTTCCGGAGTTGTTAGATTTACCACAGAATGGGGATATCAATGTTCCAAAGAATCAATGTGTATTTGTCATTGACATGATTGCCCAATTAAGAGCATGCTTTACTACTGTACCTGACACATTTGAGCAATTAATCTTGAAATTCCTTCAGTCTATACCGAAAGGCTACCACCGAGTCGATATTGTATCAGACACTTATCGAAGTTTGAGTATCAAATCCACAGAGCGTCAAAAGCGAGGTACTTCATCAAAAGTTTTAATTGGGTCAATTAAAAGCAAGCTGCCGAGAGACATGAATAAATTTATGTTAAATGACGACAACAAAACATCATTGATAAAACTTATCTTTGATTATGTGATTAATGAAAAAGATACTGTCGTTTCTTTACTTAAAGTTGATGAGATTATCCTATCTGGAGATGATGAATGCTACACAGTTACATGTGACCACGCTTCTCCGAATACTGAATTAAAGAGCAACCAAGAAGAGGCGGACACGAAAGTCATCCTTCACGCAATGCAGGTAACTCAATTTACCCCTTATAAAGTCGTTATTCGGAATCCATCAGGCGATACGGATATAATGATTTTGGCGCTCTCGTTAATTTCTGACCATAATAAAGTATACATGGACAATGGCAACGGTAAGAGAAGGAAAAAGGCGTGGCTAAAAGACATAGGAATTGCGTTGAGCAAAGAAGATAAAAAAGCACTTATTGGTTTCCATGCCTTTACGGGAAATGACTATATTCCAGCCCTATTCAGAAAGGGAAAAAAGCGTTGCTGGTCTGTCATGAAAAAGAATCAAAAGTTTTTGAACATGTTCATTGAGTTTGGTAATGAATGGCAATTGACCGATGAAATTGTTACTGTCTTGGAGGAGTATGTTTGTGCCTTGTATGGTTGTAGAAAAGATTCCGTGAATTTGGCGAGATATGATCTGTTTATAAAGAAGCAGACACGTGAAAATAAAATAATAGATCTGTCAGCATTACCGCATGTTTTACATCGCTTTATCTACAAATTAAGAGGGCTAATTTTGTTGCAGCTACATGGAAAAGAACAGGCAACGCGCAAATATCACTCCCCAATATTGAAGAGAATGGTTGGCAAGTGGATGGCACTATAGAATGGATTACAGAGACCTATCCCGACGATATAATCAATTTGTTATTACATGAACAGGAAGTTAGTGAACCAGATATTGATGAAGAAGAGGATAATGTTTTTGAAAGTGACGTGGAAAGTGACGGTGATGATCTGGAATAGATGTTTTGTTATCAAAAATTATCTTTTGTAAATGGTAATTATCGTCGAAAACTGACGTGTTAGTAAGGACTTTTATTAATTTGTATAGCAGAGCTATGTAACTGTAAATTTATTTGATTTGTACTGTTTAAATTTTTCGAGTTGCAAGTGATTTTGTTAATAGTAATCTACACCGGTGGAGCGTGTTGATACTTCAAAACTGAATTAACCAGTTGCTTTTAACCATGAATAATTCTCACTTTTTAAGTTTCAATATGTTGGAAATACTTAACAAATAAGAAAAATAAATTCATTTATAGCTTGTGATTGTTATACCAAAGATTGTAGCTTGAACAACTGAATATTGTTACGAAAAATAGAGCCATTTTTTGAAACATTGCTGACATCAGCAAAAAAAGATGACGTCAGCAAAAAAAAATTCATTGTCCACATTTCTAGTTTAATAGACAATATCACTGAAAAGTCTTGTTGGCTACTTCAATTTTCTTAAAGAGTTATCGTCAGTTTCATGATTTACATTACACTCGATTTTCTAGTACTTTTTCGCTTACCTAGGGTTACTTTAGGGCCCCCAAAAAAATCTTTTGCCACCTAACCAGCCTGAAAACCATCGATATTCTTCAACAGGAGGGTCTTACGAACCAAAAAAACCTTATGGACAAAATTATTATTCAAGGTGGTGAATTCCCCCAAATATGCCTGGACTAATTGGTCATGTCAGTTGGTTACAGAGACATTTCCCGATATCCAACCAATTTTCCCTGTTTTTTGTTGTTGCAGGCATCTGATTTCCCTGACCCGGCAGAGATATCCTGTAGAACATTTAATCCTCTTAAAAAACGGCTGCAGGTAAACACTTGCAAATTATGACGCGCAAACCATCCACTGTAAACAGCATTTAACACCATTTAAACAGCACTCACATCAAAAATTTAAGGAATTCGAATGAACCCCAGCGCAATCAGTTAGTGGTGGTGGGAGGGGTAGTAGAGAAACAGACGGAATGATTAGAATTCAAGTTAGAATGTGTATTTCATTTATTATCCTAATGACTTTTACTTTCCCGAAGTGATGACAATCTTCTTCGCATGTGTTCTTGGTGACGTTTCTCCTTGGCTTCCTTGTGTCTTTTGGCCAACAGTTTCGCATAAAGAGCCGCCTCCTGCTTGGCGTGATTAGCACGTCCACGTTTCAATGCCATTACATGGCGCCTACGTTGCAGACGTTGCGGGGTGACCAGACGTTGGATTTTAGGGGCCTTTGTTTTCGGCTTCTTGGGATCTTTCTTGCCTTCTGGAGTTACAAGGGGTCGTCGGATGATGTATTGACGGACGTCATCGTCTTTTGTCAAATTAAACAGCTTTCGGATTTTTCCAACTCTTTTGGGTCCTAATCTTCTTGGTACAACTCGGTCAGTTAATCCAGGAATCTCGTTCTCTCCCTTCTTAACAATAACAAGATTGAGTACACTCAAATTGGAATCTACGATGCAACCACGTACAGATTTTCGTTTCCTTTCGCCAGTGCGACGGGGTCTGTAACATGAATGACCCTTGGATAAGAACAATCTTGCACGTCCATTAGTCATCACACCTTGCTTCATAGGGAATCCCTGTTTGTCATTACCACCGGAGATACGGACCACATAACCCTATAAAAACAAAATTGTCACTTGGTGTAACTTTCTTAAAGAATATATAATCTACAAAAAGCATCACAAATCAATTTCCAAACTAAATCATCTCGTGGTTATTATAAAAAATAATGAATATTATGGCCAAAATCAACTGGGTTCAAATTCTATTCTAGTTTTGTGCACACTTGCACTCCATTCAGTGCATATCAGTGTGTGTGGTTATTATTACAAATCATTTCCAACTCAGTTTTAAAACCTAGACAGCAGATCCTTAAAAAAATTCAAAGCAAATAAATGTCAAATAAAATATCAGAGGATTCGAAGTGAAAGCCAGTCCATTCTGATGAAATAATGAAATATCCAAGTATATACGTATATGTTATATTTAGCTTAAAATGACAACAAACTAATCTACAGGAAATATTTTACCAAAAGAAAAGAATAAAGAATAAATTCAAACTCTATTACAAAGAAATTCAAGTTGAAAATCATAAAGAATATAACAAAAAATAACCAGCCCAAGGTCTAGAGTCGAAGCTGTGCTATGCATATCCAATAATTAAGTAAACGTTCTGCCATAGATGTTTATAAAAACTTGGTTTGGACAGTAGATGAAAAAAAAAAAACACACAAAAAAAACCCAATCAAAAACAACAACACGGATTGCAAGGAATGCTTATGCAAAAGTACAACAACTCAATAAATTCTAAAACTCTCAGCATCAACAACAAAAACATCAAAATCAATTTCAAAGTTTACATAATTCTAATGTTGAAGTTTTCAACTATCCAAATATTTTGAAACCACCCGTAAAATATAAGTATTATTGCTTTAGTGCATTGTATTATTAAACAATTAACTTATAACCATCCGAAAAACATCCTAGCTATAACAGTGTCAAAAACAGATCGTTAAGGTGGAACAATCATAACATGTTTTTCTAGTCATCGTAAGGAAAGTTTTTAATAAAATTGAAATTCTATAAAGAATTCTGTTTATGTATTTCACTACTATCCCATGTAGCAGCAAGTAATCTCCTTACTTTCTTATGACAAAAAAGCTGGACTGAGTTAACATTCGGCTGATTGCAAGCAAGCAGTTACAAACTCATAAATGGTGGACAGGTATAAAGATCAACAGATATTTTGATCAGGAAGTAAACATAATTAAGAAGTTATTATTTTTGGTGATCTTCCTATTAAAACTGTTGCATCTATCAAATATTGTAAAAAGTGCAGGAATCCTTTAACAAGGGGAAACCTTTAATGTCCTCAGATATATATAGTGTACATGTATCTAATACCTTTGATGCCATTTAGTTTATTTACAATTGATCTGAAGAGCCTTACACGAAAACGAGAACAAATCAAATCTTCTTTCCTTTTTCCGTGAAATTATCATGTGTGCAGTATACCACTACAAAGATCCATTCAAATCTTTCGAATTACACTTTATATTTTTTGGAAAGGATATTGAATACTTAAAGATAATGAACTGTTATAAATAGAACTGAGGGTAGCAGTGTGCAGGAGCAACATCAAAATGGCAAACAAACGAGGTAAACAACTGATTGCCTCTCTTGTGGAGATTGCCTTGCAGAAGTCTGCTGACTGAGTTTCCTCACCACCTTTATAACAGTTCATTATCTTTAACATTATTTAAGCCTGATTTTAATACTTCTTTTCACTACATCCTTTCACGTTCTCCGCAGTATCACAGTATTATGAATAATTTCACCGTAATTGGAGTGATAAATGTGGAAAATTTTTTTTTTAATTACATGCTAGATGAAAACTTGTGTAGTTGCCGTAGTTGACTTTGGACTGGAACACAAGCGCAAAAGATTGTATGACAATCAAAACAAAAAAGTCACAGTATTTGGTACATGTACGCTTAGCTCTAAACTAATTTGCAAGATGAATATCAAGACCAGTAGCTTTATCCTTATCCCACCGTAGACCTAAACCGTTAAGGTTTCTTTGTGCACAACAACATTATCTTCACTTCATAATATAGGATAATTTCCACGTATAATATACCTTCCATTCATCTCCAAGGCATTCAACAGAACATTCTTGAGCCATGCGTTTGTCATTGAAATATCTGAGCTTGATTTCATCATCAATTTCGATGAGCTTCTGAGTGCCATTGGCTGGGAAAGACACATTCAACTGAAATAATAAAACGTAGCTAATTAGTAGGTGATAGAGAAAAAATAAATCTGTAAATATCCATGTAATCACTACTGGAACTCCAATATATATGCAATTTCTTGAACTGATGAGCATGGAAAACCATTAAATATAAGTTACTTTTAGGAAGATAGAAGTAGGAAGCGAGGTGTACCTTCATTTTTCAAGGCCTCTCTTCTCCGATCAGCCTAAAAATTCAAAAAGGAAGCCATAATAGATATCATTCGGTAAAAAAGATAAGTAGTAAATTACCGAACAATAATTCGAAACTCAAGGAATTCTCAAATACTATACAAGATGAAACTGTAATGTTATAGTTTTGTTTTTTTCTGGAGAAAAGTAAATTCGTTTGGTTAGTTGAACATATCATTTGAAATATAAATCTTGTACCTCTCTGTGTCAAAAGCTCAAAAGAATACTATATCTTTCTTGCTATCATCAGAAATTTTGTTTGTTAAAATGGTAGAAGGGAAAATGTGAGTCGGATCGATCGATCGGAAAACAAAACAAAACACCAAAGAAAATTTGACTGTTTAGCTACATTTTTCGCGTACATAAATTTTTGCGAAATTTTTGCGAAATTTCTTTGCGTTGGTTTGATATACCTTTGAAATGCTTAGTTTTGCGGAATTTATTTTTGCAAATTCTTCCTTTTGGAAGATAATATTTTGCAGCAGAATCAAAATAATAGAGTGTCGTATATTGTAGAGAGATGAGGAGAGTGCCTGCTGCACCGCACCCCTTTAATACCGCTACTATATGTTCCGCTTCCGCAAGAATAAAACTAATTGTCAACTAAAAGTATGTATCATTATGGAAAGTTTCAGAATGGATCGACAAATAACACCACTGATTTTTACATTAAAAAGTTGAACATCGGTCACACAAAATATCATGAGAACAAAAGTTTCTTGTATGCTAAATGAGTAAATTATCATAAAATTTTCCAGTGAGCTATTTCATCATAACCATGTGTCCTCTCTCCGCTATAGCAACAAATATTGCTGTTATAAAGCATTGATCCATATTATAAAAATAAAGCTTAATTATCATTCTTAGACGTGCAATTCATTTCATATCAAATCCAGTTATGGAATAGTATGCTCATGTCAATTGTACGTCACCAAATACAAAACATTTCAGGGAACTTTTACAACAAATGCAGTGAACTTTAGATAGAAGAAAAAAGAAAAAAATCAATTATTTTTATTTCTATTTTCTATTTTTGTGATATAGCTATATATATATATATATATATATATATATATATATATATATATATATATATATATATATAGTAATTTAAGGCTATGAAAACAAAAGAAACTTCCGATCATGCAGACACAGTGTATTTTATATTATATAAGGTACTTGCGTTTTAGAATGTTTGATCATGGTTTTTGTTTTCCTCCAATAATACACCAATTTCATTGATTAAAAGCCAAGTCAAGACTTTCCGATGATAAGAATTGAATGATGCAAGTGTGTGGTCATCAAACTTCTTGGTTAATAGTCTCTTATTTTCATTTTAAAAGAAGGATATGCTACCAATGTTCTTGTTAACCCAGACAGAAATAACAATGTTCTTGTTAACCCAGACAGAAATAACAATATTTTGACTATAAACTATTGGTGGTGACAAACCTATAGTGCAGTGATATATGCTTCCTACTATTCAGATTCAATAAATAATCTTCAAAGGATGTTTCATGAACTTCTTGTTGCTCTATCTGGAACACCTGGTGCAATATTCAAAGTGAGTAAGGATGATGGTTTGGAGGTGAGGAATAATTGTATCTTTGTACTAGGATCTGTACAATTTTCGCATAATGCCCCTTCTTTAAGTCCTGGTATTTTTATAGATAAATAGAAGTCTTCCCTTCATCCATCCAAGTGAAGTTGAGTTGCTGAATCAGATCTGTAAACTTGGTGGTTACTACAGAAAATTTCAGAGTTTTATTGACAAAAACAGTGTAGATTTATCACCAGTCGATAAAGTTTTGATGAAAAAAGGTTTGTAAACTGAATTCCATGTAGTTTCTTTGACCACTTTATGAAGACTTTCTTCTTTCAGTGTTGTAAGTAATCTTCATTTTACTGGATTTTAGGTTTTGTCAAAAGATTCATCTTCGTAAATTTTTTCTAACGTCAATACAAAAAAGTTTTACTTTAAGCAAAGATACATATCTGAAAGTTTATTTTCCTGCCTGTTTTTGTATATCACATTGTTTCTAGGGAGCAATACAGCTTTATTTGAACAAGTTTCCTTACATAATACAGTTTGGGAGAAACTGGGAGTTATTCACAAACTCACCTTATATTGACCGAGTGCATTGTGTATTGCTGAGTGTTTATGATAGGGTCCTATCATGCTGTTTTAGTAATCTAGACTTTTTTCACTCTGCTAATGACACCTAAATTTTCTGTATTATCCCTTGGTTTCATTTATTTGGAAGTGAATTCACTAATTTGGGAAATAAAATAGAAAGAGCTCATAATTTCTTGAATATATAATATCCAAAGCGGACGTGATTGACACAGGCAATCACTCTTTACAAATACTTAGAAATACTTAGAAACAAGAAATAAACAAGAAATAACAAACATAATCACTATCGAGTAGTATTGACCACTCACAGAACAACTTAAAACTGTACACTTTCACAAGATACAAGAACTTCTTTTGATGGAGAGTGACACTGCCATAACCGGTACAAGTATTACAAAATGCTCACAAACGATTTGCATTCATGATTGAAACACCCACACACAGATGATATTATTGTTAAAACCGGATCCATTCTTGGTGAAAAGAGCTGGGTATCAAAAGCAACTGCATCAGGACTTCTCAAAGTACATCTCAAACTGATAGCAACTGGTGCTGAAGAACCACATGCCAACAACCATGAAAATTGTGCAGCATGTATACAAAAGCCAAAGCCACATTGAGATTGGTTGGCAGAGATGAAATGAAAAGCTTATTCAATCATGTTGGTGCTGTTGACAACGCAGACACTTTGGCCATGGCGGACAATGCTTTGTATAATGGTATGTAAAAGTAAAAGCGCAGGCAGACAGGTGTGTTTGGACAGGTAATGATTCAAAGGCTGCAGCCAGAGATGCTATCCTATATCAAACAGATAGTAAAAAGTTAATGAAGAAGATCATTGAAGAAGACCTGAACTTTGATGATACGTTCAAGTATGGCCTGGTTATGGAGCAAGGAGCCCGCAAAGTCATCTACTATCATCTAGATTAGAAACAGCTGGACAAGGAAGGAAGAGGAGCAGGTAGCAGCACTGGAGAAGAAGGTACATGCACTACAAGCAGAGGCGTAGCCAGAGCTCAGTCAAAACTGTAGAGGAGAGTTTAGTCATTTAAAGTAGAAAAGGAAAACGTGCAAGTAACCTAATCGACACTTAAGACTGAAAAGAATTATCATAACGTTGGACTCCTACACTTTTTTCGACTGACCTTGAATATGTCTATGGCAAGTGAAGGACAGATCAAGCATAGCCACATGCAAAACATGTACAAGACTAAACCACGAGGAGGGAATTATGCCCTGGGAAAAATGTGGACTGACATGACACTTTAAAGGATCAGTAGCTTGCAGAGGTCCAAAGAAAACCAAATGAGTCAATAAAGGAAGGATTAAAAACGCCAGAGTTGTCAATGATTGCACTCAGAGTGATACTGATAGTGATACAGTTGGTCAGGTAATCGAGTACAATAAAGAAGCTGTTAGGGCACTTACTGGGCCAGCAAGTTGTACCTCCAAAGGAGAAATTGTCATGTTAAACCTCCTGATTGACAGCAGTGTGAGCAAAACCCTTCTCAGTGATACGGCCTGGAACAGCATCAGACCCAAGGTGGGACTTCCCAAGCTAAAACAAAACCAACTTCACACCCTTTGGTATAAACATGAAGGTGCCCATCCAAGGACAAATGAAATGCCATTTAACAACTACCTGCAGTGCACAAATTGACACCGTCGTATATGTAGTAAGAGGAAAACCTGAATCACTGCTGGGAATGAAAGATGCAGAAGCCCTCTTGGATACACACCAGAAGGAACCTACAGTATGACAACTGACAATGGAAGTCAAGGTTATTCCTACCAACACAGTCATTATATCTGACGGAGAAACCCAGGATGAACTTGATGATAACATGAAAAAGCTGACAAAACAGTACAATGACCTGTTCAAAGGACTTTCATTCGAAGAACACATCATTAGAAAGGTGAACAAGGCTAAAACTCAGTAGCAGGAATGACACATAAAACGTAATCATCATCATTATTTGTTTCAATTATTAAACCGTAACTTGAGAATGGTGCAGCGATTTGGAAAAAAAGATTAATACAAATAAAAGGTACAACACAGAACCACCAATCAAATCACACATACGCAGAAAGGTTAAGGATGTTGAAACTTCCATCTCTACAATATTGAAGATATCGATGCGACAGGATCGAAATGTATAAACGTACCCATGGAAATTACGACCAACACGCAAGTCAAGAACTAGTGAATTTCTCAACGGATTCACAATATATATGTTAAGAGCACATCAGTTTTCGATTTATAAAGAACCATGTAAATAAGCGATATGCCAACACTCTTTTAAGTGTCGAGTAACTGATTAAACTTAACATAACACTGAACTCATTCAAAAAATCTCTTAGGTAACCTTTCGGAACACAATGGAGTAATGTTTAATGTGACTTTAGATATACGCAATGACGTTCCTATCAGACGAAATATCGAACCAGGCCTTCTTGGCCTGTATATTATAATGAGCTTTCAAGATGAGTCAGTATCTTTAGAAGTTAACAGTCTTTTGTTTATTTAACATGCATTTTCATGTTCAGTTCAATTGTATGTCTAAACAAACCGTAAAGAAAACAAAAGATTTTAATAATGACTTCATGTAACTTAAAACGTTACACGAAATTCATTTGTGTTTTAATGTGAAATTCATTCCTTCGCGGATGTGTAAAGTTTCTTTTGGGCTGCCTTGTAGCAACCTAAGAACTCTAGAAATAACACTAAACATTTACAAGTCATTTGTTAAATTATGTTAAGTTGCAATTGTGAAACTGTTCAGATACCGGGCAAACATTTACCCTGACTGAATCCTTGCTGACTGATGCGAGATCTCAAAAGTTTATAGATAATAGATTCATATTGTTATTAAAGAAATATTTTTCACCTTTAGACAGCGAGAAAGATGGGAAGTTATGTGGTCAATATTTACATGCTTTTTGTGCTGGTTTAGCATCTGTACTACAACCATACCAAGACACTCTCATAAAAATTGAGGAACAGGTTCTTACGTAATAATAATTAATTTCAACCAAACCTCACAGCCCCCCTGACAGAGCCCTAGGTACAAGATGATATCGAAGATTTTCAATCAATGTTTTCTTACTATGACATGATTGGTAATTTACAACAATGAGGTCAAATTGACCCCCATCCTTTGATCCATGGTAGCCTCTGAAAATCGAAAATTGTTTCTAACATTTTTGATTTTAACTTTCGTCAAAACATGAATGCAATACCTAAATCAAGTATCGCTGGAAGATTCCAAAAGAATTTCCTATAACTATGGCAAATGAACATACAAGATGATTTTTTTTCTACAATATAAGGGTACTCACTTGTTTCTATATGTCAGTATTTGAAAGGAAATACTCATTGCACCACATCTCTGAGTTTAAACTGGTTGTTCTCTTTCTCATTTTTAGGTTGTAAAGAATCCCCATATTCCTCTATCGTACGTTCACCAAGGTTTGGAGGAGGTAAAAAATTTCATAGGCTTGGATTTTTGATTGCATTTTCTTTCTTGGTGTTTTCTTCTGAAAATGTTTGAAATGGTCCATCATTTTTCTGCAGTATTCTCCAATAATGAAATTTGTTGTGAAAGTTTTCGTTGTTCGAACCTTTTTTAGTATTTCTTCGTTTTTCCAACACTCGCAAACATCATCAATACAATGGAGAACAAAAAGGTATCCTTTTTCCTTTAAATTCAGTTCAGTTCAGATGAGAAAGAAAGAACAATGCTTTACTTCATTTTTATTGTATACAGATTCATGGTTGTCAAATTCTGGAGTTACTTCAAGAGACAGGCAACAATGGCATACCTTCAGTGAAACGCACAGTTGAAAGGTAATGTAATGTTAAGTGTTGTTGAATGCTTGGAAAAAGATTTGAAAAAGTTAGAAACTTTTTTCTTTCTTCACTCTGTAGGATTCTTCATACTTGCCATGGTGTGCTGTATAAACAGTTGTCAGCTTGGATGCTCCATGGTATACTTTTGGACGAGTACGAAGAATTTTTTGTAACTGATAAACAGAAATCAAAAGATGAAAGAAAAAGGTTTGATATCTATCGAACATGAGAATCGTTTGAAAACCTTGTGTTAACTAACATTTGTTAAGAAAATCTTGATGTCAGAAAGTAGCACGACCTAATCGGTTTAGTTACGAATTTTGAAAGATCTCATAATTTCTGCAGTCAAAGCAATATCTTTAATTGGTTATATTCATCATTTATATAGTCATGTCGTGAATATTATTAATTGTTTTTGTATTCTAAAGAAGTGAAGATGATGACGATTTGGATGGCGGAGTTTTATCTTCTAACACTATATTAAGAGGAGTGACTGGACGTGATCTGTTGGAGGAATTGCAAGTAAGTAGCTGTTATTGGTAAAACTATGCAATCAATTATTAAATGTACGTTATCGAAAGTATCTTGATGCAAAAAAATCAAGGAGATACTAATGAAAAAGGAATGTGAGATCCTCATCTATTAGGCTTTCGCTTTGCTATGTTACATTATTGCCTCATCTGAAAATTATTGAACTTTTAATCCAAACAAGTGTTTTTAATTATTTTTAATATCAATTTGATATATATATTCACTCAACTTTTTAATATGTTTTTTTCTGTATACTTTTATGATTTTACTAGGCTAGGGTTTTACTAGGTCCAGTCCAGCCATCAACATGTAATAATAACCCTATTGTTCTCTCAATTGTTTATTGTTTATTTTTGTTTACAAAGTTAGATGAGAATGTATCGACCACATCAGAAGCGCAAAGGATAACTATCCTACCTTCCATGTTACCTTCATATTTACCAGTAAGAGTTGCTGAGAAAGTAAGGTTTTCATTTGGTTTTTACACAACATCTGTTACATAACATCTGGCACTAACTCAAGACATTTTGAACAATAATAGTTCTTTGGTTTCATATTTTCTACAAGTTAATCTAACAATCTAACAATCAAGACTTTTTCCATTGGTACCTCTCTAACCAACAGTATTTGGATTTAATCCGTAAATTATTTTTCCATTGGAGAGGAAAGTCAGTTCAGGATCAACTTTGTTTGGGTTTTGTACACCTCTTTTGTACACCTCAGTAATTTTCTGATTTGTTTTTTTTTCAGATCCTATTTGTTGGTCAGTCAGTTCAAATGTTAAAAGATACAGAAAACTTAAAGATACATCATTATCAGCATGAAGTTAGTGAGTAGCATCGGTTCTTTTAAAGTGGACTTAACGCCCATTTCATCTTTTAAAGTGGACGCTTATTTCCATCCAACCGGTGTTGTCTGGACACATTGTTTTTTGTCCGTATGGAGAAAATGGTTTGAATGGGAATCGTTAGTGCACACGTTTTTAAATCATCTAAATGCTAATCGGTGATTAGTTGAATTTAATTTACGGAGAGAAAACGCTGGAATTTTTTTTTAATCCCAAACGGTTGTGTCGTTAATTTGTGTTTTGTCAACATACGTTATCCACAAATAAATTTTGTTATATGGAAATTTGAGTATAGAAGAAGCAAACAAGTTATTCAAAATGTTAGATAGATGATTTTGTTATTTATTTTTATTTATTTTTTTTGCTTATTTTTTTACTGATTCAATAAGGGGTAATTCTTTCCCTCTAATTGTAATTCTGTAATTTTCTTGTTTTGCTCCATAGGTTCCATTCTACAAGGACGTGAAACGGAATTTTTGCAAACACTTCATAAACTCCAGCAGCAACCTCAACTGTCTATTCCTGCATTGGAAGCTGAGATTGATAAAATCAAAGGATGTGTGGCTGAAGTATGTTTTATCAAACTATTTTCTTGTGTCCCTTGAACCATCCATATATAATACTTCTTCTTAGAAATTACTTGTTAAATCACACCTCCAGTAACTTCAGCAATCGTTTTCTCCAACCATTTTAAGTGTTCTCTGTTATATTTCAGCAACTTTGGAAGTTAGTAGTTGAAGATGCTGACCTCATCAAACATTTGAAAGTAGGTTTTGAATTGGTTGTTTCGGCTCATAAAATGTCTTCTTGATTTACTCCATGGACTTACTAATCTCCTTCTCTCTCTGTCTGTTTATGTTTTATAAGAAAGTTAACTTACGATGTTGGGTATTTATGTCTGAAATGTTATTGTAAACACAACTATTTACATAACTGCTTGTTGTTGTTTTAGTTACTAAAAGAAATGTACCTTCTCGGTCGTGGTGAACTTTATTTGACTTTCATTGATCATGCATACAATATGATGAAAGGACCTCCTTCAAATACTGTTTCTTATGGTATGTGCATTCATTCATTTAAAATAATAGGCATGGTAAATTTCACCAGGTTAAAATGGTTGGTTCCGTTTTTTACGTCTTGTAAGCCATATCCATTTTTATTCAATGGCTCTTTGCCTCCAAATGAGCTAAGTACGACCACGCTGGCGAAAAGTTGCATCACCTGAATTGATGCCAAACGTAATCTGTTCTGTCCAAGTAGTGTGATAAACTGGTTCGACATAAATTTCTTCCAAAAGTTAAATGATACGTTCATATGTTTCAGACATCAATGCTGCGTTCAAACAAAGTCTCGCCAAGGTAATGTCTTACGTCTATAAACACTTCTCGTTGACGACCTTAACGAAATTCAAAGCCAAGATAATGTTCCTATTACATGACAGTGATGTGCTATTCCACAATTTTTAATTTTCATCTGGTAGATTTTATCCTACAGTGAGGAATACGAAGCTTTGTTTGAGATGACACTAGACACTTCTTCACCTGACGAAGAACGAGAAACGGGATTTGTTCGTACAAGCTGGGACTACTTGAAAATATTGTACACTCCACCGTGGCCCCTCCATTTATTGTTCACTCCACCTGTGATGGAAAAGTATGTTTTTTCCCTGCTGTTTGTGAGCATTCTGTCGATATGTTTGGTATTGTATATTATATTGGTAACGTCGGAATTGTTTGGCAACCTGAAAAAGTTTTATTTATTAAATAATGGTCACGTAATACACCTTTTTGTACAGGTCGATATTTTGCCAGACTATCCTACTCAGCCCCGTTTGGTATGAAAATTTGATAAGAGGATAAGATAAGAGGGCTTGTTAACATTTTCAGATTGGTATATCATTCTATTAAAAAACAAAATCTCATTTTGAATCGTTAATTCTTGATTCTGTGCTGTGTCATTTGTGCACTAAAAACCCGAATTGGGCACAGAACGATTGAAAATGGAGGGCGTCTAAAATAAAAACAAGTGGAATTGAAAAAAAATAGAAAAATATGTAGTATCGCACCAGAAAAATAAGTAAAGTAAAAAAAATAAGTAAAAGCTGCTGCCAATACTTTAGCTTAATGTGAATTGTCAGGAATGAACAAAAACGTGTGTAAACTGAACAGGAAGATCCGTTGTAATGTGGCCTTAAATATGTAAGATAATAAGTTGTAAAATAATTGGGTTTTTTTTAGATACAATACTCTCTTCTCGTTTTTATTGAAAGTTCGTCGCACACAAATAGAGTTGCAAAATGTTTGGGCTTTACAGATGTCAGCTAAACGATCTGGAAGAGATAAAATTCCTTCTAGTGTAACATGGGGCTTAAGAAGACGGATGGCATTTTTTGTGGATAATTTACAGTATTATTTGCAAGTATGTTGTTGTGACGTCACTGGTTTTTATGCAATTTATTATTTTACCTTAGTAAAGTCTCTATTATTCCTATTCCCCGTAGTGCAGTTAAAAGCAATTTCGATATTGAAAACTAGGCGGAACATTAGACAGAATTCGGGAAAGGTCTATTAATGAGACGTTGAAATTTTAGATAAGAATGGCACGTCAAATTCTCGGCAACCGGCAGACTGGTTTATACGGTCATCCTATTTTTTTCGTTTAAGGTTGACGTGCTAGAATCTCAGTTTACGGTCCTGTTGGAGAAGATCAAGAAAACACACGACTTCGAGAGCATTCATACATCACTTGATTTCTTTCTCATTTCCATGCTGATGCAATCTTTCATTTCAATGAAATCAGTACGTACAACCTCTTGGATTAAGTAGGGGAACGGTCAGACTTAACTTTCTGTCGGATTAATACGGTGCTTAAACTGAAGTTCGGAAAAGGTTCGTCGTTTTTCTTGCGACTGGAACCATCTGAACCAGCTCTGCGATAAACCCTATTTGAACTTCTCCTTTTTGCTTTTGATACTATTTGAGACTGTAATGAGGGTCAACGTTGGAAAATTACAAACGAAATTTCATACATCAAGAGCACTCTCCTTCGTTCTCATCATTTTATTTTCTCTTTCAGGTACTGTCTATATTATTGAAAGTTATTCAAATTTGTATGTCATTTTGTGAGCTGGTCACATTGAGTTCTGAACACTGGGGTGCTATGGAACAAGAAAAGATGGATGAACTGGCAAAAGTAAGTGACATGAGAAGAAGAAATCTGTGTCGTAATTCAACCGAATCCTTTTGCAAGATTACGCTTTCAGAATACGAATTGTCCTGATAAAATGTTACGAGATCTGGAGTTCAAGTCTCCTTATCTCTCTTTAAAACTAAAAGCAACTATCTTTACATTTGTTGTATAATTTAACTTTTACAGAAATTTCTGTACATTTCCAAAAATCCTGGGAACGAGATTGCAAACAGTCTTCGGTTTTCATTGGTTTATACTTTAGATTTTGACAAGATTTTGTGATTTTTTTTCTCTCTAAAATATTTTCTTTCCTTCGTTTTAGGGTTTCGACAAACAAACATCCTTGCTGTTTAAAATTTTATCGAGCGTTCGTTCACATCAGACATCTCCGCATCTTGCTCAGTTATTACTGCGCATAGATTTTAACAAATATTTTACACGCACCACAAGTGATTGATAACGATATCAGGGTGACCACTATTTTCCCGGCAACAATTTCCCCTGATAATTAATTTAATTTTGGATGTGTAGCTGCTTATTACTGAAATAAGAAACAGGTTACGATTTTGCAAGTTATTCACCATTACTTTTGGGGGACAATGGACATTTCAATTTCCCTTACTTATTCCTAGTCAGTGGCCACTCTGATATATAACGACAGAATTTCAGTCTTTTGTAAATATTTTCGGACAGGTTGGTTGGTTGGTTTTGAACACATCAATAAAAAAAAAATCTTTATTCAATAGATTTTTCTTTCAACTTCCATCTTAGCAATTATACTACTTCTCATTGACAGGTCACAAGAGACCAGTTGTGAGGAATGTTGCTGTTGATTCAAGAACATAGGAACTAGGGTGCCCCACCCACACCAAAATTGTTCCTGATGGAAAGGCTCAAAGTTAATGCGTTTTAGTGTCATCTAACAAAAAGTGGATTTGCGCCTATTATTAAGAAGATCCAAATTTCCATTCCTGGCGTAACCATGATAATCATTCATAACTATATATCACAATCGTGTTTGTAATACATTTATTTGACACTAAAAACCCCTGGTCTTAGCAACGTTTCACCAGCAAATTGGCAACTAGACCTTTAAGATAAAGATTTGATATGCTCTTCAGGAAATGTTAATGCGTCTGCGCTAAGAGCTCTTTGTGAAATTGAGGTTCATTAGTGTTTCGTATCTGCATTTCATGGCTGTTTATTTCGTTCAGTCGACGAAGTGGATTTGAATTAGCGAAAGGAGTGTTTGGCATTTTGGAAAGATTTCGCGGGGGATTATGTATCTTTTGGAAAGTCATAACTACAAATAATAAATAATAACGTCCTTCATGTAAAATTTAAAAATCGGACATTTTATTTTTCTCAACGCTAAATGTTCTGCGTCTAATCATAAACGGTAGAATCCGCATTCCCCTTTAACTTTTTCATAAAAAGGAGATTTTCAAGAATTAAACGTTAGCATTCGACTCGAAAAGTATGCAACATTTTGCCCCGAGTTTCTCAGACTTTGATTTCCAACTAATGAGAGAAAGTTAATTATCATTCAGTAAGTTCAAACTAACTGTTCTTAAAACAACATCTCGTAAACTTCCAGAAGCTACACAACGGAAATATCTTGTATATTAAGAAAGAGAACTGCAAATGAACTCAAAGAAACGGACAGTGCGAACTGAAGACAGGGATTCTTAAATAAATCATGAATATTTCCAAAAACGCCAATCTGAGATTAGTAGAGTTGGAGCCACCAGCAAAATAAGTGGAAATATTAAAAGCCTTACTCATTTTACCGTAACAATGCTAAAAACACAAACGTAGAAATATAATTCAAACGATTAGTCAATTGATCCTTTCTTCCACACAAGGATGTCGAATAACCGACAATAATTGAGACTTCAGAAAGTAGGAAGTGTTCATACGATCAACGCATGAACAGTTTTCTGGCATGAGGAGGAGGGCAGACGTTCTGAATTGTTAGATGTCCCAGAAGCAGTTGAGTTCCTCCTCCGCAATTCAATAACACGTTCCTCAACGCAAGAAGCACTGAGACGTGCAACACTTTCTTCGTCCCAGCATTCTACAATGGAGCGGCAGATCGTTACCAAAACCTATAATAAATCACATTTATCAAAAAGGAAAAAAGGTCAGACTTGTTAGTGATACAGGCTGATGCTACGAAATATAAGGCAATAACCCGCCCTCCCCTCTTTCCCTGTGTTTCATGTACACTTTATTTTCATATAAAATTCAATATTTTTTTACAAAAAATTGAGGGTGAAGGTTGAATAAGTTGTTCTATTTTACAGGTCGTTTTTGACAGATTTGAGCCTGGTGTTGCTAATAAAATATTGTTCAAAAAAAGGCATGTATTTTTAGATTCCCTCACATTACGTAAATGGATTTTAAGACCTTAAATTCACTCGTGATTTCATCGCACAAGACGCGATCAAGTGAAAAGAGGACCAAATTATACTTCGAAATGACTTCTGATAATATATAAAAACACGAAATGTACGCCGGTATGTATTTAACGCGCCAGAAATTAACGCGGTCATTAATTAACGTGGGCTCTTGGGGCAAACTTGTAAAAGTGTGGCAATTAACGCGGATCGAGGCCCTTGAGCGTTTAAGTCTGCAGTAATTAACGCAGTTGTCAGACAAAGAATTTGGAAACAAAGATATTTATCAGCAACATTATTTATTTTGTCTTTATATGAAAGGGTTTTAATTTACAATGATTTTTCTCTCACGTGTTTGCGGAAGGGATCCTGTAATCCCTGCTGCCCTCCGTCCATTCATTATTATCTCTTGGCCTTTTGATGCTTCGAAATAATGGTAAGCCTCTTTCATGACATTAGCATGGAGAGGCTTCAAGACAGTCGCAAGTCGACTTTGATTGTGGTTAAATCACGAGTCGGATCAGCTTAAAATGCTTCTATTATTGAAGAACCTCAGGTGGAAAAGCTTTCAATTTATACCACTAAAGACGAGGAGATAAACCCGATTACTGGACAGTATGTGGACGATTCAAAGGAAATTTTAAATGTTTGTGGACCACGAGGGGGTTGAGACTCTAGATGATGATGAAGATGAGGTACTTAGAGAAGAAGATGAAAACAGTGAAGATGCTGAGATTATTGATTAGTTTAAATGATATTTCATCATTACATGTGGAGTAATAAATGTTTAATACGACTCCATTTGTTATTTTCTTTATATAATTTTCTCCTTGAAAATTAGCTATTAAAACCGCGTTTTTTTTAAACACAAAGCAAAAACACGGGTCAGAAATTAACGTCGGTTAAATTAACGCGACACTTGTGTCCTTTGGGATGTTTTAATTAACGCGATACAAGGGATGTTTTTATTAACGCGACACAAGGGATGTTTTTATTAACGCGGATCAAAGCCATCAGCGTTCATTACCAACCCGCTCACATTTAATGCAATAAGGTACTTTGAGGTTGGTCGTTATCTAATAAAAGTACACAATAGAAAACAAAATGCCCTCCACTAGTACCTCGTGATCTTTCCATTGTCGTTTGATGTCAGGCCTTGTCTTTTTCTCACAGATGCATGTGATCATGTCCTTGAGACTCGGCTGCCGTCCCACTTCCATATAAAATGGAGGTACATAAAAATCAACAACTAGAAGAACAGAAGAAAACCGACGGTATAAAAAACTAGAAGTTTCAAATAATGAAAATCACAAATATGATGACTCATTGAGCTCAAAACTAATGTAGGAGAAATAATTCAAAAAGAGGTGTTGAAACAGGAAGATGCACAAAATAGATTGAACTTTTTATCTGCATGTCTAAGAGCCAGGAACAGAATTTCGACCTCATCTTAATTAAAATTTTTATACTGTCAGATGACGACTTTACTGGATGAGATTTAAGTTATTGTCAGTTCCTTTGGGCTCTACGGACCCAAACATACCCTAAAATGGAGGTCAAATTTTACCCTATAATTATCATTTATTTTTATTTATTTTGGACATTTTGTCAAAATAACTGACAAGAAAATTTTGTTCCTTTGTCTGTTCAGACGGCTATTTAGAACCAGAAACCCAAATTACCGAATAACCATTCCTGTTTTGGTCAGTTCGTCAAATTAAAATTTATTATAACTAAATTTCTCGAATAATTGCTGTTTATGATTTAGAAACTGCGAATAATTTTGAGTTCTAAAAACAACTCAGACAAAGGTACCTGCTGGGACATGTATGATATTTCTGTACCAAATTTTGCAGAAACATTGTCAACATGGTGGTCGATGTTTTGAGACTACAACTGACAAAAAACATTGGTTCCCTTGTCTGGTCAGACTAACGTCCACTCCAAACCATATGAATATGAGAATGTGTCCTACTGCTAACCGTACTGAAAGAATTCTTAGGTACAAGTGTGACTAGACACAAGACACAAAAAAGGGTTTCATATCAAAGTTAGACACTGAATATTTAATATAATATTTTCCAAATGAACTATTACAAAACATCACAACTTAATAGTAGGGTCTTTCGAAGGAAGGTGTAACAATACATAGAACTTCCACCAAAATAACACAGCACAGAATAACCCATTAACCTATATTTGAGCTGTATTTTGTTCATTTTCAATTCTATCATCGTCCGAATAAAGTTTTGGATACCAGTTTCCATCGTCATCGGTAGACCTTCATCAAATAAATAGATACAACCAAATGCTATTATTTAAACATCATCAGACAGTTCTTATCCCTATATGTTTGAATGTGTTACATTTGATTTTACAATCAAAGCTCATCATAACTTTACTGACGATAAGAATAGCTGATTGACCAAGAACATGTGATCTTCAGCAGCAGCATCTTAGTTTAAACTTAGGTTTAAAGAATAGTTTCGTTTAATGTGCCCTGTACTTTTTTTGGTAACATGAGACAATGGAACTGGTATAAGTGGGTAGCCACACTTTAGTCACATCCATCATCTTCTGAAAATACAACAATAACATTAAAAGCCTCGTTGCAATACCTTCTCTTTTCATTTTGCCAACTTGATTATTATTTGGAATATTTTGATGGGACATTCATTAATATAAGTTGACGTAGGATTATCACCTGCTTCTTTGACCTTTAGCAGGTACTCAGGATTCGAGTTTTTAGTTTTAACTGTTCGGATGTTGAATAACTTATCATTGTTTAGAGCTGTTTTTCTTTGTTGCCTTTTTGTTGACATGCTACATCTGCATTTATTATTATCGTTTGTTCTCATGGTAAGTCGATGATAGGGAAATTTGAAAAGGGCTTTTCTGTTTGAGTTTTAGGTTTTTAGGCCTACAATCAAAGAAATGGTAACCCGGCCCTGAATGATACTGGTTAATGGGACATTAACTTGATTATTTACAAGATATGTTAGTCAAGTGAAGGGTTATTATAGTCCAGGCAAATACACCGGTCCCTATGATTCAGTCACCACCACCAATCCAACATGGTTGGTATGACCACTGCACCATTCAATGATAGCCGAAATGTATCCAGATGACGTTTCTAGTTTCCCATGGAGAGGTGTCTGTGAGATAGCGGTTTCTTTTTATGAGTTCAAACATTTTCATACTACATATTCCCTGTAAATCTAACTGCAATTACTTGGGAAATGCAGGATTAATACATTTGAATTTGATAGACTGATCAAAGAAAAGGCTTTCTGATAATTTGGTGTCTGTGCGTAAATGTCAGTCTGACTAGACAAAAGAACCCAAATATTTCATTAGTTATTGATTACCCTCAGTAATCATGCTGAGAATGTTTCTGCAAAATTTAGTGCATAATACTTATAAGGTTAAATAAAGGTCCCAACAGGTACTTTTGCTTAAGATCTGAAATTTGCTTCAGTCATGGTATTTTTGAGGTGTCTGTAGCATGTTTAAAAAAATTGCAATGGCTTTTACAAGGATAATAATGGGGTACAATTTGACTCCCATTTTAAGGTATATTTGGGTCCGTATAGCCTCATCCAGTAAAGTCGTCATCTGACAGTATAAACATTTTGATAAAAATGGGATAGAAATTTTGTTAGACTTAGACTTATAAATCCCAGTGATACACAAACACCAAAGTTTAAAAAGTTTTTTGCTAACGTATACTGGATATATACTGGATATTCGTAGCGATTTAAAAAAAACAGTCAGCAAAATATTACCTTCTCCGACATCACACCGTGTCAGCAATTCCCACATGACCAATGCAAAAGCGTACATATCAGCTTGTAAAAAAGCCTCAGCATTAAAACCAATACTACCTTGTAGAATTTCAGGCGACAGATATCTAATTGTGCCAACCTTAAAAAAGAAATAAAAAACTTTATTAACAAACAATAAAACACAATTTTATTTTTTATTTTTTTATTGATATAAAATTATCACTAAAAATACTGATTAAAAGACAATAGATTTTAGCAATATTATTGATAATTCACTTTCTGCATAAGGATGAAAGACATTACAACCAGCCACATGTTTTTTTCATACTGTCCAAACCTAGCGTGATTACTATACCTCCGCTCATTACCGTGAGAGAAAATGACTGACATGTAAGTGGAGAATCTCACAAAACTTAGACAAAATTTTGAAAGTGTTTCAATTTTCATAAAAATTTGCATAAAGAACAATTCAATGGTGCAGATTTCGAATTTGGGAATCATTGTTGTTCATATTTTGGACAAAAAAGGGCAATTTAGGCCAAATTTGGACCAAATTTCGGAAGTGCTTCAATTTCCATGAAAATTTGCACATAATTCAATGGAGCTGATTCCAAATTAATAAATTGTTTTCGTATTTTGGCCAGAAAAGGGTGGTTCGGGCAAAATTTAATTTAAGGGTTAAACACATGAGTAATATATTAAGAGGAAGCTTTTCCTTATTACTACGGTTTAGTTACAACTTACAGAAAGCCTTATGCCCGCCCGTGCTTTAGTTCACCAATAATTCACCAGTTTATCAATAATGGTGAACAGGAATTGATTGAAAACTTCTGCATAAATTATCAAGACAACAAAAGGGACATGTTTTTAATAAATGATAAACGGCATTACTGCGGAGATAGCGATGAATTTTATTAGCAGTTTGGTACCACTTTACAGATACTTTTCTCAATTGGATGCCAAAAAATGGTTGTGCATTGAAAACCTCATATATTTTGTAACATTAAATTAATCACTATTAATGATAACTTATCAATAACTTTATAGATATTATTCAAATTATCAATAATATAGCTTGTTATGATTTTCTAAATATAATTTTATTTTATTTGTACAGACTATAGATAAAAGTTGGTTCTCTGCTGCTGGTGTTACTTGTTCCATACACGGCGGGATTACAATAGTGGAAACTATTTTACAGCCATATATCGCCCCTAAAATGGTGTTCATTTTTATGCGTTGGAGTTAAAAAGGCCCAAGTTAGATGTTTGGTCCGGAGAGTGGAATTTTCAAAGTTAACGCTAATAAAGACCAGCATAAAAACTTGGTTGCAAAAAACTTGTGGGCCGGCATAAAAAAACCCTACTCGTTTCCTCATGTCACAAAAAGGCTTTTTCGCATAACTTCATTTCCGGAATGGAGATAAAGAAAACTGAAGCAGTAAATATGGCCTACCTGTTCAACTTCCACTGAAAAAAAGTCAGAATTGTCCCAAAAAGGTACAGACACTCCAAAATCGCTGAGACAGCAACTAAGATTGTCCTTCACAAGAATATTCATGCTTTTAACATCACGATGAGCTATGACAGGCCGGTTTGTACTTCCATTATGTAAGAAGGCCAAGCCATTAGCAATGGATTCAACAAAGTTCAACAATTCTTCCAGGCTTAGTTTATTTCCCATCAAATAGTCTGCAAGGGATCCAAGGGAGTGATACTCTGTGACAATACAAAATTCAATTGCATTTCCTACTACCCTCTGCATTGACTTAATAAACAACAAAATGTGTTCGTTATCCTCAAGGCATGCTTCAAAAATTTGTTTCTCCATTTGCCAGTGCTTCTTCAGGGCACGAGAATAACATTTAACGGCGACTACTTCATTTTTATTTGTACCTTTATATACACAACAGTATCTACCATTTTGTATGATTTCGTCAACTTGAAGTTCACTATTTTTCCATGGAACAGATTCGCCCACTCGAAGTTCACTATTTTTCCACGTAACAGAATGTGTCACTGTTGTCTTTCTCTTTTTTTCTATGTACCAAAGTGACCCTAATACAATTATACATATAATAATCACTGCAGCAGAACTTCCAACAACAGCTGTTAACTCCACCGATGAGTTGGGGGATTCGTTTCCAATAACAACAGGCATAGTACTTGATGAAGTTGCTAAAAAATGAGAACCTGTTAAATCTGGATACCAACACAACACAAAACTCCAAAATTAACTTGAATTCACGGAAAGTTCTCAAAAGCAAATCCGGCAATTAATTGGCCTGCAAACAATCTGTTTACTGACCTGGTTTGACCGTTGTTTGTATCAACGGTGGTATCATATTCTTATTGCACATATGGCCAAAACAACAGCAGTGGTATTTGGTAGGGAAATACTTCAATTTACGCAAAACGCACATGTTCTTATGACAGTATTTACGATCTGGACCCAAGTAAAAACAATCTTGCACCATGGGATACCATTTATTGTTTTGATTCTTGTAAATGCTGCTGCACACATTATCAGTCACTTTGCATTTTTCTGCTTTACCGCATTGCAAGAAATGTCCCCTCATTGAACAGTTTAAAGTCGAATCCATTTGTTTACTGTGAAGGCAGGAAAACCCTTTCATATTTGCATGAAATATCCTAGAATTGAATAACAAAGATAATAAATCTGAAACATGCCTCCATTGTTTCTACAATCCAGCAATCATTTGTTTATGTCATTATAAACCAAAACAAAATAATAAATCTTACAAATACATTACAACAAAAAATAAAATGTTAAAGCATTTTGGATTTTGAAAACATCTCAAGTATGATCAGCCTAGTCCACAAAGCATTTTTTGATTGTGAAAAACTGTGAAAAGCTCAGTCTGAGAAAAGAATATAGAAATGCATTTCCTGGATATAACAATATAACTGAAAACAAAAAACTCAGCTTTTAAAAGGGATAACAATCAATTCCCAGTGATGTACTTTCTTAAAGATCTTGATACTTCACTGATCACTTCAAAAGTGAAGACAGGGTTTATGTAACCCTACAACACCTACCAGAAAAACTTAATTTCTGTGGTTAATTTTGGTAAAGGCATAGCCACATGAATATTACAGGGGAAAAAACAGGAGAAAGGTTTCCATGTTGCGTTTTATACTTTTTGTGCTATTTATTCTATTTGCCCAACTTTTCCAGGGTTTTTTCAGGTCAGTGTGGCCACCATGAAGAAAGATAAACTAGAACGTCAAAACAAGTTACCACAAAAATAATTATAATAAAGCTGTACAATTTTTAAGTAAATAAATTGTTTACTAAACTACAACAACAATAACTAACTTTAACATAAATATTTTACCAACTTTCAGTTGATATAGATAACAGTTTCTAACTACTTTAAAAAATAATAGTTCATTTTAAATAACTATTATTTTTCTTTGAGGAATATAATACTAGAAAACAGTTGGTTATCCTTACAAATATGAAAATCAACTTCATTGTATACAAAAATACCTCAATGAAACTATACTTTACTATTACGAAGAAAATAAGTCTGCAGGCCCTAATTAATTGATAAAATCAGATGATCTACAAAATAATCACCTCTCAGGTAGAACGTACTTTGTACTTATTTTTGTTAGAGAATCCTTAAATAATATATAAATAATACTTAACAGTAACAGCATCAAATTCTAGCTGTGTTTGAAACTCCTAACAATTGCAGATTTAATAATCTACCATACTATAAAGCCTCAGAGACTTAAGAGAATTTTTTCAGCCGATAGTAACACACTAAATTTTGTAAAATTGCCTGAATAAAATATCTATGTTTGCCTCATATCTATGCAACAAAATCATGTTGTTTTATGGGTTAAATATTCAGTAGAATAACATGCATGGAAAAGTAATGCATCAGATTTGTTACCAAAATGCCAAAACAGAGAATACTTATAAAAACAATAGTGATAAACTCAAATTTGTTGCTACCGCCTGAAAAAGGGTTCCCATGAGGCTTAACTGTCTAGTGTAACAAAATGCAACGAATCTGCTCATTAAAAACATAATATGAACATCTAATCCTTTATACCAGCTTGCTGATTCTGACATTAACATTTTTAAAAGGGTGTCAACTTTTTCAATCATGTAATTTGTAACCGAGCAAGTCCATGTACAGCACTAAAAAAATAACTGAAGCAATAATAAAAAGGTTCAACAAAGTGCTAACTAAAATACCAAATCTCTTGGTAAACACTACAGCTATACCTTGAAGCAAAGATATTAGAATATTTACTAACAACAGGCCTTCACAGGTTTGGCGTGCGACGATCACACGCCTCATTCAAAGTAATCCCAGCCTCCGAATTTGCATAAATTTATGTGACGGCTACGATTTTCCACCATTCAAAGGAACATTTTTCAATTTTTTCTCCGTTCCTTAAAATGTTTTTATTTTAACTGTGAAAATTAAAATTTTAAGAATTAAAAATGATTTTTATTCGCTAAGCAATTAAATGATTGAAATTATTATGTAACTGTTATAACAGGTTTGACTGTATTATCAATTTTTAATTGTAGGTCTACATCAGCTCTGGCTGATATATTTTTAAACTACTTTATCAAATAAAACATTTACTAACTTACTTACTTGTTCATTTTTTTACTCAAACTTTTTTATAAAATTGCTCATAACAACCGTAATAGCTATTTTTGAAGAAAAATATAAAAAACGTTTATAGATCAACCCTTCTGCTTGACTTTCATTCAAATCTCGCTCTCAGGGCTATCCTAGTTTGGGAAATGAAACTGTATTGGTGAGTTTGCGAAAAATGAACACAGAGGAAAAAGAATATCAGTAAAAATAAGAGAAATAAGAGGAAAATTTTTTTCTAAAATTTTGAAGAGAAAGGGTAAACACTCGCCTTAACATTCACGTGCTTTACAATACAGAGCCACAATGCTGTTTTTTACATCTCAATCTATTTTGTGTGATTGGCTTAAATTACAATAAAAGATGGATTTTGTTTTCATAGATGTTTTCCTAACAATGACCTTTCACCAAATTCACATGTTAAGTTTGGAATTTTTTTCAAATTTGGAATCAAATTAAGTGAATGAATACTAACACGAATTAGTGTCATACCAAGTTTTATATCTAAAAAGATGTTGATGACATTTGGTTATCAAGAAATGGTATACTTGCATGATGTAATTGATAATTTCCATGCTTCTTTATGTTTCTTTGTCACGACAAGTTATATCTAAGCCAAGTGTAATTTTCTTTTAATGAAATGCATAATTTAATGTTTCATAATTAAGACTGTACCCATCTATGTCATTATTGTTCAAAATCGACTTACTTATTTCAAATAGGAGTAGCATTTCCTCTGCCAAAGCAACATGGCAATCGGAAAGACAAAAGATTTCTTCAACAGTTCTGTAATCCAAAGCTGGAAACTTGTACAGCAAATACTGAATTTCTGGAGCAATGAAATGATGGATAGTCAAAGAAACAGGCTTCATCTAAATTTCAAAAAGTATGTCATCATGGCTTCTATTTTTATCAATTATTCTCAATATACAGCTTAGCACAAAAAAATAAAAAAACATCCAACGTTTTCGTTTGATATTTGATATTGAACTTGTTTGCACTATGTAATTTTCAATGTTTGATGTTGCATGAAATGTATGAACCTGCTCAAAACATTTCATCCAACATCTTACATGTTTTATATGTTTGCAGGTCCATCCAACATTCTAAATTAAACATTTAACCATTGAGAACATTTTTTCGAATTCTATTCAAATGTCTTTTAACAGAATGAATGTTAAAAATGACAAAACAAATAATTTTGAATGTCTTATTTATATAATAATTGGATGAGGAAAGAGTGCAAACAAAATTTGCAAAATACCTGATTGCATAAGTAAAAAGCAGGTATTTTTAGATGGATCATTTTTTTAGATGGATCATTTTTTTAGCCGAATTTGCGCTGCTTCAATGTCCCAAGTATGCGGCAAAAAATATTCAAAGCCTGGAGAATCATTAAGGTTGAAATGGAACTGTATTTTCACTGAGTAACGCGTAAGCAAAAAGACGCTTTGCAGCTGGAGCTCATTTGACAATATCAAATATATATTATGTCATATAAATTTTATAGCCAAATTTGTGCTGCTTCAATGTCCCAAATATGAGGCAAACTGACTGTCCCATTGCTTCGATTATTCCAGACCCTGATGTAATTTTGTGCGGTTTTTGAGGATTTTCATTGAGTCGCGAAAATTTTTCTTGTCTTGTTTGGCCATGTTCAAATTGTAGTGACAAAATAAAAATGTAAACACTGTTCAAAAAATTGTTTTGAACTTTCTTTTAATAAGTTTGATACATTTTCCAATGTTCTTTTTTTGAAAATAGTAATTATTTTGCACATTAAACGTTTGATTTGATCATCAAATAGATTTAACACTCTCAAAACAAACAGAGTATATATATTTTCATCTTCGTAAATCATTGAATAGTAAAATCTTAGCACAGCAATATCTTGGTAACGGTTCGTCATAAGCATGTGATCCCATACATTTTTTTATCGGCTTTTCTAGCTTTATCACATTTTCATTTCATTATTGTGTAATTTTAATTTTAGTCAGTATAAGCACGAGTGATTTATTACTCAGTGAAATTACAGTTCCATTTTAACCTTATTGTTTCTCTATAGGCTTTGAATATTTTTGGCTTGCCAACTTAGCAATTAGCTCTTGCTTAACCCATACCTTAATATAGTGATTATAGTGCACTGACGATGCTCTCTGAAGAATTCTAAAATTGAACCATTTAGCTATAGATAGCTAGCTATAGTAAAAAGTATAGCTACACATAAATGACCATGTGTGTGAGAATATACACAATTCTAAGTCAGAGGGGGTCAGTAGGTTTAGATAATATAGTTGGAAGTAAGGACAGTATACAAATTTAAATTGATTAAAATTGATTAAAACTCACTGCTTACTCTTAAGAAATTGAGGTATCCGAGGAGCTTCATTAACAAACACGTGTTTGCTTCTTTACAATTTGTTCTGTGTTTCAGGCAAGCGAGGCAACCAGTCTCTTCTACGTTTTCAAAAAGAACTGAAAAATTTATAACAAAATATAAACGTCTGTATTTGCATTTTAAGACACCCACCACTGCAGCAAATGTGATGACGTCATCACCCGAGATAAATTTAATGTCAAGTCCTTGGTCGCTGGCTTTTCAAAATTCGTATGGGTATGTATAATCGATTTATGATCTAGTTAAATCTGTTTTTCATTACTTATCATCGTCACATGTGCTGCTCGAATCATACTGTCCTTACTTCTATTTTATGTTATATCTTCCATTCAGTTTTATCCTATCGTCTTGGACTAAAACCACGTCACCTTCGTTGGAATCAGTAAGCGCTTCTCCTTGTCTCTCCTTTCTGTGGTGTTCTCGTAGTGACACCAGATATTCATTGGTTCATAATTTCCAGAAGTTAGTCATGAGCGTTCTTACGTAACTTAATCGTTTACTGATATCGCCATTTATTTCAATTTATTTAGAGTTGACAAATATACATAATGTAGTACGGAATACTAATTGAAGTCAACTATTACAACACAAAATTTAAAAACAATAAAATACTAGAATAGAAACGCATCCCGGACCTCAGACGACACTCAGACCGGAAAGACAGAGCACCGTATGAGTGTACACAAATAATAGGTTTAATACGTTTTATTTGTGCACATCCACACAGAAGCCCCATCCCTCCATTCCTGATTGCCCGGTGGGGTCCCGCATGCCTCCCTATCAAAAACTATATGAAATAAGGCAGCAAGAGAAAAAAAGTAAACGATTCAAAGAAAGCCAAGGTTCTGAACGTAGATTTTGCATATTCTACAAGGACAATTAGTCGGAATCCAATTTTTTATTTTATTTTTGAATTCTGTAATTGAGGTTGCAGACTTATATTCGTTTGGAAGAGAGTTCCACAGCTTTGCTCCAATGTGAGGGAGCGTTTCAGAGCCATACTTAACAGTACGGATGTTGCGAGTTTCTATCTTTTCACTTCTTAAGTTATACACAGGTTCAGTGAACTTGAAGAGGTCAGTCATAATTTCTGGTCCGATTCCTTCTCTTGCTTTGTAAAACTCTGTAACAAGGGTTTTATTTTTAAATAGAAGTTCTTCAAAGGGTGACTTGTAGTCTTGATAAATGATTCTTAATGCCCTCTCATGTATATAGTTAATTCTATTATTTAATGTTCTGCTATGGAACATCCATACAAGAGGGCAGTAAGAAAACTGTCAAGTGACAAAAGCGTTTATGATAAGTTTTCGTTGTTCGAATGACATTAAAGAAGATAATCTTGCTAATGCACTTACTTTTTGGCTAGCCTTTTTACAGAGTTTGTTAACATGCTTCTCAAAAGAGAGTTTGTTGTCAATGATAATCCCAAGTAGTTTTTCAGTTTTTGAACTATCTAACAATTTGTTAGATACCTTAAGTTTACTGTCTGTTTCGCTATTACTAAAGAAACTAGACTTTTCTGGATTGGCTTTCATTCCATTATTTTCAAACCATTTGAATAATAAAGTTGCAGTTTTTTCTAAGACTTGCACAACCTCGTCTATATTTGCACCTGTTGCAAAAGGGGTAGTGTCATCAGCGTAACTGGCAATGTCTATATTCGGTACAAAAAGAAACAAGTCGCATAGGAATATATTAAAAAGCAAAGGACCCAAGATTGACCCTTGTGGTACTCCATATTTTATTTTTGTCCATGAACTGTACTCATTATTTATTTTGACCCTTTGCTTTCTATCCGTTAAGTAAGATTTTATAAATAATAGTGCATTTGTGTCAAAACCATATGCATGCAGCTTTGCTAATAAAAATTCATGCGAAATACAGTCAAATGCTTTCGATAAATCAGTTAGGAGCGCCCTGAAAAACCCACCTTTGTCAAGAATTGTTTTTAATTTTTCGATCATATTAATTTTTTACGGAAGCCAAACTGGTATTTTGAAAACTTTGGTTCAAAAAATTCGTATATTTGGTTATAAATGCATCTTTCATAAATTTTGGATAGGTTAGATAAAATGCTGATAGGTCTATAATTTTCTTTTTCTGTACGCGAATTTTTTTTGTGGGTTGGTGTTATATCTGCGTTTTTTAGCGATTGAGGAAATTCACATTTTTTTAAAGATGTGCCAAGATTTTCAAAGATAAAATTGCTGAAAATATCACTGTTTTCTTTGATAATACTAGTAGGAACGTCACCTTGTTGTTGTGCTTTTTTACAATCAAGTTGGCGAATATAGTTTTCAATTTCTTGTATCTCAACTTTTTTAAAAGAAAATATTTGATGGTTATTTGAATAATTTTTTATCTTTAGGATGCTTGGATGAGATTTATACTTGGAGATAATGGACTCAAGGTCACCTGCCGCAGAGGCATTATTATCTAGAAGTGGTGTTTTTATACCGGATTATCAACAATGTTTCCAAAATAGTTATTGAAAATATTTGCAAGGTCTTTGTCATTAGACACTGTAACATCCTTTTCAATTAGTGTAATGTTTTCATGTTTGGTTGTTTTATCAGAGAAACATGGTTTTACAGTTTTTTGCCATCTTCTTCGTGATCATTGTTCGACTCTACCATCGTGTTGATGTCTCTTCCCTACAAAAGCTTATTTGACGTTAATGGTTCAATCAGAGCATTATTATAAATGTACGTCAAAGGTCTATTGTTTATAACATTTTGTATACCTTTAAGAACGGTGATCATCTCGTCGAAGTTGAGTTTTGCATGTAGTAACTATTTACATAAGCACCGTTTCACACAACCAACCATTCTTTCAAAACCCCGCCCGTCCAAGGTACGTTTTCAATGTTAAATTTCCACAAAGCATACCTTTATTGGTAATATAGTTTTGCATAGTTTTGCACATCTTTACTGATGAAAGCTTTCTCATTCTCTGAGATCACAACTCTAGGACTTCCAGGAATGTTAATAAAACTTTCTAGTACGTTTACACAACCTAGACCAGAACAGTTTGGTACCAGGTCCAAGTAAACACAATGAATAGTCAGCATTATCCAAGCTTCATGTAGTTCGTTATCAATAGCGTATATGTCTTTACGTAAACTGCGTAATCACACTAGCTAATGCGTTACTCATTTTAACTATTTTTATAAGTTGAGCATTAGGAGGATATGGGTACGCCAAACCATTAACAAATAGTACATCTATCAACAGGATTCAAACCACGAGTCGCAATATCAGCTGCCCGGTGAGCACAGGGACGTCAGTTAGGACGTCTAGAGGACGTCCACAATGGTACGTGGACGAAGTGGACGAGAGGACGTCCACGGGACGGGTACAAGTTTAAAATCGACATAAAGATAACGTCCCTAATACTATCACTATAGCACTACGATAATAATATACACGTGTTTAAACATAGTTATTAAATGTTTTCGTTTTGTTGACTACCCATGCGAACACAATACTTGAATCAGTCCAATAAACCGTTCTAGCAAGAATATATACAGACTTTTCAAGAGCAGGCAATACCCACTGTTTTTGTGCACAAGAAGAAAACAAATTTGAGATCCCTTTCAGTAAAAAGAAACGAGCAAAAAATTCATCATCAGGTAACCCTTCTGTGTTACTAATGCTTTATGCTCTGGATATGAAATATTTTTTATTTAAAACATTATCTTCTGTGGATAGAAACTTGAGCGATTGTTGATTATTGATGTACCGGAAGACATTTCTGACATCGATTTTGCATTTTCAACAACTTCCAAAGTTGCTACACAAACCTAAATATACTAAGGAGGTCACAACTTCAACTGATACTCTTAGACAACGAATAATGAAAAATAAAATTCTCAAACACGCCGAAGAAATCTCAATTAGAACATACTAGCTCAGATTATTTAAATAGTTTGCAATATTCTCAAGCAGGTTTTCGATATATCCCCATGGTACATTATATCACCGCCAACACCACCATGTAACTTTCAAATTCGACGTATCAATGACACCAGGCTTAAAGTAAACAACATTGTTGTCGAAAACAAATTTTTTTTGGACACGCTGGAAGGCATTTGTCATATCAGATGGTCAAAGCAGTTACGTTATCATAAATCTTGTTCAAAGGAAATCGTTCCTCGATGCTTTAATGTACTCGATATACCAATCTTAATGTTTTGTCAATAGACACGCCTTTTTGTATTGACTTTTTGTATTTTTTTGTATTTTGTATTTTTTTATTCACGATTTTTTAATTTTCCGAATGTTTAATTATTATGTTATCAATTATAATTTTGGAAAGATTCGTTCATTTTTAGAGTTATTATTTCTATAAGTATAACATGTTTGTTAAAACTCCCTGGTTAAAAATTAATGATTCAAAGCGTTTTTGACATTGAAAACGAGGTTGGTGTGTACTGACTTGGCCAAAACACTGTGTTAAAACAGAAATTCGGGAAAAGTGTATTCACATTAATATGCACCATTTGCTATTTATGATTCTAGTTTTGATATTCTCTTGAGGAAAATTTACAAATAAAAATAATTTTGTTTTTGATTAGCCCAAGTCAAACTGAGATTAATTCAGATTAGTTAAAGTTCTTTATAGGATATTTTTAACTCCGGGCTTAGGTGGAGGAGTTTTGGATTCGAGTTTTTTTTTTATTTGCGCGTCGTTTGACGATTCACCATCATATATTTTTCATCTCCCTAATATTAAAAACGTATATGCTGGTTATATTCTATAATGCCAGCCGGTTACGAATTTACATGTTTTTTTATAAAAAAAGACAATTATATCTATAAGTTGCAAATTCAACTCTTACTTCTCTTTTCATATAAACAACTTCATGAATTCCCACACGGAGCTGTTTACGGCTGTTTTATTCGATTTTATTTCGGATTTCTTTATTCAGTAATATAGAAGAGATTTTTTTACTCTTTCCAAAAAGTACTTATGTGAATAATATTTTGGCAAAAATCGAAAAAAAGCCCTATATGAATAACTTTAATCTGAACTAATCTCAGTGAGACTTGGGCTATTCAATAGTTGAACTGCGTTGAACTAGAGTTTGAATAATACTTACACAGGAAGAAAATACTTTCCAGTGAGACACCTATTGTGATGTTATGATATCAAAACTGGATGGATTCAAGTATATATCGCCTGAAATATTAAAAGAAACCTTGAAAAAAGGCAATCCCCTGCCGCCTTTCGATAGGCGGATATCTACGCGTTTGGATTGGTCCTTTGGGAAATGTTGAATGGTAAATTAAGTTTTAACATGCGCAAATTCCATAATAAATGAATTGGATAAAATAAAATTTAGAGACAGTTTCGTCTTATTTTTTGTCTTTATTTTCGGGATGTGCGGGGGAGTATCAACTGCCATATTATGACGTGTTATGATCGGATCCATCTTTTGAAGAGGTCAAACAGGTTGTCTGTGATAAAGGCTATCGGCCCAAAATTCAATCAGCCTGCTGCAACGAAGACGTCTGAAGGAGAAGACGAAGAGGAGAGTGTTGAGAGCGAAGTAGAAGAAGACGACGGCCTTGAAGATGAGAATGGGTTTGACACATGTCTCTGAAAAGCAGTTACCTTTGCAAACAGTAATCTTCCTGAAAAACGGTATCGTGTCTGCAGAAGCGAAGAAGAAATAGCCAATATGCCTGATGACGAAACCTTGAGACTTGTCTTTTAAAAACGGAAAATATGCAGTTATGGAGAATCTTTGTTATGCTGAATTTCTCTCCAACTATGTCTTGGACACAAAAACAACCTATGAAAATGATTTTAAACCAGACGTTCTTGAAGATTTGTTGTTAGAGGAAGAGAACACACGATTACCAGCATCTGTTCCACTTATGTCATCAAAAGATCGCGTAAAATTAAGGAAAACCAAATGTGTGTTAAGATACCATGTACCTAACAAAATATCGATAATGCATTTATTAATGAAAACAATGCAAAAGGGTTACATGCAGCTGGAGAACACGAAAATGACTCTGTAAGAGATGAACTAGAACAACATCCAAATGAAGATGAGGAGTTTGATAATAATGCTGATGATAACTATTGTGGAGCACCAGCTCTTGTACCATTAACCGTTTCTGATGATGAATTGAATGAAAGAATCCGTTCTTTAAACAAGAAACAGAAAGACATTTTTGACTTCATCAACAAATGGGCAAGACAAACAATGAAATCTATACGAATCGAAGGAGCATCAAAACCTAATCCTTTTCAAATATTTATCACTGGGAGTGCTGGTTGTGGAAAATCGCTTAAAATATAAAACAGTTAAAATATATCTTCATAAAGCTCTATCCTACGGTTCAGGTGATTTTTGCCAAGAACGAATGTTAATGTTAGCACCAACGGGAGTAGCAGCTGTTAATATTGATAGCTCAATTATCCATTCAGCTTTAGGAATTTTACCAGATCGAACCAGTGATAAATGCGTTTCTAAATTAAGTGACAAATAAAGAAGTACATTTAGACAGAAGTATAGCGAACTTAATGTAATAATTATTGATGAAATATCAATGGTGTCCAACAAACTCCTGCTGTACATTCATCAGAGATTATGCGAGATATATTTGGTTGCACTCAAGATCTTCCATTCGCAGGAATATCAGTGATTGCTTGTAGTGACTTTTATCAATTACCACTGATTCAGCAAAAACCTGTGTTCTCAGAGTTTAATGATCACATGTTAAATATCGTTCATTGTGGACGATATTTCAAAATTGTTGAACTAACCGAAGTCATGAGACAAAGAGGTGATCAAACATTTATTGATCTGTTAAACTATATTAGAATAGGTTTGCTTACAGACAACGAAGGAAATAGTACAATCGAGAAGAATTGAGAAAGATAACCCTAACTATCCAACAGACGCAATTCATATTTGGGCTGAGAATGCATTAGTTAATGAACATAATCAGAGAAAATTACAAGAACTTCCAGGAGTATGAAATTGAAGCTATCGATAAATTGCCCGAAAATATCACAAAAAAACTTTTTGAAAAGGTCCATCATCGAAGTCAAATGGATATACTAGTGAATTAGCTCGTAAATTTTCAATAGAAGTAAATTCAAAAGTGATGTCAACATCTAATCGTCGAAGATAAACTATGCAACGGCCAAATAGGAACCGTTGAACATCTGAAGTTTGATTGTCTGAAAAAGATGAGAAAACTTCTGGTGATTGTTATGATATATTTTTTGGCTGGAAAAATGAAAAATACGATCACTCCATCCGGCCAGAAGGATAAGTTTGCTGTTCATCATCTTCGTCATGTCAGACGAAAATTCAGCGCGCCGATCCCGATATACCGAAACCACACTGCTACTTTTCGTTTACTTCTCTCAGGAGATGTGGAAATAAACCCTGGACCGACCCAACACACATCCTGCAAGGTTTGTGAAAAGACTGTATGCAAAAATTCTTCGCAGTTTGAATGTAGAGTTTGCAAAAACTTAACGCATGCGAAATGTATCCAAAAAGGCGCCGCCAAGACTACTCCAAAACTAACAATATGGACATGCCACAGTTGTCTTCTATCCCAGCAACCTTTTCATGACACTGATATACCGATATCTGATCGACCCAATAAACCAAACACTCCTTTAAACATTCCTAAAACTCCTGAAATTGATATACAATTGGACTATCTGAATGCAAATAAAAATAATGTTAGCATCTGTCACTTGAATACTCAATCTATAGCATCATCCTTTGCCGAATTTGAGTTTATGCTTAACAAATATAAATTCGATATTATTACCCTTTCGGAGACATGGTTAAAAGATAACCGATCCTTGCTACAACACATAACCATTCCAGGATACAAGTTCGAATTCAACAGTAGGACACAAAAACGTGGTGGTGGTGTTGGCCTGTATGTACGAGAAGAATACTCATATAAACTCATATAAACCGATATAACTAAAAAGGACAATACCATCGAACACATGTGGTTAGAAATCAAGGGTAAGAGTAACTCTTTCTTGATCGCTGTCTTCTACCAACCAAGCTCAATATCAACAGATAAACAAATCTGGACACAGAAATTCGATCCACTGTTGTCATATGTTTACACTATATGGACAGGTCCCATCATCATCACTGGGGACACAAATATCAATCTCTTAAATAAAGAAACGAATGTTGTAAAACAATATCAAGAAACACTAGATCATCTCGGTTTAAAACAACACATCACCAAACCGACGAGGAAAGGTACCAAACTAATTGACCATATCATCACGAACATAGAAAAGATCCATCATGAGGACGTACTGCCATGCGATGAAATTAGCGACCACGATGCACCATATATAGTGTGTAACATCAAAAAACCTCAGTTCGAAAAACGCTATAAGAACATCCGTCAAGAAAAATACTTTGACACTCGTTCCTTCAAATCAGACATTGAAAAACTGCCACTGAATCTAGTTTATGCCATGGACACACCTGAAGACAAACTAGATATATTTAACAACCTATTCCTTTCTTGCCTAAATCAACATGCTCCCATCATCAAACAAAAAATCACAAGACCTCCAGCACCGTGGCTTAAAGAGTTAAACATTCAGGAAAAGCAGCGTGAAAGAGACCATCTTCGAAAACAAGCTCACGTTACACAACAAGAATCAGACTGGGAAAAGTTCCGCAATATAAGAAACGAAATCAAGAGGCTCATAAAAACTGCCAAATCTAAATTCTACAAGCGAGCATTGTCATCCAAACGATCGAAAGAGGTGTGGAATACAATTCACCGTATTTTACATCCCAGTCCTCAACGAATTGATGCAGATCCTAACGTACTCAATGAACATTTTAATACCACCGCAGAAATAATTTTAAATTCGAAACCTAAGCCTGAAAACATGTTACAAGATCTGATCCATAGTCTCCCAGAACACGATAATGCATTTCATATTGCTGAGGTCACCTATACTGATGTCAAAAAAGCAATTCTCGGCCTTCGCAATGACTGTTCAACAGGTCCTGATCATATTCCGTCTAAATATCTTAAATTAAGCGTGGATGAAATAACCAGTCCACTATGTCACATCATTAACTCGTCAATAAATAATCGAACATTTCCAGAACAGTGGAAGATCTCCAAAATTAATCCTATTCCTAAAATCAGTCAATCAAAGGAACCAAATGACTACCGACCAATTTCTATTCTTCCAATACTTTCAAAAGTTTATGAGAAACTAATAATGGTGCAGATGGTCACTCACATAGATGAACTGCTCTCAGTAAATCAGTCAGGATTTCGGAAAGGACACTGTACTGTAACAACATGCATCAGGATGACTTTATAAAAGCAATGGACCGTGGTGAAGTCATCTTAGCTGTCATGGCCGATTTTTCAAAGGCATTTGATACTGTAGACTTTGAAATCCTGATACGAAAACTTCATTCCCTACATTTTTCAAAAGGCTCGATGCTTATCCTCGCTAACTACCTGTCTCATCGGTACCAATACGTCCAAATCAACGAAATTTCATCTAAAAAACTGCCAGTCACTAATGGTGTACCACAAGGAAGCATCCTAGGTGCAGTACTCTTCAACATCTATGTTCATGACATGCATACAAAAAACAGCTGCTGAATGTATCCAATATGCCGATGACACTAGCATATACCGCCATTCCAAACCAAAACAACTGAAAGAATGTGTGGATCAAATAACCAAAGACATCGATGATCTACAGATTTGGTCAAAAGAGACAAATCTAATTTTCAACGCCAAAAAGACAAAATCAATGTTGTTTTCCACCAAACAAATGGCAAAGAAACACCAGCTCACTTTTGAGATCAAATCTTCAGATGGCAAAGTAATTGAACAAGTCTCTTCTTTTTAACTCTTAGGAATAACCTTTAGTGAAGATCTAAAATGGAACCTTCACGTCAACAAAGCTACAACATCAGCATATGCAACTCTAAAAACTCTGACACTTCTGAAAAGATATTTGCCATTCAACCTAAGAAAACAGCTTGCTGAATCTCTTGTTTTAAGTAAACTCGATTATGGTAACGCTATAATTAACAATGCACCCGCCTATCTTTTTAATAATATTGCAAAGAGTGCAAAATGCCACAGCCAGCTTTGTAAGAGGACGATACTACAGATATTCAGATGTTGTTGCTCTCAATGGTTCCCAACAAAAGAACGAGCCGAACTTAGTCTTGCTAAACTTGCATGGAAATCAATCAATTGCCAAGACTGGCCAAAATTCTTGCCAATGCAAACCAACAAACCAACGAGACCAACGAGAAACTTTAAAGAGAACCAATTAAAACTGAATTGGAGCCACAACATCGTATCCACGTTCGAGCATGAAGCCTCAAAATTATTTAACGATCTACCACCGTCGTGTCGTAAAAGTATAAACTACAAAAGTTTTTGCAAAGCAACCAGGACATATTTATTTCTATTAAATAAATAAATAAAAAATAATAATAATAATTATATCATAATATATATTATAGGATGAAGAACCATGTAAATAGATATGCCGAAATAAATGATTGTTATTATTATTATTATTATTATTTATTAGACAAAGCATTAGCAAAAAGTCTATAAAAAATAATAATAATAGTAATAATAATAATTAAAAAAAAAATAGTGGAACTCATGTTATTCGAACTCTCGTTATTTTCCAATCTACCAATCTCATCCAATCTGTTCGTTTCATGTCTAAACTCATAGCCTTCATAATTCACATCTTAGTATTCGAATTGCATGGGTTCTATTGTTAAAATTTTTTTTTAAAAAATGTAAAAATTTGTTTATATTTTTTATTTTTTTATTCAACACTTGCGCATATATTACTGCTTATCTTACGCTATTTCAGTAGAATAGCCAATTATAAATATTTTGGAACTGAAATATAATCCGTTATTATTATTATTATTATTATTATTATTATTATTATTATTATTATTATTATTATTATTATTATTATTATTACTTTGTTTCACTGAGACGCAGTAACTTAACTTCCAGTATGTTGTCCCTTCTCGGCTTCCGTGAATACAAGACTCGGTCGAGTTATGATTTTTGCATGACAACAAGAAAACAAATTTAATAAAACCACGTGCAGATGCACCAACATGAAATACTATATGGAATTGAAAGCTGTCTCTTATTACAATTTTATCGAGCAATTAAGAACTACCAGAAATGAATCAAAACGAAAAAGTATTATTTCTCATTACATGATGAGAAGGAGTCCGGTTTTTGATAATACTAAGGAACACTTAATCAAAACAAAAATCCAACAGATAAATGCAGCGGTAATCGATTTACAATTGCCGTCGCCCAACTACAACAAGGAAGAGCAGAAACAATTACCAGTAAGTGTATAAATTATAAACAAGTCATTTTATGTTGCTAGATCACCCAGTCATGTTCTAGGCCATGTCCTACAATGACCTACACGTTTTTTTATGAAAACTATAAGAAGAAAAACATATAGCTATAGGTACCTTGAAAATTAAGAAACTTTTAGTACTAGGATCAAAGGATGGTTTTGATTAAGAAATTTGATTAAAAACAAGGAATGGCATACTGAAGTTGGACGAGTACTGGGCATTATTCCCAGACAAGTCAGAGGACAATTTTAAAATTGATGATTTTAACAGTACAGACGACATCATTTTGGAAGAGTAAATAAATGGAAAAACATAGTTTTAAACCAAACAGTCCCTTGATTTTATTTTTATCTGGGTTTATATTAAGAAACACCATAACATACTTTTGGAACTAAAAATAACTGTATAAGAGTGGTATGATTATATTTTTGCTTCAGTTTTATAATTAATGATTGTCTTTATGACATGTAGAGTAGGGTTTTTAATTCACAAGTTCTTTTTTTAATATGCCCTGGTAAAGTACAGACAGACAGAACTTTACGTGTCTGTGAAAACATAGAAACACAAAAGATTTTCGTGTACAGATTTATGTTATATGAAGTTATTATTAAAATTCTTATATATTCTACGTAGTTTGTTTAGACATGCGATAGAACTGAACATGAAAATGCCACCGACTCTTCGTGAAAGCTAATAACGCGTGGACATGTAAAATTTCGCACTGTACTGAATTAGAATTGCATCGATAAAAATGTTTTACCCGGGCAGCTAGTAAAATTTATTATTTTGTAACAATGCATATAGCTAAAGGATTATATATAATTTAAAAGTAAGCATCTAATATGATGCATGGTAGATAAAAGTAACATATCAAGACCTCACTAACCCTGGGAACACAATAATATGAGGTAAACCTGTTGGTTTAGCCCCAAATTAAACATTGGCTGTTTATTATTATTATTATAATTATTAATGGTTGTTTATACAGGATAAAAACATCTGTTTATGATATATGCAATGTATAAAAACTGTTATCAATGTTTGTTATGTACAAAAAAATAAAATGTTAAAAAAGCAAAAGGAAACTTACATACATAGTTCAGTGACTTATTTTTACCATGCCAAGTTTCACACTTTCTCTGCTAATAACATTTATAAATGTCAGTGAGAAACATTATTATTATATCTTTAGACTCCTGCTCATAATGAAGCACTTCATATCGCAAACAAGAAGAAGAAGAACCAGGAGTACTTTGATCAAACGAAATGGTTGGAATATTTGAGTTACAATAATGCAAGTGGTATGGAACTAAATTGATTTTCTTTAATGCTTACACATTTGCACAAGATCCCCCTCCCCCCCCCCCTTCCAAAAAAGTCATCACCTGAGACATCCCTCCAATGCAATGGGGTGAGCTCCCCATCTAATTTGGAAGTTCAATTTCTGCCCATGTGTACATGCACACATTATTACTTTTATAATGAGTTTTTTGTCAGAAGTTAATTGTTTGTCAATTTATTTTGCGACCTTTTTTCCCATTTAAGTCTGGATGGAGTCTTTAAACTTGAGGTTATTGATTTTTTTTAAAGGGAATGATCATTTGGTTATTAACAGGAATGCAACATTTATAATATAATATAAAGCAATTTTTATCACACAATTTGAATTTTAACTGAGCTGTATCTTATTCTTAGGTTCTAGTTAGGGTAGAAAATTAGTTTATTTAATAAAGAAGGCTATATGTGTACAATGTCAGTAGTCATCACTGATGTGGACCTACTACAAAATAAATTGTAAAATCAAAATTATTATTTTTTAATAAATTAAAGGGGCTGATCCACTCATTTTTTATTGACTTAAAAGATATTGAAATGCGCTTATATCGAATCTAACAAAGAAAGTTGCTGAAAAGACTTATTTTCCAAGTATTTTCTGGATTCTTTTTTCACAATATGAGAATGATCATTCGGTTGTTGAACAAAGCGATTTTCGATCTAAGATGTATGATTGCAGATAAATTTACAACAAAGAAAATGCTATTTGTATACATTTTAAATGACATATTATTGTTCTAAAACACACTGTCTTGCATAATGTATTTCGAACATCATATGACATTGTTGTTGAAACAATACGTTTTGTTTACACATTTTCAATACAGATGATTTAGAAAAAAGAATTAATTCAATTTTTTTCAGTTAACAAAACTTGTTTAAGAAATTTGATTGCGAAAAAAATACTAGTGAATATTTTTTGTACAAAAAATAACGAATGAACCAAAAAGCTTTTTGACTTTAAATTTTGTATGGTTAGCCAACTTAACTTAACGTAAAGAATCTATTTGGCAAATAAAAAAAATGAGTGAATCAGCCCCTTTAATATTTTAAATTGTTATAGGTTGTATTGATAATTGTTATTTTAATGTACAAAAAGTTAAGAACGAGAGAATAACAAAACAACAAAATAGGTTAATTGTAGTAGGACTTTTGTGAAACAAGCTAATATAGAAAAGTGGATGGGAACCATAAAAATATACTGAGAAATCGTGTGGACAATTGGAGTGTTGTGAATAGATAGCTCAGTGACAGACAAAATTATTTTCATCGTCTCCCTAAATAAATATATTATCCAAAGAAACTTAAAAGTACTGAGTTAGTAAAGTGTGAATCAGGCCTTAATGGCCCGGTTCCCCATCTAGAAATTTTTCAACTTAACATGATTCATACTGCAGGGAAAAAAATTGACACAGAATCAACTATAGTCTATGTCCATAATATTTGCACTTATTACATAAATGAATACCATTTCTGATCTACTTATTGGATTTTTGCAAATGAGGTATAAAATTAAAGGTATTGCCGAGTACTTTTAAATGGTATACACTATATTAAGGTTTGTTTAAGCATGAGCTAGTTGCTAAGTTGGCAAGCCAAATATCAAAAGCCTAGAGGAAGCAGGAGAAAGAATGAGGATGAAACGGGACTACATTTCACCGAGTAAATCACTTGTGTTTTATACCCATTAGAATTAAAAAATTATCGAATTAAAAATGCTGTTCAAAAATGAAACAACTAATGAAAACTCATCTTAAAACGAATATACCTTTGTACTATGAAAAACTTGTAAATACCAGGGTCCAATGATTATGAAAATACTCCAATATAGTTTTGAACAGTACAAACTTGTCAATATACCAATGTACCAATCAATGTACCAATCAATATACCAATAACTATGATCAATTTCATGAAAAAATCGAATGTTTGATTGATATGTTCGAAATAATAAAAAAGAATATTTGAAAATGTATCAGAGAGAAGTTAAAAAGATTGAAAACATTTTTTGAACAATGTTTAAATTTTTTTTCTTCAGTTGTTTATTTTGTGAATGACCAAACCAAGCAAGACCAGAAAATTAATACAAAATACTCCTACTTAACTTTTCATCTACCATTATGAAGAACCCAGCCGTTAGCAGAACCTAACCTAGCAATAAAACAACAGCAAAGGCATTCAAAAACAACAAAGAAAGTTCTTAGGAATAGCAGAGTACGTTGAAGTTCTAGTAAAACTGTCTTCCTAAAGTTACGTAATAGTGCTCGATAAGTTTGTTGAAAATGACACCAAAATCAGGTCAAACAATATATCAGAGGTTGGGTAATCAAAGCAAAAGAACCACAGTCCATCGGATCATTTCAAAAAAAATGCTCCTTTATATAGAAATTTCTATGATGTAATATATATTTGATCTTGCCAAATGAGGTCCAGATGCAAAGCAGCTCACTTAGGCTTGCCGTTTTTGTTTACGCAAAGGTAATTTTCCCTTAATTTTGAGAATTTATTTGCTGTAAAAAATTTTGAGCTTTTTTTACAGAGAAACCATATGAAATATCTATTTTTGCATAAGGGAAATTACAGTCCTAGCCCGACACAATGATATATTTATTTATTTTTCTTCAATTTGGATTCAAACTTGAGTTATATGCACCCTTTCGGGGTATATATGAATAAGTGAATTAGGAACCATTACAACTTTATTCAACTAACTGTATACTAATACTAATGTTTGTTTGCGAAAATTATTCCACCACCGACTTTTGGAAAAACAAAGAAATACTAAATGTGAAAATGAATACACACAGCAGTGTGAGGTCATGCGTTCTGATGTGAATAAACTATTCGCACAGTCTATGTCATAGAATTTGTCACATGACCCTGAATTTGGGGATAAACATACATTTTACAAAAATATACATGCAAGTTTTAAGTATATCATCGTGCTTAGCTTAACTAAGAGATCATTTTGAGCCAAAGTTGTAATTTTGCCCTCAATTCTCCTTTAATCATAACAAAAGTTTTATCTAAACTTTGATTGTGCAAACATCATTGTGGGTAGAGGAAATCTGGCTTTTGGTATGTACTTTGTACATCGGGCAAAATAAAAAAATATTAAAGTTGGATTTGGGAGATTTTAAAAAATTGTGAAGGAAAAGGTGAATTTCATCATAATGCTTCATCCACATGACTGTTCCATTATGGACAAAAACACTCATGGACGCTTATCGAAAGAAACTGATGTGTCAAACAAAAGGAACAAATTTCAAATGTTTTTTTATTAAAAATGAGGGGCAGCTACCTTTGATTTAACAAAGTGCTGAATATCAAAACTTTTTCACCTATCGCTATGATTTTTGACCTGTCGCATAAAAAAGATCCTTTGTACATTCAGAAAGATGAAAAATTCATTTAGAAGAACAGTCACACAGACCAAAGAATTTTTAGTCATCAGTCACTATGAAATAATTTACAAGCTAAACGCCAAGGAAAGTTCAATGCAGGTGCAACATATTCTCAATGTAGCTCGGAAATGATGGATGTGTTTGCGTTGATGATTGCAATATGTGTAAACATTTGATTGGTTCTGTGAGAAAGAGACAAAATAATGTAGATTCAGCATCCTCCAGTATCGTCTCGTAAAGCATTCAAAACTTTTCATCCTTCATGTTAGATGATGTTGGACTCAGTTGAGTTTCTTGTTATTGTTATTGTTATTGTTCAGTAAATAAGAAGTTTTATAGCAAGATATTAACCAAATCAAATTATTTTGAGGCCAAGTCAAATTTATGGAGGAGAGCACGATCATTAAGTGTATAAAAGAAAAAAGGGCAAATAACTTAATCAACACTTATGTTTTTCAAGAAAATTCATGACTCTGTACTCCTCCACTTTCTTTGACTAACCCTAGATCCGCCGCTGGACAGTGGCTCGTTTTGACCATAAGGGCATCTGGTTAATGTATCAAGTCAAAGCATAAAGTTTGCAGACACAAAGCAGAAAATTTCGCATGGAATAGTTAATATTGGAGATTAAAATTAATACTGCACTTTATTCTCATAGGAGGGAGAAGTGAGAAAACAACGATATGGAATGAATATGCAAAAGAAACAATAAATTATGGAAGAGCACCAGAACGAAAGCATCCTCTTGGCGTTTGGCAGTTGCAGAAGAATTGTTTGTCATTTTCAAGAACATATGATATCGATCAAAGAAGCTTAAACGGAAGTAAAACTACTGCAAATCGTTACGGAAGTGATGAGAATGGTATTATTTATACATATTAAGAGAATCTTTAGCATCTAAATGTAGTATCATCTTTATTCAGCAAGGTTCCCAATACTCACAGGTTAGCTGTGAGACACACAAAATTGTTTTACAGTCTCACGATTGGAACTACTTTTCTCATGGATTCTCTGAAAATTCCCTTGTATACCATACTTTCTGACATATTCTTCTTATTGGATATGCTAGTGTTTCCAAAATTCTGTTCAGGAAGTGTGTTTCTCCAAAATTACAAATTTTCTTCTTCCCACCAACGACAATCGTGACAATCGTTACTAAACACGAACAGGTAACACAAGTAGGCACTAACCTCTCAGGTAAATTTTTTCGAAACTTGGCAACCTTGTACCTTGTACAAGGAGTGTAAATGTGGTTGAATCTAATTTCCCTGTTTAATATTATAGGTAACGATATCATTTCTAATCTTCACAAACGAACAGAAGATGAAGGATGTTATCAAGCAAGAGATGTATCTAGAGCGATACATGCAAAGAGATTTCAACCGCATCGCTTATACAGAACAACCCAGAACGTCCCAAAGAGAAAAACGGAACTCTTTCAGACACAAATTCAACGCGATTTTAGATTCAGTAATCTCTTCGATAGTGATGGTAGAAATAAGAGACACATCAAGGATGATAATTCATCTATGAACTTATATGATGACTCAGAACCAATTTGTAGTCCTGTTATAACAGAAAATCCAACATCTGTAAATTGTGTATCTACTAAAGAACGTGAAAATGCAAAATCATTAGAAAGCATATCTAAAGTAGTGGAATGTGTCAGTCCCAAGTTAGCCGACTCAATTGTAGCACGTGACGAATCGAAGCCAGATAATTATACTATTTCTGTGACATGTGATAAATTCATACAATCTCGGGGAATTGCTTCATATTTGATCTCAAAAGATAAAATGATTGGTTTGGAAAATCCAAAAACGCCACAGTTCCGTAAGTTAACATTATATATTTCACTGTTCACTGTTCAATTGAGATTCTGGAAGAAAGTGCGTATTGACACATAAATTTTGCTTAGTTAAAGGTTCTGATATGATTAGATTTCCAATAAAGCATTAATTGACAATCAGAAATTTAAATAGGCTATTGGAACTTTGATTGCTTTCTTTTCTTGTTTAATGTTTTTTGGGAGCTAATATCCAAGCGTCACAATGTCACATGGCAATAAGTCTACATAAGCTTTTTAAAGATGGTGAGAACGAATGAACACTTTCAATTTCCCTTTCAATGACGATTGTGACGGCATGTCAAATGTAGTGGAAGAAGAATTAATTATGCAATTCATTTTCCAAAGTTTTTAAAATTTATTTGGGAGATATTCAGGAAGAAGTTCTTATCTTTGAAAAACAATGAAAACAAAAAAAATAGAGTCAGCAGCAATGGTTCGATGTGCATATAGTTTTTGTATAATGATTTTATGATATAAACGGTAGCTCAAGAACCTTTAAATGGTTTCCAAAAGGCTTTTTAAAAAATAACTGAAAATTAAATCAGAATTGAGATTACTCAATAACTAACCAAAAACATTCGGTCATAAAATGAAAAAAACCATCTGATCTTATTAAAATTCAAATAAAAACAAAACAATCATTAAATAACTGCTGCAAAAATTTTGAAGAATGCTTTAAGGCTAATATGAAATATATGAAATGGTGTTCTGTTTAAATTTTCATTTCGCTTCAAGACTCATGTTGGGGTTGTTGAGGCTACCCGTTTTGTTGAGTTTTTTTGATATTTTTTTTATAAGAAACCACTTTATAAAGACAATGAAAATTTAAGAAACTTTTGGAACTACAATTTAGTAATGGCAATTTCCAAATAAGCATTTTTTGGCAAACTTGAACATTGATAATACTGTAATAATTGATAAAATTATATCACAGTATATATATACAGTAGAATCCTGTTAACTCTGACCCTCAGGGGAGACAGCAGTCGAAGTCTTGATACATCGATAACTCTGACTTTCTTGAAAAGTACGACTTATTTAATTGATTTTAAAAATTGTCATTTTTGTTTTTCTCCACTGCGTGACGCAATGTTGAAATTAGAGAATAAACACTCTCAGGAAATCGTGTGATTTTCATAAAATTTCAAGAATTCGAATTCGAATTATTTGTTTGGTTTTCATGAAATTTGCAAGGATTCGATTTCAAATTCGAATCATTTGGTCTACGATTTTCAGAAAGTCCGAGTAACATGAGGTTTTATTTGCTAAAGGGACGGAGAAAAATGGTTCGAGCGAATGTACCCCGGGTCCGACTTAGCGAATGTCTGAGTTATCCGTGATACGACTAAACGGGATTCTACTGTACATGTAAACCGGCCTCGAAAGATAAAAATCGAATTTCATAACATTTCGAACGCTTATTCGAATGTTGGAAAATCTATAATTACTTAAGGCCGCGCAGCGGCCGCAATGTAATTAGGATTTTATGAATAAAATCGGAGACGATATAAGGATGACGTCAACCCTAGTGCATAGGCCGCAGAGCGGCCCTGCGGACCACCTCTGTTTGAAGCCTTACGAAAGACCAATACTATTTTGATATTTTTTACTGGGTTTTTCGACAACTTTATGGTACCTCTGCTGCCAGACAGATTGTCCTGACCAATGACCGCGATCTAATATTTCACGTGTACATAAGCCTGCCATAGCTGCTTTAGAGGATGAAGCAGACCTGGTGGAGTGAGGTTTATAAACATTAATATCAATACCAGAAGCGTTTAAGACTTCCTTAATCCATCCTGACACTGTCGAACGTTTTACTTCTGTATGAGGTTTCACAGTTCCCAGAAGTAATTGAGATTTCTTTCCATTATTCCGAGAATTTTTAGTTACTTCCAGGTACCGGTCAATTGTCCATACTACGCATAGTTTTCTATTGTCTGCAAATTCTTCGAATTCTACTGACAAAGGGGTTTTTCCTTGATGCCAACTCTTAGTTAATTTATCAAAGGTAAAAATATAACTAGTGTCTGTTCTACACATGTATTGAGTGTTCAGAAGACCAATTTCATGAGCTCGTGAAGCTGCAGTTAGTGCTAGTAGGATAGTTAATTTGTGAGTCAAAGTTCGTAGAGATAGTTGTTCATTACATGGTAGACTAGATATATAATTCAAAACATCTTGCACATTCCAAACAAAAGGTTTTAAAGGTTTTGGCAGTCTTTTATTGAAAACCCCTTTAATTAAAGCACACACTCGCGGGTGTTGGCCAACAGGAGTGTTTTGTACCGGTTCATGATAAGCAGATATGGCTGATCTATGAAAAGCAATTCTAGAGTATCCCATTCCTTCACTAAACAGGTGGTTTAAAAATTCTAAGACTTCAGTCACAGGGCATCGAATTGGATCAGTTTTCCTTCCACCACACCAGCTAACCCATTTTCTCCAGGCCGAGTTGTAATTTGATAAAGATCCTGTTCTCCTAGAGCATGAGATAAGCTCCGCAGTTGCTGGCGAAATTCCTTCTGCCTCCAGTGACTTCCTGAAAGTTTCCAAGCCACTAAGCGTAGTTGGCCTTGAATTGCTAATGGGTGCTTTTCCTTGCCTGGGTTTAACACAATGTTTTTAATTTGTGGTAATAGAATTGGAGATTGAATTGACATTGTTAGGAGATTTGCATACCATGGTTGAGTATGCCATGCTGGTGTTATCAGAATGATCTCTGCTTTTTCCGCCAGAACTTTTTTCACTATTTGTGTTATCAGACAAAATGGAGGGAAAGCATATCCCTTTATCCCCTTCCAAGGTTGAAGTAGAGCATTGGTTGCTATGCTCCCTGGGTCCGGTCTCCAAGACATGTACTTGGGTACCTGATGATTTAACCTTGATGCAAAAAGGTCCACCTCTGGGGTCCCAAGCATTTCCTCTATCTTGTTGAAAGTTCTCCTGTCTAATTTCCAATCGCTTCTGTCCTGCATGTGCCTTGACTCCCAATCTGCTGTTACATTCAACTTCCCTGGGAGGTATTCCGCAGTAAGTGTGATCCCTTGCAATAACAGATAATTCCAGATTTCCTTTGTGATTTTGAGGAGTTTTTGATTCTTTGTCTCCCCCCCCCTCCCCCCCCCCCCCCCCCCCCCCATCTTCACTAGGTAACTTAACGCTGTCATGTTGTCCATTTGAAGGTGGATGGACATATACTGTTGCTCCTTGGTGTAGCAGAGAATGGCAAGATGGGCTGCTTTTAATTCTAAGAGGTTGATGTGTTCTTCCTGTTCCTTGAGTGACCACCTCCCTCCTGTGGGAACTCCCTGACACACTGCTCCCCAGCCTGTCTTGCTGGCATCTGTTTGAATAGTCACTAAATTCATAGTTACTTTTAGTGGTCTCCCATTTTGTAGGGATAAATTTTGAAACCACCATTGCAGTTCTTCTCTGGAATCTGCATTTAGAGTTATCAGTGTCTGATATGAGCAAGCTATTTGAAGACCTTCTATTTGTAGTTTCTGAAGATATTTCTGCTGTAGTCTGCCTGGTAGTACAGCTTGGGCTGAAAAAGAGAGTTTTCCTATCAATTGAGACAGCTCCATCACCGACACTTTCTTCGCTAGTAACATTTTTCTGCATTTGTTTTGAATGTCTAAGACCTTCTGCTCTGGTAAGGAGATGAGGAGAATTCAACCAGTGTCATTGAGACTACTCTCTCTAACAAAAGAAAAGCTACGGAGGAGGTTGATCAATTTGAGATATAACCCACTAAAAAGTTCTTCAAACCTGTATCTGCAGATACTGTATATGAGTAGAATTTACCGCAAGAAATGTTAAATCATGCCATAGAGCAATTTAACACATACTATCCTGAGCAAACCTTAAAGGAAAGTATCCTCAATAAAAGACCAGTACCCAATAACATGTTAAAACCATCTACGTTTTTATTACGAATTTATTAAAAACCTGATGTATCAAAATAAGAAACATTCAGAAGTACAAATGGACAAAATTCTAACTAACATTCAGAAGAAAATCATGCACATTATGGGGCCATTGAGCTCCATCTGGCATACTTTACAAAATTCAGTGCAGTCGTCAGAAGAAACTTTGGAGTTATCTATTGAGGATCTTCTTCAAGAAGTAGAAATGATGGTAACTCTCACTGGTCAATCATTTAATTCTGTTATGTATCAACGACGATTAAATGCCTTGTCAGCTATCAAGAAAGAATCTGACGCCAAGAATATGCTGAAAAGTAAAGCAGATCTTTTCCAACCCGAGCAAAAAGAACTCTTCAGCTCAAAATTTCAACAGGATTGGTATGCCACAATGAAAGTGACGCAAAAGCATGCTGATATGTTAAAGCACGAACAGAAAGGAAAGACATCTTATCTTAACACGTTTTTTTGAGGAAGCCCCTCTCACCGAAGCAGAGGTGGTGGGGGGCGAAGAACACTGCACGTTCGAAGAGGCACACTCAACTCAGGAGGCAACTATCAAAATGGTAAGTCATCTTTCAATCTCTTTTCCAGTATTAGTTCAAGTGGATTTGAGAAACGTAAATGCAGCTATTCTCAAACTGTTTCCAGGGTCAGTTCCCCAGGTTCCCCTGGCTGGCAGGATAAAATATTTTGTACACAATTGGGAGAAACTAACTCAGGATCCCAATATCCTTCAGATAGTCACAGGGTACAAAATCCCCTTTCAATCACACCCTTATCAAAAGGAGACACCTCGTACCCCAAGTTTAAATCAACAAAACCACAAATTAGTCTCACAAGAGGTACAGGAAATGTTATCAAAAGGAGCAGTAAGGCAGGTCACACCAGTAGCGGGTCAGTTTTTGAGCAATCTTTTCCTTGTTCCAAAAAAGGATGGGGGCAACAGACCGGTGATAAATTTGAAGAGATTGAACGAATTCATTCCATATCACCATTTCAAGATGGAAAGTATGCATCTGCTGAAGGATCTTTTGCAACAAAACGACTTCATGTGCAAGATAGACCTGAAGGATGCCTACTTTTCAATACCCATAGCAAAGGATTTCAGGAAGTTTTTGCGTTTTTTGTGGGAGGGAAACCTCTACGAATTTCTTTGCCTATGCTTTGGTCTCGGACCAGCCCCGTTGATTTTCACAAAATTACTAAAGATACCAATCTCCGTATTAAGGAGAATAAATATCAGACTAATAATATTTCTGGACGATATGCTATTGATGGCTCAAAAGCAAATGAAATTAGTACAGGACAGAGACACTCTAATTTATCTTCTCCAGAATTTAGGATTCATCATAAATCAGAAGAAATCTTTCTTCCAACCAGTTCAACAGATAGAATTGCTAGGGGTAATAGTAGATTCAGTGACAATGACACTGGTTGAATTCTCCTCATCAGACATTTTTCTAGATAAGGAAAAATAGTTTGCAATAGTTTTTCTTCTTAGAGGAACAGTTACTTTCTTTTTCCTCTTGACAATACGTTTTTCAGTCCCAGTGTCAAGAAGAGCAAATTTATGGGATTCGTTGCTGGCCATCAGTGACATACAGTATAAGCTCTCCTTCCGTAATACAGCAAGGAGACAATTATAGAGTCGTATTTATTCGTAATCGAAAGCAATTATAAACAAATACTTAAAGGGGAAGTCTACTTTTAAAAAAACATTTTCCAAAAATTGTAAAAAATGATATATTATACTCCATAAAGCAGAAAAAATATACATCATCACTTAAAAACATTTTTTCAGTTATTTTCACAATGATAAAGTTCAGCGTATCTTTGTGTTTTTGAAACGGTTGCGTTAAGAGCTAAAGCCTGGACCCCAGTCGAATCAATTACGTCACATCGTGCAAGAGAGTAAACCAGACGTTAGAATTCACTTGAAAAAATAAACGTGTAAAAATGTCAACAAACAGTGAGGACTCCGAGGCTGATGATTTTTCGTTTAATGAAGAATTTTCCTTTTCCAATGATGTAAGCAAACTGAAGCCGTATGATTTTGAACCGATCGTTTCCTTGGGTGAAAGTAGTAATGAAGATTACATCGACCAGGAAGAAAACTCTTCTGCATCAAATTCTCGCGTGGGCAATATTTTATGGTGCAAATGCGACGAGTGCAAAAATATGACAACTGAATCTGAAAGCATATGTTGCGTCGAATCTAACGAAATACCAGACGATTTCTTCGAAGGTAAATGCAAAATATTTGAGTCATAAAGTTTTATACACTTTTACTTTCTTTTCTGATCTTTTTCAAACTTTCAACTTTCAACTTTCACGCATCACAGATTTTTCAATTACGATTTCATGAATAATGCTCCATCGTTGGTCATCTCTCTTTCACTTCAAATAATAATTAAGGTTTCTTTGAAATAGTTGTAAGGATGGAGAACGAAAATGTGATCTTAGGAAAGTTAATTCTTTCTGTATGTAATGAACTATTCAAGATCCACATTTGTAAAAACGGGGGTAAATGTCTGCTTCTTCTTTAGGAAAAAAGTGCGTCACCAAAGCACCTGGTTTTCATATGATCTGCATTGAGCAGCGCGTTTTGGAAACAGCCATGACAGCAATTAACGAATTAGCGGGGAAGAAGTTGAAGAAAAAAAACGAGTTAGTTTACTTTTGTTTATATCATGAATGATATCAAGTAATCCTATAAAACGAGATTCAAGTAAACTAGTATATATTTGCCATGTTGAAACGATGTTCGGGTGTGTTTATGTCGTTTTATTTATTCATTTGTTTATTTACTCTTCTTTTTCTTTTGCTTTTTCTTTAGAAATTACCGTTATGCTGGATATCGACAATTCATATGGTGGATCCACAGCCGTCTGGGTAAAGGAGTTAGACGGGTGATTCAATCATGCGTTGTTTGGGCGATCAGAAACAAATATCCTTCTCCTGGTCAAGTTTATGTGGATTTCAAACACTCAAATGATCAATAAATAGCCGTGAAAGTTGATGAGTTTTTGTTTGGCGTTCTATTTTAACGGTAGTAAAGTAAAAAATCGTGGCTTGAAAAATTATCTAAAAAACTAAAAATCAAACAAAAAAGAAAACAAAAAAACAAACAAACAGTTTTTGAGGTTAGCAAACTTGCCACACAAAGAAAAGCATCCTCGAAAACGAACAAAATTTTAAAATATCTACAATAAAGCAACGTTCTGAGTTAAAACATACGGTTTACCATCACTGAAATCTTGTTCTCATGAGTTTAATTGCTTGCTCTTTTTCCGGCTTCTCCACTGGGGCAATGTTTTCTGGAATATTTTCCGGCAACAATGGGAGCTCTCCAGCACATGCGTCTGATGTCCCATTTATGGTGGCTTCAAGTAACTCACGGAGATATTCTCGACTTTTTTTCTCGATAATCTTTTTCACAACCCAAGTTTGAGTGACTCTTGAGAAAGATTGTTTGTATTGTAACACGCCTTCCTTTGTGCGATCTTGTTTGCAGTCTGCACCACTGTTGAAATCCAGAATAGCTAACTGGGTGCGCGCTATCATACCATACATGGAAAAGTCGAGCCTTTTGGGACAATACTTTGTCAACAAGGAATGAAATACCTCCAAATTTCCAGTGTGGCAAAACTTGGCTAAATACTTCAAGTCCCCCAGCGTTCGTTTGTTTTCGATAATAACTTTTAAAGCTAGAAAAGCCGGGGAGTCATTCTTCAACCATTTCCGGTCTTTTTCAAGTGCAGAGTGTTCACATTCGTGAAATACTTCGTAACCCTCCCATGAATGTATGCCACGTATATGGTAGAGAATACTCTGCCACTTTTCTTTTAATATTATCGGATCACTGTTGCAGCTGGCGCAGCACCACCACATATGATTGACAATGGATTTAATCCAATCATTTAGAGGTCGACAATCTCTTTTCTTTGCAGCCGATGTTAAAGCTTTTTTGATTGACTTCACAAAATGCCATATATCGAATTGATGAGAAATATGTGGGTAGTCGGTTTTCAGCAAATATCTTATTTGAAGATGACGATCAGTTGTTAGAGTCGTGATTGAAATATTTAAGTTGGTGAACTTAGTTAGCAAAATTTCAAGCCCTTTCTTTTCCATTCGATTAGAGTTTTCGACAGTGCCTACATGGACAACGTAAAAATCTACAACTTTGTTCATCTCAGTGCTAATAAGGCTGTAGGTTCCATATTTGGCACTGTAGCCAGGCGAGTCACTTCTACCATCGCCAATAAAGTTATTCTCGGTGGTTTCAGCGCAAAGATTAATGAGCTGGGAACGATGACGCTTAAAGACCTTGTTTAATGTCGGAAATAAAATTGCTTTCTGAATACGATAAAACAGCGCTCTCGAAATACGGACGACATTTACTGAGGACAGCATCTCCGCTATTCGTGCGAACGTATTTCCAGAATATAATATCGCTGCCGAAAGCAAAACATTCCCAGCTGCAAAGTGATTAATGTTTGGTTGTGATCGCCATATATGCTTGTGGTTCTTTTCACTTGTTGTTACAACAAATAGCAATGTTCCTTTAGTTCTGACTTCAGTAATGGTGTTTTGTTTAAAACATCTAAAACAGAATTGGAATAGTGACACCAAGCTACTCCAAAACACTAAAAATTTCGGCTCTGATGAGAGTGTGCTGCTGTTAAACAGTTCAGCCGTTTCCTGAACAGGGTGGTTCTCCTCATCTGAATCATCATCACTTTCGTCTGAATTTTTTGTTGGATCAAAAAGAGGATCGTTTACGTCATTGATCTCCTCACACACTTCGAACTCTGGGTCCGATTCAGTTTCAGAGGCGTTATTTTCTTCTTCTTGCCACGTTACGTAGGAATTTGGCGAAAATGTCAGTTCTGTGTTGCAGCTTTTTGCTTTTTGCTTTGAACGGGAAATTTTGACCTTTAAAGTCTCTTAATTGTGGAATGGTCGGCGCAATATAGCTGGTCTCACACAAAAAGTGTTTGGGGTCATACTGAGTGCGTTTAGATTTTTGAATGCAAGGATCCCCTACACACTTATCCACGGTTACCACGGGATTTTTTCCCACACACTGATCAACTGTGTTAGTCATCAAAGGTTGTTCATCAATGATATTATTGGACTCATAGGTCATCACAGGCCCATCCAAAACGCTTTCAACGCATTGCTTTTTCGCCAAGATAGTGGCTCTGTTTTCTGAAGGTTGGCGGCGCTTTTTCGGTATAAATAAACCGAATTCCTTAAGGAAATTTTTAAGATCTCTAAAATGAAGCGAGATTTTTTTTTTGCATTTTTTTTTTTTTGAAAATATTATCAAAAAAGCTGTCAGTTTCACAATTAAATCTCTCTATAAATCTCATCGTTTCTGAGCATATAATTCAAAGGATCGTGAAAGGAAAGGAAGTGTTTTTTGTCACTGATCAGTATCTTGATGGATCAATCAATTCCTTCGAGAGAAACAGAAGGGGTACTGCAGAAATTATGCGAGTTAGAATTGAAAGAAGAGATCGAAACAGTATCTCAAGGATGGCAGTAACAAAACTGACCTTATCCACGATTGGGCCGATCCTTACCGCTTTCGGGAACAACAAGAAGTAAACAAGTCAAAGTTCTATAAGCTAACGTGCAACAGTAGCCAGTTAATATTTTCATTTTAAACCATGCAGACATGCGGATTTTGGATATTGGAAACAATATGTGAAAATCATTGAAGAATATATGAATGTAGGAGTAAGTGAAGATGTGATAACACGCTTTGAACGTTTTCTATCAGTCAAATGCGATGAATAATAATCTCTGGAGACCACACAAGAAGAAGCTGATACCAAAGTGTTTTTATGTGTAAATTATGTGAGTGTGAGGGTTCATCACTCCGTTTGTATTCATACCTGATACAAACATGGTCTTCTACTTCCTATACTTCCAACACAAACTTGTTGTTGCGATGTACAATCAACATTGGGGTTGGAAAGAACAATCGAATTCCTTGACATCCATGAAATTACTTTTGCTCAGCTTTGTAATTTCTTCACGTTTGATGCATGCGTTTTCTCCACTTTTCAAAGATTTGTTTGTCAACTGTAATCAAAACTCAAAACTACGGACAAAACTCTAAGGCTCTAGAACCACCTTTTCTTTTTGCGCGTTCTTCGGTATTTCTCTTAGAGTCCCAGTGAAGTTTGTATCTTTCACGTCCATTTTGTTTTGTTACTTCGTTGTTTATTTGCGTGATACCTTCTTCACTTACATCGATGCGAATGTATGTGATATCAAATTGTTTTACATCTGACGTTCCAACGTACGTTTGATGGACATATCTGCACAGATTATTATTATTATTATTATTATTATTATTATTATTATTATTATTATTATTATTATTATTATTATTATTATTATTATTATTATTATTATTATTATTATTATTATTATTATTATTATTATTATTATTATTATTATTATTATTATTATTATTATTATTAATCAATCTTTATACAGGATAAAAACGTCAGTATTTACAATTATATACATATATAAAAGCAAAACTGCTATCCTTGTTTGTCCTGTTTCAAGGCTAATAAAATAAATAAGTGTAAAAATATAACAAAATCTTACAATCAAAATTAAAATTTAAAATCAGAGAGAAGAGATCGAAACTTAGTAAAATCATTTGTCGATCTAATTTCTAATGGGAGGCTATTAAATAACTTAGCTCCTCCAAAATAAAAACTTTGTTTTGCAGTCTCCAATTTCACTGCTGGCAGTTTTAATAGATACTTATTGTTTCTGGTGTTCTTCGCATGAGACAATATCGTGAAATATTCGTCATACACCGTGCTGTTAGTTTGTTTGTCGATACATTTTTTCACAAGCATGCAGTTCTGCCTTTGGATGACGTCATTTATGTTGTGTATTTCCATGTTTCGTGTAATACGCTGCCCTCTATTTGTTAAAGATGTCAGCTGGTTTCTTTGAGTACGAGTATACATTAACTTGACTGGACCAGGGTATAATAGAATTGGCAGGATCATCATATTGTAAATTTTTGTCGCTGCGTCAGCGTTAAGATATTCTCTAACGTTTTAGTAGCCTAAGGCGGTTGCATGCTCGTTTATATGCCCGATCGAAGTTGGAACTGAGGGTAAGTGTATTATCGATAACGTTTCCTAGGTACACGTACTCCTTGACAAATGACACTGATGTACCTTTATAAGAGATGTGGAGATCTTTACCATGTTGCTTTAAACGTTTCGCCGTTCCAAACAACATTGCTTCTGTTTTACCCTTTTTAAGGTTTAACAGAAGTTCATTGTTGCTACAGTAATGACCTATCGCTTCCATTGCCAGGTTTAGTCTCTTTTCAATAACAGCAGCGTTTCTATCAGCAAAATATATGACCGTATCGTCAGCATACTTAATGACACGGCAATTAATATTCTCTGTAATATCGTTAAAGAAAACTATGAACAATAGAGGCCCCAAAATTGACCCCTGGGGAACTCCGCAGTAGATAGGCTCAGGTTTTGACCGGATGTTGTCAATTTGAACAATCTGCGTTCTATTAAATAAATAGTCCGTGAACCAATCTAATTCTTTCCCACTCACTCCATACGCAGACAACTTGTTCAGCAGAATCCCATGGCCTATCGTATCAAATGCTTTTGATAAATCAAGATACACGGCTCCTACCATATTACCGTTATTCATCTCTTTACGAATGTCATCACACAAAAGTGCTGCTGCTAATTTCGTGGAACGATGTTTTCGAAATCCAAATTGGGATTCAGTTAAGAGTTTATTGGTTTCTAAGAATTTGAGGAACTGGTGGTGAACTGCTTTCTCGATAATCTTTGATACAACCGGTAACACTGATGGTCTGTAGTTTTCTGGTAGTTCGTGGTCACCAGTTTTAAATATGGGTGTCACTTTAGCAGTTTTCCATAAGTTTGGTACGGTGCTACTTTTTATGGACAGGTTCATGATGTAACAGAGCGGTTGTGAGATGTATAATGCGCAGTCTTTCAACATTCCCGGGGAGTAGTTCATCTAGTCCCGTTGCTTTACTTCATCGAATGATGTTTTAAAACGAAATAACACCGAGTCCTGACATGTATCCATTCTGATCATGCGAGTGAGAGTCAAACAGTTAGTACGCGTTTTTCGACGTCATAATCGCAAATGCGAACGGATGAATAAGCATTACCATTTCGTCTTCAGTGTCAAGACCGGCTGATGGATTTTCCAGAAAATTTGTGACTGTAGTTCCATTCAAAAGACCATATCGAGTACTTAGTTTAGTAAGCAATAAAAGTGTGTTGAAAATTTCTACTTCGTCCGGAAGTTCATCTAGTGACAAATACCGGTGTTTACCTATTTCTTTAAAAGTTTTATCACCTAAATGAAGTATTTGATCAAGATCAGATGTTTTCCAAACGCCTAACCGCTTAACTTGAGAGCAGCAAATATGGATATGCCACCATGAATTGCCGATGCGGAAGTTTCAATAACTTCTTCCCCGAAAGCATCCGATTCTGGCACGATACAGTTCAAGGGAAATCATAACGAAAGTATTCAATAATATTCACTTTAATTTTTATTTTCCTTCTAATTATTTGAGGGTTATATTCAAGCGTCTCAATCAATTTCAATTGGTATGAGTAATATCAATGTGTCAGGTATATGAGGTATACCAAGTCTCTCACTCACAACGAGTATCTCCTTGCACTCCCTCGAAAGGGGGAAATTGGTAATAATAATAATAAGATAAATAATAAAACCAGCAAGGTAACCTAGCAACCTAAAAACGAAAAAAGGAATTTAATAATATACGATCAAAAATTTTCGTTTCAATAAAATTTCGTAAAACTTAAAATAGAAATCTTGGAAATGATCAAATACAAATGTAAATATCTAAATAAATACAAATGTAAATATCTAAATAAATTGCACTTTAATATTACTGACTGTAGGAAAGGCTGAGAAAGGATGTGTGATACAGTATCCTAGAAGACAAAATTATAATAGTGAGTGTATGTGACTGACGTAGTCCAACATAAATCATCAGGTGGTTTATCATATATCTCTTTATTCATTAGGTAAATACTCCTCTCATCTATGATTGTCTTTCTCCTCACTCCAATTTTTGTATCAGTTTTGCATGTATCACATATGAATTCTTTCCGGGGATTAAAAATAATTAAAGAATAAGAAACACTTGAAAATTTCTTATTGGTATCCAGGAAATGATTTAAAAGGGATAGAGAACCAATAGCTAAAAGTCTGTGTCAATAATATTTGCACTTGTTACATATAGGAATGCCATTTCTGATCTAATTATAGCAAACAAGGTATAAGACTTACATATAATAAATCAATATACTACTGTCTCGAGCTAGGGGTGGACTTAGGATAACATAGTACACCCCATATTTCGTTTCCTCGCGGTCACTTGTGATAATGGAAATGGAAATACAGGTACATAGCTTTAATATAGCACCTACAGTCGGTTTTCTACCAGTCTTTTTTTGTCGTACGAAGTGACTTTTTCAAAATAAAATGTAAATAAACGCATATACAGTTGGACAAAGTTAGATCCCGAATGAAATTTTGATTTTGGTGACAAAAATATGTTCGTGTTAAGGAAGTGTTAAATCTTAACGGACAAGCGTGACATGTTCTTTGTCACTGGTCCTTTATCATAAAAAAACCCTACTGGAAAACCATTTCACATTCACATTTTTCACGAAGTCAACAGATCATACAATAACTTTAAATGGAATGATAATTAGTTACATTATTTCACCCACACCTCAGTATCAGTAGGAAAAACCCCACGGTAACCGAGTATTTGCGGTCCTTACAGAGACTAGGAGTAAAAATTGAAAATAATTTGGTTGCAAATTGGGTGGTGGTCACACGACTGTGGTGTATTTTTTTGTGTGAAGATGATGATAATCAAATTCTCACTGTGATGCCAGGGAGGAACTGTGAATAACATACAATACAGGCAGAAGAAGGCCAGTACTACTTTTGCCAGAAACATTTTCAAAGCACCTGAACACCTCTTTATTTGAAAATGACAATAAAATGATAAAAAAGAAAAAAGGTAAATACCAGTCACTGACACTATGTTCGTTTGAATATATTATCTGGAGATATAATCAGTAATAATTACCGATGAAAACTTATTCGCACGATACAGCAACTTCAAAATCTGACAATATAAGTAAGTAACGGTAACGATACAGCAACTTCAGTCTCATTCTCTTGGTCGAAATAGCGGATACAAGGAATAGGTACGAAGATGTTGGCAAAAAAACTATTTTAAAGACCAAATAATAAAGACAATATTTGGGAAGTAAACCATTAGTAATAACAATTTAGCATTTTGGATCGAAAATTTAAAAGACATTATCGTGATCTTGAGATACTCAAAATACTTTTAGTTTTCATACTGCAAATCAACATTACAGATCATAGTGTCTGTAGTTTACAATAACAAAGACCGAACTCCGTATCCGATATTCGAAAACCGAAAACGACGAAAAACTAGACGATAGATAGATAGAATGTGTAAACCAAACAATTTCCTTCGCATGCGCGCGCGGAAATTGAACTAGAAGCCCTTAGGCTTGAACAATTTCTGCATCAGTCCAGGAGTGAAATCGATTCAAACTAAACTCAAACTAACTTAAGACTACATTGCCGGAAAACTTTTTGGTCCACCATTCTTCAATATCTTATGAAAACTAATCAAATCGGTCTATTTGTACATATGATCAATTCAGAAAAAAATATAGAAAATACTGTATTTTAAACAAATCAAAATTTACCGTAAATGACCGATTTAGCGCCTCCTGCCGAATAAGCGCCCCGGGCGTTTATTCGGTCATTTACGGTATTTATAGTTTCTTTCAGTAAAAAATGATTTTCTCAGATGGAATGTTTTTGGAGATGCACGCTTACCTAGGTAAGGTAAGCGTGCAAGGTAAGCGTGCGTCTCCAAAAAATCCTGTTTGGAACCTCGGCTATGTTTTTTTAGAAAAACAAATTGTGTTTTTCCCTTTTGTCCAATGGAACATCTTTTTTCCTCAAAATACAATACACCTTATTGGCCTTTTTAACCGGTCTTTAATGGTTTTATTTTTGGAAAATTCCACGGTCAAACTCTCACAGACAAACATCTAGTCCCAGCCCTTTTAACACCAAGTCATGAAAATTAACCCTATAAACGGCCGGAAATTTTGAAAGCAAAGATCAAGTCACTGATGTTCGGCATAAATAATCTGCTTAAAGAATGCACTATGAACTGTTTATCCCATTGGACGTGGATTAATTTTCATCTAGATTTAACTTTCAGACAATTTTGGGACAATAGACCCTCGTTTCATTTTGACTGTTTTTCAAATCGCCTCAATGCATTTGGGATATCTTTATGATAGCACGGTCATATGAAAAAATCGACCAAAGTCGGAGTATATTTATAGGTTACACTCTCCCCCACTCATTAGGTTTTACACAAAGAGCCCTGTACATAGCGCTTTAAAACCAAGCTCTTGATCTTTGTATGTTATAAGAATGCACAAACATCATGAGACTGAGAGAAGATCTGACTGATATATTTTTTCTCCTATCAACCGGCTGGAGATTTTTAAGACCACGTGATGTAAAGATTGTGAGAAACTTCTCTTGTCTTTTCTGTTCCAAAATAGTTTTCCATCAAACAGTTTCAACAGTACTCCATCATATGGTTGAAATTTTCACTAGAGCAAAGCAGAACCTGCCGGATTTGTGATGTGTCTGAAGATACACAGAGCTGCATACATATCGAACGTACTCGTATCATGAAACCAAACCTATCGTCCACGCACAGTATGGCATTACGAAAACGAAGTCTTCCACCATTCAATGCTATTTTTGAAGAAGAAGAAGAAGAAGATATCCCACTTTTTGTTCCTTACCAAAGGCGACAGAGGAACGAAAAGTTGCAGAAAATCAGAAGGCAGGATTACCTTCTGCAACTTTCCAATGAGATGTACGATGGAGATCACGTAGTACCCGAGGTGCCCTTCAATATCGATCACAATGAATTGATTGACATTGTGCTTATTTAATCGAATCACTTCAACCAATCAGTATTTTCTGATAGTTTTCAGTAGAGAAGAAGTTTGAGTTTTTTTGTTATTTCCAGTTTTTTGTTTTCATAGTTTACGATAGATTCACTCTTCTGTTTCTTAGCTCGTGTTCATTCATTTATTTTATTCATTCGTTTTTTCAGCCTTCCCGTGTGATTTGTATGTCAATTAAATCATTTTATCGGGTTTTCGCCTTCTAAGATAAATCATTTTATCGGGTTTTCGCCTTCTAAAATGACAAAGGGTGGTATTTGGCTGAAGTAGTATTTTACTGTCAATCATATTAGATGCAGTCCTGCCATTGGCTAAAAAGAGTGATGACGTCAGTGAAACATCTTTTTTTCGGTGGTACGTAAAACGTCAAGAAAATCATTTTCATATAAAGATAGTGATATTTCTCGATCTTCCTGTTAATTTTTTATAGATATATATTTGATATAGTACTCGGTTACTTTTGTATAAAATATTTATTTTTTAACATGTTCATATATATAATGCAGTTATATTTATCAGTGTTTATATCAGAATACCGTAAATTCTCGATTTAGCGCCCCACTCGAGCAAGCGCCCAGTTTCCCCTCTTGCCGCTAAATTGAACAACTTCCCTGAACCAAAGGAGGCGTTTATTCGAACACTCACGATTATGCGCCCATGGGAAGTTGATGTTTTTAACCGAGCATTTCGGTATGTTAAAAGTATTCAAACTGAAGTTCTTATTTTCAAGAAAATTTATATTTATATATTATATAGTTCTATCGACGATGCATAAAGATCTTTCATTATACCATATTTTTCGATGTTCATATATGACGAGAAGCACTAGGAACGAGGTTGTGGTTATTCAATATATACCAGTCCCAGTCCTAATATTTTCGACGCATAATTTCCCACTGAACAATTTGTATGAAAGACTTTTTGACTATAAAGATTTTCTTTTCCTCAAAAGAATTTCCACGTCCTCACCTAGAACATATACAAGTTGTTTGTTCATTCATTCATTTATTTATTTGTTTGTTCATTCCTTTCTGTTTTCTGAAAAAAGTGAAAATTATATTTTATACATGTTTTTTTTCAAATCTCTGAAACATTTACTGCGGCGGAAGCAATTTTACTGGTGTAAAAATTATGGAGAAGAGTGTTCAAAAGGATAATTGCAATTTGATTGCCAATTTTATTTTAGAAAGTTTTCCTCCAAATTGGCTAACACCAGTTAAATTTCTGCTAGATCCGCCACTGATTTAGGACATTTAATCCTTAAGTCACATTTGATTTTGAGTGCCCACTCTGTAAGGGGCTGGACGGTTGAGGGCTGGTGAAGAAGGTATTTATATATAGGCAATGTTAGGATTAATAAAACAACATTAATAAACCATTACAACCTCGTCCCCAGGGCACGAACTTGAAGCCATTATATTTTACAGGTTTTTCTACTGTTACTATAAGTTTATGTAACAAGATCCGATCATCACTAGTTAGCAGAGAAAACCTTGTCATTTCTGTCTGGGTTAAACGAGGAAATGGTTATGTAATGCCTCGTTCTTTCAAACGAGAAAAGAGAGACCAAAAAGTTTAATGATCGCATCTTGTGATTAACATGTAAAGGGGCTACGACATGAATCACGTAATTGTTGTGTTTGTTTAGTTTTTTTTTACCGTCAGCCATATTATTGATGCATCTCTCACCTCAAACTGATTTTTGGCGCTGCACCATATATCAAGATCACGTGATTCGTGTCGTAGACCCTTTCAGATGTTTGCAACTATATGATTCCAGTCCATTGAACAAAAAATAATTTCTGGGTTGGCCAAAATGAACTAGCTGATCATAGAGAAGAAAAGAGACCAACCATAACAACATAAATAATATCTTTGAAATTTCCTGCGAATAAGTTAACAGGGTATCGTAACAAATGTACCTAAAGAGAACTACATTAATTCCAAGCTTATTCCCTGTACAAACTAAAAATCATTTGGCTGTCTGTCACTTTTCATAATGGCTTCCAGGAAATAATAACGGGATACTGACTGTTTGCACATCTGCACAGAGAAATACAAAGCCCAAAATTCGAAAGTACTGGTCAAGATTGCGAGACCTGTACTTTCGGACCGAGGGCTTAGTCAGTATCCCGTTTATTACCTGGTTAAAATGACAAAGAAATATTTTTTTGTTTAAACAATAACCTATGACACAAACCAGTCAGTACGGTTCTGTACCGATGCCCTCGATAAACGCGTCTAAGCCAATCAGAAGCTCTCATTTGGCTGTACTGTCACTTTTCATAATGGCTTCCAGGTAATAAAGACTTCACTCAAAGTGACTATTAGTTGTAAAAACATTATAATCAGAAAGGACATATATAGTATATAGGTACTTATATATAGGAAGTATATAGGTACTTCTTTAAGCGGGATTTCCACTTCAAAATATAATACGCATATCAGCACCTACCGTATCATTGAGCATACGCATTGATTGTAATTGGGAAATACGTGTATCAATAATTCTCTTCGCGTACCAAAAAATGAAGTTGAATAGGATTCAACTTTTTTTTGCAATACGCGTTCATTGAAAAAGGTAACTAATCAAACTACTAAAATTTTGCAACGTCTGCAGTTTTTCATGAACGTTCTGTAAAACAAATACGAACACATTTTTTGAATTGTATTGCATCGAACGTACCGTACCGTATTTTGTGCTGATACGTGTATCAAAAAATAGAAGTGGAAATTATTGAGGGACACGGCTTTGGACTTGTTTAAGTTGCATTATTTGTAGCTGTTTTCACTTTAAACTTTATATCTTATCTACATTTGCATTTATGCCAGAGTAATAGTTCTCAAAATGGGTATAAAATTCTAATATTTTTAAGCCTTTTGTAGTGATTTTGGTTTGGTTTGGTATTGCCCAGAGAGTATATTTTGAAGATTATCTACATTTTTTTACAATATTTTCCTGAAATATCGGTTGCATTTCCTTTAGTTTTTTTTCTTTTATTGTTTTTTGTACAGCACATCAATATCTAAAAAATACATACCATATCTAGGTTGGTGAGTTGTATTGATGCTCATTGTGAGGTAAACACTTTCTTTGGTTGTGAGGTAAACACTTTCTTTGGTTGTGAAGTAAACACTTTCTTTGGTTGTGGTGTACTAGTATTCATTTCTGATCTTATTTATTTATTCCTTAACAGTTTTTTGTTTGTTTAACTGGAGACTGTGCTTGAGTCATGATGAAATAAGACCATATTTTTTTGTACCAATGTTTGGGTGTATGAGGGGTGATTCTTGTAAGTAGCTATTGTTGTGTTTAAGTAAGTCAGTTAAATCTAGTTATAATTTTGTTGAAGGTTGGTCATTTTTGTTATAATTTATTCAAAAAGAATATGCACATGTTTTTTTATTAAACAAATCCCACAGAACATTTATGTCTCATAAAGCTAGTTTTTCACTAGAAGTAAACAAAACAGCTTGATTATTACGTAATAATTCTATGTATGTACATTTACGCTTGAGTTTTTCATCTGGTGGAAAAACCTTAATTTTAAAAACCTTCTTAACATACAGTTCATCTAACAATTTTCGAACATCAAAATTTCGTGGTGTAGACCTGTAAAATCTGTTTGGGTCATTATTGAGTTTATAAACAACTCGTGCCTCGTTCTTTAACATAAGCTTTTATAAGAGTTTTCACCGAGAAGTTTGTTATTGTTAGGTAGACATCACTGTGAAACAAATTTTATTAAGAAGGAAGACTTAAAATATCATATATTAATCCTATATTAAACTGTCCGTAAAGCTAACAGGGCGATGTCTGAATTATCTTCTGGTAAGTCTCCTTAGCTTCTTCCCCCGATCTTGGAGGATGTCGTATTTTGAGATTTGCGATGACATATTGAAAATAATTTTCCAAATCTTCATCTTGCTTAGAGGCCGTGTCAGCCTCCTCGTAAATGTTTCGTTGCGCGAGTACGTCATGTATTGCTGAATTGGAGACAATTCTTCTGCTTTGAACACCATCCGACGTAGATGGTAAAAAGTTCTAACTCAGATTGGAGAAATAAGATGTACACAAACCAAATGCACTCCATATGTACGTTATTCCCCAGAATCAATTTGCCATCATCGACCATTTCTTTGAAGTAATTAATAACCCAGTTAGAATAACCTCTCCGGAAAAGACCACCAATTCTCTATTCTTTGATTAGCCGGCAAGGGTCCATACCGGTGAGCGTGAAGGTTGTTGGCTAACAAACATTGAATTCCAACAATCATGCCATTCTCAGTGATGATGTCACCGGAAATCTTGACTCCCCTAAAACATGACTCCCCAGTCATTATAAACTAGTATAAAGTAACTCCCCGGCCATTATTTACTAGAAAATATTAACTCCCCGGTCATTTGAAACTAAAGAATTAAGACTCCCTACAAATATTATTTCCTAGAAAAAGCTAACTCCCCCCAGTGTATTTTGACTCCCCTTCGGATGAAAAAAAGAACACATAATTTTATACCTGAATGAAGTCATTCAATCTTTGCGGAACGCTAAATGTTATACTTGGGAAAAGTTATAATAACATATGTTCTGAAAATACATAAATGTCGTACTTGCCAAAGGGCTATGAGCGATAAAATTTAGGTTTTCTAAAACGCAAGGGTTTTGAAGCAATTAAACGAATTTAAAATATTATTAAAATGTTTCAAAGCTTGGAAGAAGAATAACAACACAAAACAATCAAATTATTTGCCTGCAAAACTTGAGTTTTTCAAAAGGTTTCTTGTTGTAAAAATGTACATGCTTTTATGCAAACGGTTTCAAAAGAATATCAACAAAATTTGAACTAAAAAGTAAGAAAACGTCAAAAGTCAAAGTCTTTCGAATGTTTTTTTACAGTCTTTACTTCTGTATTAATTTTGGAAACGGCGATAAGTGTTTTTGCACAAGACAGCGCATTAAGTTTTGTCGATTTTTTTGATGTCGAAGGTAGCCTCCATGGGTGACTTTCCATCCAGGATTTCCACAGCGTATGCGATAGCGAAAGGACCACAGTTAGACCCATCCGGTTGCTTATGGAATGGTAAAAAAGTAGGCGCTACTTTTCCAAATTCTCCGACAAGATTCTTGTACAGCGAATATACCAATTTCATTGACGAACGATTTAAGGTAGATTTCAAGCTATCACAGATTTGAACTCGACCACTTGAGCAAAAACTTAGAAACCAGTGTGATCCTCCGTCATGTAAAAGCTGGATATGATCTTGATATACTGGTTGGAAAGGTGTAGTCGAGGTTTTTTTTTTGGTATTTAATACCGATTGCTAATTGCCCTTATCACCAAGTGTTTCACAAATCAGCTTTTGCGCTACATCCATCCATGATACATCCATGATTCTATCATTTAACCAGGCGCTCTCGGATTGTAGAATATTTGAATTTTCATTTTTTAACTGATAAAGATCGTTGCGAATACAGAACTCCTCTTTGATTGGTGCTTCGATTTGTAATTCATCGTCGATAATAATTGCGTTCGGAATGCTACTTTTGGAAATTTTCCAATACACTTTGGTACAGTGCAACACCACTGTGCTCTCCAAGGAGGCTGATGATTCTTCTAACTCCAACTTTTATTCTTCCGTTGTGTTGGCTTAACTTCTTGTACTCTTTTTCCTTAAACGTGAGATGAACTTAGGGAATCAATTGACGTTTTTATTGTAGGAGCGCCTTGAATCTCGAACATGTTTGGGCTAGTCGGTTAAAGGTCCAACAGGCTCAGCTGAACTTTGCACAGTTTTACGAGAATGATTTCAACAATTTCATCCGGTAATTTACTCCAATTAGTTGAATCAATCATGTTAGCCTTGTGCTCATCGTTGGCAAATTTGGGGTTTCTCATCAGGTGGAACATCATTTTCTTTTTTAGTTGGATGACTTGCACAATCAAGATATGCCTTTAAAAGGCCAACGTTGTATTTCTTTACCAACACAACACCACGTTCGTTTTTCAATGCACATAGCCCTTTCTGTGTAATGCTTTCAATAACATACGGACTTGTCCATTTGTAATAAAATTTCCCACCTTTTCCCATCTTCTTTCTTTTGATTTTTTAACCGAACTTTGTCTTTGTTTTTAAGCGAAGACGGAAGTGTATGGCGGCGATTATAATCTTTCTGCTGTTTTTCTTGTGCTTTGGTAATGTTTTTACCAGCTTCCTTTTGGGTTTCTTGGCGCATGGCTAATGTCGACGAAAGAATGGCATTGAAAGTGTCCATGTTAAAGGGATATTCCTCCTCATCATCGGCGTCATCTGTAGATAATTTGTACTTCATATCTATAGGCAAAGTTGGATGGCGGTTATACATTAGAAAAAAAGGCGATCATTTTGTCGATGAATGGATACTAACGCGATGGGCAAATAAAACCCCATAGATTAGCATTCAATACTCTCACAAGAGAATCGTTTATGGTTCGATTTTGGCGTTCACAAAGACCATTTGCTTGCGGAAGATATGCCGAGGTAACACGTTGATTTACGCCAGTCTTTTGATGGAGTTTTGCAATGATTTCGTTGACAAATACTCTTCCCTGATCGTTTGTTTGAATTTTCATACAGCCATGTCTGCATATGATTTCGTACAAAAAATGGGATATTGATTTATCTTTGAGTGGTTCGGCTTCCGTCCATTTCGAGAAGTAACCAATGCAAACGGCTAAATGTTTGTACCCGTCTGATAGATTGCAGATATCAACCCCAATCTGCTGCATTTCCTCTGATGGAACAGGAATACTTTGCAACTCAGGAGAAATCAAATTTTGCATCTTACCATGTTTTTGGCACACTTCGCATCTTTTCACAAATTATAACTAGATTTTTAATTTCTTGAGAATCATTTTTCATTTCTTGAGAATCATTTTTTTTTTTTTTCACCGACAGGAAAATCTCCGTATTGATCTTTAGTTATACGACATCCGCAAAAATAATAAATTGGCTGAACAGCTCCACCACAACTGCAACAAAACATTGCTTCTGAGAATTAAACCATGGTTGTTCAAAGGGTACCATTTTATCACGTGATTTTTATCACGTGACCAACACGAATTTTAAAAGTGCGATTCTAAAAGTGGATTTGAAAGAATAATAAACGGACACTGTAAAGTCCGATTTAAAAATTCATTAATGGATTTCAAAACATGATTTCGAAAATTTAAACTGATTTCAAAACGTTTTAAACTATTTAAAGAAGAATTGATGTTTGACCCGCCCTCCTCGGCTTCCATATATAACTTATTAAAACAAAATATTACTTCTATTTTAATGCGTTTTCAAATTATATTTCTTTCAAAAACTTCAGAAAAAACACGCTTCTTGTCCACATTATAACCGAAACTTTGAATTGCATGCGCGTAGATAAGAATCATGTAACGGAATACATGAAAAATGAAAATCTGTCGAAGTTTGGACACTAGAAAAAAAAATGAAAACAGAGTTGATTGTAATGTATTTCTTGAAAACAGAGTTGATTGTAGTGTATTTCTTGGTTTCGCAGAAATCCAAAAGTTTACTCAGTCCAAAAAAAAAGTTATAAGAAAAACGTAAATATTGATATTGTGCAATTGAGACCACAATTCCTTTAAATAAACGTGTTATCCCCAAAACTTGCTATATTTAAAACTGAAATCTAATTCCTTGTGGTGTGTGCGAGAGCTCTGTCAACGAAATAGGGGAGGAAAAAAGAAGAAACAATTATCTATAGATTTCTATAAATAAATTTTTATTATTTCTTAAGGCTTTATTGTTGACAACTGTCCGATGAAAAAAAAACCCAGCTACTATAAATCATAATCTCGCTCAGCATATCAACTTGTTTATTATAAGGTGCACGCTGAGGGAGTTTGTCTGGTGGAAAGTAAGTTTATTGCAACGTCGATACTTTGAAAAGGCAAGGGACACTGAGTTCGAAGTAGGTGTTGCTGTTACTGATTTTAAAAGTTTTTTGTTCTCGTAAAAACATAAATAGGACAACATTTTTATACATTTATATAACTGTAAGTTCTGTTACAGTAAGTTCTGTCCTGTCATGTATGTGAACATTCCATGAAGACAAAACACAAGCTTTCACTCAAAAAAAGCATCATAATTATGTGAAGGAAAGCAAAGAAAATCAGATTTAGTTTCATTTATTTTGAACTTCTGAAAAGACTTCTCTGCGAGGAATGTCCAACTTCAATCCGTCAAGTAGATAGGCTCTGTTCATAGTTGATAGGAAAAAGTGTTTCTTTCAGTGTGGCCATTCCTGTCTGGTGTTCTTGTTTTTACTAGGAGGCGTCATGGTAAACAGGCAAATTCTGAACATAGGTTGCTTATGATTGATTGGAGTGGAGCAATGAGGACATTTTCACTACATGTCGTCGCTTCAGATCAAGAAAGCCATAACTTCTTTTTGAGCAGATGTCAGACTCATATTTTTTAGGTCTAAAAAGCCGTAACTCCATCAAAATTAAGTGTATTAAGGTCTTAAAGCGACGATGTGAACGTTTAGATTAAGGGTCGGTTCCCACTTAACAATTAATAATGTTTATTATTTTGCATTTAATCTTAGACTTTAACATTTCAATTTTTTTATTCTTCGTTGTTTTTAGTTAAGATGTTTCTAAAGTATTTGTGAAACATATTTGTAAACTTTTGAAATGAAAAATTTATGTTGTTATTCGCATGCAAAATTAAGCGTTAGCGATCAATGCTAATAAACGTCTAGTGGGAACCGACGGCGCGTAAAACGTTTATATCCTGTCTCTAAATGCTTTGAAATGCTCTACACAGTTGCGTGTTCTCCTAACTCTGTAAAACGATGACACAGCATTCGAAGCGTGTATGTACATTATTATCTGAAAATATATCACTTCACGTTTTTTATGTAACTACGAATGTCAAGACACAGCACTTAATAAAATCCACACAAATATAATCCTTAACGCTTTTTCATCACCATGTGTCCAAAACCAGAGAATCAAATAACAATGAAAAAGAAACGAGAAAAAAATGTTTGCGAGTTCTTGTCATCCCTATAATTAACATTTGAGATTAAACTGCACGCACTTACTAAAACGAAAGGATGAATTCATTTCTATTCCTTTAAAAGCACGTGTGAAATCGACCAGAGACAAGTACATTTGATTCTATACGTTAAAATTATAAAGGTAAACAAGCTTGTTTGTTTATCGATACATCGTCAACAACATATAAAATCTAACGTTTGCGACAATCAGTGTTGTTGCAATTAGAAATTTCTCTAATACGAAAGCATCGAAGAAAACGTTAGCTGCTGTTAGAGAACGGAGATACAAGCGCATTTATTATCTGTGATTTTGTGAAGTATCAGATATTCGCTTACAACAACAATCACCTCCTGAAGTTTTAGGTTTCCATAAAAAATCAGTTTTTACGTAAACTATGAAATAAAGAAGGTAATTGCTTCTATTTTCAAATGTTTTTTATTTTTTTATTTTTTTATTTGTTTGTTTGTTTATTTGTTTGTTTGTTTGTTGTTTTGTTGTTATTTTGCTTTCATTCAATCAGAAATTTTGATGATCAGATTCTAAGAGCGTTTCGAGGGTGTGAATTGTGTTTAGACACTTTGTGGACGTTTTGTGGGTTTGTTCGTTTTTTTATTTGGCAATTCCATACATACATACCAAAACATTTTCCTACTTCTTCCCATAATGCATCGCCTCTTTAACGTCATCGTCAACAACTATAGTTTGGTCTCTTTGTTGTTTCTGTGCAATTGTCAAATGTGAGTAAAAATTGAGCTGGGAGACGGGAAGCTATAAGAAAAAGCAGGGCAGTTAGACGTCGGCAGAACATTCGATAATCCTTTTAATCTTTTCCTGAAGCCATTCAAAAGTTAATTTTTTTGTTGTTATGTTTTAGTTTCGGTTAGGGAAATGTTTGTTCTTAATTTTTTTTGAAATTGTAAACAAAAATGGAGAACCGACATCTTTTGTTATAACCTCGTATCAAAATATAACATCTGCTGGCTGTTAACGCTATTTCAGTGTGGTTGCTACACCGTGGAAACATGAAGAGTTCGTGACATTACATAAATTATAACGCGTCAAAACAAATAAGCTCGATATGTCCGTATTTAGTTCTCTTTCTCTTGGTATTAGTGTTTAGACGGCGCGTTTATATTCGACTGATTATTTCCTTGCTTACCATTTTCATTCATTTAAACTGTTAAATGACGTACTTTTGCTGGGTTTTGTAATTGATGATTAAAATTTATACGTAAAATTCCCCAAAATTGGAAAAAAGGGAAATTGGGAAACTGCGTAAGGCCTTAATTTTCGAAAATGTAGACGTTTTTTTCAAATGCATGTACAGTGAAATCTCGATATTACGAACACCCGATATCCCGATATAAAGAACCCGGTTATTATTTCCTTCTCTTAAAATCTCTTGAATCGCTTGAATGAATGAATGAATGTAGAGCATTTCGTTGCATACTTTCACCAATTTTATCAACCAAAATGTTGATCAGCAACCACAAAATTTCTTTTTGGCTGCTTACTAGAAATCAAAGGCGTAAATATTCATAATTTACAAGAACAAATGTTTTATTTATCGGAATGCAATGTAGTTTCAATTTTTAGTCGTTTTTCATCACCGATTTGAAACCCTTTTCTTTTTGACCACCACAACATTTAATGAAAGCAAAATACATTTTCATATTTTATATATATATATTGCATTAAGTTTTGTCAAAAGAAGCCGTAGAGATTATTAGATCATTCAACATCTTCGATATTACCTAGGAAGATATTCTCCTTGATTTTACGAACTGAATCCAGCTCTCTTCTGTATTACTTCATAAAACTACCATAATAAATTTCCACTTCACTTCAGTGTTCGTTACATGGAGATATTACCTCTAATATTCGCTTCCTCTTGGAGACAGATGCCAAAATCAGACCAGCTCAACCAAATTTTCCAGGTTGATAGAATTTCATTATTTTCGTTAAAGTCATTTCAACCATGATGCAAAAAGAAGAAGGTTATATTAGTTTTGATTTTTAAATTTCGCGCCAAATTAAACTTAAATTGCGTCGTGTAAATACAGCTCAGAAACTGATTTAATGCTGGCAATTCTCCATAAAAAGACTGTGGACACTAAAATGAAAAGATAATTCTGGTTGTCTCTTTTAGTCTAGAAATACTGCGCACATTGTTGTTATTCTGTCAAAACAACAGTCGAATCACTGCTTCCAACATAAACACATTCGTCTTGTATTAACTTTCACCTTTTCACCCTATGTGTTCAAGTGACCCATGAAGAAAAAGAAAAAGAAAACAAAAAACTTTCATATAACAAAAAGTTTCTCCAACCATGCACTATTTTTTAACTCAGAATATGGGCAAATTCCTTAGTCCACACAGGCGATTTCCAGTGTGGGTCATATGTAAAAAATGACCGATTTCATAATCCAGCTATCTTTTGTAATACATCATAAAACTACCATAATGCATTGCGAAAAACATTAATAACGTCCTCTTCATTACCATTTAAGGAAAAAACCTCAAAGCGTGTAATTATAGCATTGCATTGTGAAAGTGTGTGTATTACACGGAGATAACTGAAATAAAGGAAGGGCCAACTGATTGAATGCCATATTTCTCCGAAAATAAGTCTATCCGAGGATAAGACCATCCCCAGTTAAACCCATGATATTTTATATTTCATCAGCAGATGCATACATAAATCAAAAAGAAAGATTAGTCAGGGGTAACAAAATGCTTTGAATGAAGAAGTGTTATTATCTGGAAAGTAGTTACTATTTCCTGGCATGTTTTTAAAAACTGTGGACTATATATTTATATCATGAACTAACGAGGAGGTACATAAGTGGAATCTCGAAATTGTGAACTCCGATATATCGAATCTGGTTCTCTCTCCTCTCTTGTCAAACCCTCTTTAAATCTCTCGATGGAATGAACTGAATGACTTCAGATGTCATTTCAAACTTACTGCGAGAAATCAAGGAGGAGGAGGAACAGACATCGTGATATATGACGAGGATGCAAAACTATTATGTTTGCCCAGAAGGACTTCTCCTCAGATGAATGACGGTTTAAGACTATCTTAAACTTTTTAAAACATCTTTTTATTGGTAAGTAAAATATCTAATTGTTTTCTTAAATTCGTTTATTTACATGCCCTATTTGCCAACTCACGGCAACCGAAAAAAGCTTATCAAACGTTACACAAGTAAACCTTGCTAGTTTATTCGCGTCAGTGTTTTTGAAATGCGGTGAAAATGATATCTCCGTGGGCATATGACTCAAGGGAGCGCTCTGTAAGATGTCTCTGGGGTTGTTTCAATACTCAGCTAACAGTTATGTATTTTTATAAAATGAATCGTTATAAGTAAATAAATAAATGAAATAAATCAATAGAATAAATATAAAATATTTGAAAATGTGTTTATGTAACAATTTCAGACCATCGCCACTCTGTTTAAAAGTTCTATAAAGATGTTTGCAAGCTCGAGCCATAATCTAGCCAGCCCTTAACCCTCACTGGCCCCAAGAAAATTTACATTGTTCATGAATTTACACAACGAGTCTGAAATTGTTAGATTAACTTATATGAAATGGTTTATGATCTCCGTTGTGTATAATGGAGATATGTGTTTATCTCCACTATATGATGACTATGATGATTAATAAGTTCAGGTTAACAGTTTAACCAAAAAACATGGTGCCAACTTTATATGTACGTCATGTAAAAGATCATCATCACCATCAGTAAGAAAACCAGAACAGAACCACATTTCAAACATATTTGTAATTGTTCCACATAAATCCCATATACCGCTATTTTTGAATTATTTAATGTAAACGACGAATTATTTTGACATGAAATGAACAACTGCTAACTAAAATCAAACGTTGTTTGTTTTCAATGTATGAATAGACGATTCAGAATTTTTTTTAAAGAAACCTTCTTTTCATATTGAACAGTAGGACTCCATCGATCTCAAACCCTATGGAATGTAAGAGAAGAAGAGTTGTTTGTAAATTATAGTACTGTGGCCACTGTGACTGTGAGTACACTCGATAAACCCTTCACTACTTTTGTGTTTTTTGGTCTAAACTTTATAGTAAATAGAGACAAGGTTACGATTATGCTAAATCATTTACTGCTTTAACTAGTGCAAATATTATCATATAAATATTTACAAAATATTAACAACCAATTTTTCTTTCTATTTTTTCCCAAAAATTGTTATCATATCCAAGAAATCCCTGGTCATTGTATTATGATTGTGTCAGCTCTACGACGGAAAGCGTGAGAGTACAAAAATAGTTTTTAAACCTAAATTTCATTGAAGGAAAAACAACAACAACAAAAACAAAAACAACAACAAAAGAATAATATTTCGATCGTATAAACTTGTTTGAATTACGGAGGTCCATATACAACACAGGGACCTTTCGAATTAAATTCGAATTATAGTGGTTCGAACTCAGAGGTATAACTAATAACTATAATAAATATAATGTGTACTAACATATTTGCATATATGTCTCTATATATTATGTACACACGTATTTGCTGTATGAAATACATCTTGTCGATGACTGATGTATATTTCACAAGATCTTTTGTGGTACAACACATTTACATACATTTACATACAACAGTTACGAAAATTTAAAATCAAAAAGTTTTTTTGGGGTTTTTTCTTCCTTGAACAATAGGGGGCGATAACATTACTAAGCAGAATAAAGGGTACTGGTTAATCGATTTTTCTCCAAAGTGTATTTTTGATCTATCTTTTGGTTTTGCGTTCACTCAACAAGTGGTCACTCACTAATCCCCCATGTATAAAGTTTTATGTGACTTTTATAAAGTTACAGATTTTTCGGACGAGAAGCGAGAAGTACTTGTCAGTCTGTAAAATCTGCTTTTAATCTATTTTCATACATATTTCTTTCGCTCTCTTTTGAGAAAAATAAATTTGTATAAAGCTAAGTGCAGGTGAGTATATGTTGTTGTTGTAGTTTTCAATGTTATTTGATTAAATAAAGTAATTTATCTACACAGTTTGAACACTATTTTGTTCGTCAGAATATAAATATTCCATACGTTGTTGTAATTTATCATTTAGGAAAAGAATCTGGATAAGGCAGGGGAAACTTTTTTGTAGACATTCCACGAAATAATATATAAATATATATATATATATATATATATATAGTCCCACCATTTTCTACGCCTATTAAATTCTAACTGGCACTTCAAGAAAGGAAAAAAAGCAACAAAGAAGTGAAGAATATTTGTTATTTCAATAAAAATGTATGATCTTGCTTTCTCTAACATTTTTCTTTTTTGACCCATCTAGGGTGTGGTAACTGTGACGCAGAGCAGAGATAGAAGACTTGAATTTTATTTCGGCGTAAAAGTTTTCATGAAGACTTTTAACTTATGAACAGTTGAAGATAGAAATTTACATGTATCGTATAGTCCGTGAAATGACGTGTATAGTGGCAATAGTATGCGCCAGCTTTGTAGCAATATTTACGCCAACATTTGTTGCCGGGCAACAACAACAAAAATTACTTATTAATTCGCGCTTTAACCCACAGCTCGCTGGAGCTCAACCACAAAGAGCGTTTAATCAACAACAACAACAGCAACAGAGAGCTGTTTTTCGACCACAGCCAGGGGTAGCAGGAAGACGGGGTTTTAATACTCAACAACAACATCGAACAGCCTATAATCCGAATGTAGGTTCCAGACGTTTCCGGATGCCAAATATCAACGCAGGGTAAGACTGAACTCTAGTGAAATACTCCATATGAAAATATCTCCATATAAATAGCAAATGCGAAGAAGAACGTTCTCAGCCTTTCTCCCTCCTCGTTCCCTTCTCTTGTTTTAGTAATCCTGGATTTCAACGTGACAAGCAATCATCTGTATCAAGAAATAACGATGGTTTTATTCCATTTTATTTATGCTTAAACAGCCACCCCGATAGTACATTTCTCCTTTTTGTTTGTATAAACGAACTAAAATCTTGAAATCTCTGTGATTGAAAAAAATTGAATAAAAATCCAAACGAAGTCGAGTAATACTTCAGAAAGTTGAGAGCGCGTGCGCTGAGAAGTCCTGGGAAGGAGGTTGGAAAGTAAACACATGAAAACTTTGGATAGCCTAGTCTCGTAATATTTTGATATTATCAATTTCAGTCCAAATCGCTGCCAAGGTGGTTTTCAATGTTGCCCTGGTTGGACGATAAATCCGGCTAATGGCATGTGTATGGTTCCAACGTGCCGCAATAGCTGTGGTTTCGGCATCTGTCGAAGTCCAAATCTATGCCAATGTCTAACCGGAGGATTTGGTACAAACCGTTGTCCAGGAATTGGTAAGAGAGAAGTTATTAGCATAAAAAATCAAGAATTTGTTTATTAAATCATGCTGAGGTTGAAAACTAAAGCTTATATTAGAGAGGATTCAACATTAATATTTTGTTTCCTTTTGTGGTCTTTAGTATTTAAGAGAAACTGTTTTTTTTTAACGGGTCGTTTGCAGCAGTGGGGATGGTTTAAAAAAATAATATTTATCTTAAATTCAATGATAAGAGTAGATCTTCAGTGCCGGTCTTAACTCATTCCGCGCCACGTCAAAACTCGAAAAAACGGGAAGAAAAAATCAACAATTCATTGACTGAAACTACTAAAACTAAATTATTTAATCATTTCTGCATCCAAATCAACAACATTGGGTCGTTTGAGATGATGGCTTTAAGTAATGACATTGATTGATTTGTTTATGTCTGAAAGCCGATGAGAGCGGCTCGCGGGTTTTTCCGAAGAATTTCGAGCCGCTGTGAGCGGCTCACGGCGCGCAATGAGTTAAAGTGATGAGGAGTGCAGTGTCATGAAATTTATTTTCATTGTTATATACCAGATTAAGTTACTTGCACGTTTTTCTTTTCCACTATAAATGACTAAACTGTCCTCCAATAATTTTGCCTAAGCTGTAGATCCGCTTCTGAGATTAAAATTCTTAATAAAAATGCATCCGGACCTTCTCGTGGTTTTCCCCTTCGTTGACTTCTCAATTTTCAATTTACTTACAATTTTCGTGTACAGTTTACACCGGGAAACCTCCACATGTTAAAAAACAAACATGGTAACCCATAACGAAAGAAAAAGTATAAAGACACTCTTGTAGAATGAATGAATATAAGAAGCACGTACTTTCATCGTAGAGTGACAGACAGCATGCCAAACTCCTCGTTTGCTCAGCAGGTGCCGCTTGTATACCATGTGGGTGTAAACTTGAAATCAAACGAAATTTATGAAAATACTGATAAGTGCTTAGCTAGCTGCAAGCGCTATAATAATAAAAGCTATAATAAGTACGTATTGAAAAAATCTTATTTTTATTTTCATTTAAATAGGCGATACAAATAAACGGAAAGTTTTTCAAAGTGTTTAAAGGCATTTAAATTATCAACCGAGGTGCACGCACATGTTGGTAGACAATGACTTGGTCTTTAAAATAATCTATCTATGATGAAACATTTTCAGTAATTCTTCGAATGACGAAATTCAATAGAAACTCCATCGTAATGTCACATTTTTTGTGGGTTAAACTTATAAGAGAGTATTAGGAACAAATTCAAGTTTTAGTTGATAAGTTCTGGTGCCAATTTTGTTTTCAATTGATGACACGATAGATTTAGGAAAGATGGATTGACGGATGGATTTTTAAAAATTCTATACAAGTTTAGATATTTAACAAAAATTTGTTTTTGTTCTATGTGACTGCTTATAATGATGGAGAGCAATAAAGGGAATCGGTTGATTATTGAGCAAAGAACACCAAAAAACAATACATCACTTTCAGACCTGTCAAGTTTGAAAATATTTTTGCGGGTAATTTGATTAGTGTCCCAAGGGGAACATTTTTTAATTTTAGGCCCACAGATCCTTGGAAAATGACATTTCATTCCTTTCAGACACAGAGCCAATATTATAAATTTGTGTCACAAACACAAGAAATAGCACCCTCAAAATTCTGTTTCTGCTGTTTTTCACTAAATAATATAACTTTGATGAATGATCTTGCAACAGGGGCAAAATGGACAAATAACAAACGTATAGCTCGATAAAACAATAAGTTTGAAGAAAATAAAGCTCTTTACAGAGACACTGTAGCATTTTTCAGAAAATGCAGGAAAATCCCTTGAATGATGCATGATGAACTCATTATATATATTAAAACCCCTATTTTGATCATTTCAAAATTTTTAGGTGGCGGCAATTGTCAGCAACGATGTACGAACGGTGGAACTTGTAAAGATGGAAAATGTATTTGCCAAAAGGAATATGTGGGGTTATACTGTGAAAAACGTGAGAATTTTCAATTTCCTAAAGATAACTTTAATTTTTAATGAATTCTATACTTTTGACTACCACAAGATGGCCATTTTGGGCCGCTTTTAAGTAAAAATGTAAACATTTTCTACCGTCTATAAAGTCATAGCTTTTTTCTGTTAACCTCAAATTTATTCACCATAGCAATTTGCAAAACACCTTGCTTAAACAATGGTCTTTGCATTGGTCCTGATAGATGTGCATGTCCTTATGGCTACACTGGAAAAAGATGTGAATTAGGTAACCTTTTTATATACTTTTATATACTTCACCAAGAGGTTTTAAGCATTAATCAAAGAAAATCAATTTTCCCATTTTCCCTTGATTATTTTTTTGAATAATTGGTTTGTGTTAATGTTCAAACTAATCCACATTCTTTGATTGGCTCTTTTATTTAGATCATCGGACTGGACCTTGTTTTACTAGAGTTGAGGAAAACATGTGTAGAGGTCAACTAATTGGTGTCAAGTGTTCAAGGGATTCTTGCTGTGCAACAGTTGGTGCTGCATGGGGAGTGCCATGTCAAAAATGCCCGGAAAAAAGAGAATGTAAGCGTGGTTTTGTTAAACACCCTACAACAGGAAAATGTTCTGATGTTAATGAGTGTCGTGGCATACCTAACATTTGTGCAATGGGAACTTGTATCAATACAATTGGTAGCTACCGATGCGAGTGTGGTCAAGGGAGAACATATAATCCAGAGAAGTTTGAATGTACAGGTTAGTTTGTACATTTGGAAAGTTTCTAATGATTTAGAATTTTTCCTTTTATACCATAAGAATAAACTGGGTTGCCAATGAATTAATTGATTGATTGTTTTTTCCTTCCAGATGTTGACGAGTGTGCGTTAAATAATGGGCTGTGTGAGTTTGGGAAATGTGAAAATATTGACGGAAGTTTTAAATGTGTCTGCAATGAAGGATATGTTTCTATTAGAAATGGCAAACGATGCATTGGTAAGTGTCTCATCATGCAGCAAATATTTCACTGAGTTCTCAGTTACTTTTTCTGAAGTTTTACAAGGAGAGTATTGTGACAGTTTCAATGAGATTGATATTCAAATATTACTCTGTGCCCTTACCCGTTTAAGATTTCAGTACAGGTTAAAAATAATACCTACTTGTGAATTTTTTCCTATTCCTGTTTACATGTATCAACAACTGCACTGAAATTTTTAACCGCATTGAAGTCAAACATACTCCTCAGTACGGCTTGAAAAGGTGTGAAAACTTTCACATTTCCATTGTTTCATTATGTGTTAATAAGCATGCGCATATGTTGACATGTAGGAATAAAAATGTGCTAAATTTATTCCATGCTAACGAAAATATTTCTACCCATGCTGAAATCTCAAACATGTTTGAGTTCTGGACGGCTCTCATGTAAACGCACTCTTAATCTACAAGATAAAAATTGGAATCTGTATGGATGAAGATGATTAAAAATACTTTAATGGATTATTAATTTCATATTATGTGTGGGAAGCGTAACAACAATCCTGTTTAGTGAAAATATGTATTTTATGACAGAATCTGTATTGTGCAGTGCAGAGTTTTAGGCCTATGCATTTTATATGTAGTTCAGCAGATCAAAAACTGCTACCATGTTGCTTTCCATAACATTCCTTTTTTCATTTTTGTGAGAATTGTGTATTTACTAGGAAAAGACACATTACTAAGTGAATGCTAACTTTAACATCTTTTTGTTGATAGAGAAGGTAACATCAGATCGCTGCTATCTGAAATATGCTGATGGGAATTGTGAGACACCTTCACCCAGTTTAGTCTCGAAAAAGGCATGCTGTTGTAGTTATCCAGATAGAGCTTTTGGTTTTTGTAATAAATGCCCTACCAAGGGAACAGGTAGTTTTGTAGAAAATACTAATTCCTTCTTTAACAAATGATTGCTATGGTTTTTGTATTTGTCTGCTTGGAATTGTTTTTAATAAAATGGTGGCAAGCTTCAGTATTTATTTATACTATTGATGTATTCCAACTGTTATAGAGCATTGTTTGATTGTCTGGTTTCAAGATCTTGTTTAAAGCTATTAGTAAGACAGATCATTGCAGAGCTAACTAAACATTATTATTTTTTTCAGCTGATTACCGTTCCCTAGGATGTGCTGACGATACAGGTAATATTGGTGATGGAGGAAAAGGTAAGGGTTCAGTTGGTGACGGTGGGGAAGTTCCTGGTGGAAATAATAATAACAAAGGTGGTGGAGATAACAATAACAACAATAATGGCGGGAATAACAATAACAACAAAGGTGGAGATAATAACAACAAAGGTGGAGATAATAACAACAAAGGTGGAGATAATAACAACAATGGTGGAGATAATAATAACAATGGTGGAAATAATAATAACAACAACAATGGCGGAAATAAATGCAATCCCAATGATATTTTTTGCAACAATAACGGCAAAAATACTAATGGTGGCAATAACAACAAAGGAGGCAATAATACTGGTGATGGAAATAATGGTATTCTTTCTCCTTTAAATAAAAAAAGCTTACATACACACAGATGACATTTAACAATCACACGGTTAGGTCACAAACTCATTCAAATCACAGAATACACAACACGTATGCAACGTCCCATCCACATGTCTGGTTATTTGAGAATAAAGTTTTCGTACACACAGATGACATTAAACAATCACACAGTTAAGTCATAGACACATGCAAAACACAGAACATACACTTATGCAAAACACAGAACACACACTTATGCTACATCTCACCTACTGGTTTATTCTCTATTCAAATTGAATTGCTGACTCATTTGCTATCTAGCAACGTTGTTGTTTTAAGTCTCAAACTATCTGGCCTCAAAATTAATCTCTGTTATTTACCTATTTGGTTTTATTATCCAGTTTTCAGTAAATCTAATATATATAGTATTACTTATTTCTTTATTTCCTTATTTCTTTATTTCTTTATTTAGGCAATGGTGATCACACAGTTGGTACTGGTGAAGATGGTGAGCCAAATTATCATTTATAACAGACAATGTTCGGGCTGACATTTTTACGAAATAAGCATATTTATTTTTAATGTTAACCAAATTATTAATTTAGGAGACAAAAAGTGTCAGGGCATTTTTGGCACCTGTGACAATGGCGTGTGCAGAAAAATATCAGGGAAACAGAATTGCATTTGTAATCCTGGTTTTACGAAAAACAAAGACAACTTTTGTGCAGGTAATGACAACCTTCATATCCCTTAATCTACCTTCATGCCATTATAATGTATTTAAGAGACATGGCAGGCACTATTTCCCCACCATTATTTGGTCCACAAATCATTCGAGCATGGATGAAGAAATCCCCCTCAATGCTGTTTATCATCATATAAAACAGAAATACTCATTCAAAAAAAGTTACCGTTAAACATGAGATGAGTTGAATCAATATAAATCTGGTGTATATTGAAGCAGGCACCTCTTCATTGGGGATTTCACAAAAAAAGTATGATCTTTTCTTTCTATCTCAGAGAAGCACTCTAAACAGATCAAATACAAAAAAACTAGAAAATTATCCAGTTAGTCTTCCCATTTTTACTTGAGGAATTCAACTGATAATCTTCAGAAAATGTTTTTGATTTTTTAAGATGTAAATGAATGTACCAAATTCAGTGGAATGTGTCATGGCGGACAATGTGTAAATACGAAAGGAAGCTTCAAGTGCAACTGCCCTGTTGGTTATGCTCAAACCAGTGACGGATTCTCCTGCATGGGTATTTTATCATTTCCATTGGTTTTGGATATCATTACTATTTTGTCCCTATCTCTGGAACACTATTTTTAATTTTTCCAGATGTGAATGAGTGTAGTGAGACAAATGCTTGCCTTAATGGCATATGCAAGAACTTCCCAGGCACTTATCAGTGTAGATGCAATAAAGGTTATGTTTCTGGCAAAAAGAACACTTGTGTTGGTAAGTTGAAGACAAGATTTTATGTCAACTACGCGGCACTAGGAAAAGTAGTATTTCCTATTGTTACAAAAAAGCTGTACGTAAAAACAAAACAAAGCTAAATCAACATGTTTTTTCTAAGATAAAGCATTCAAACCGATTATTTAACTTTCTAATGATTATCATTGTTCTTACCTTTCCTGAATAAAAATATTCATGTTTGTGGACTACTTAATAGATAATGATGAATGTAAGATAGCGAATGTTTGCCCGAATAATGGAAAATGTGTCAATACAGTTGGAAGTTATCGTTGTGACTGTGGTGAAGGATACACACGTAGCAGTGATAATATTTGTGTTGGTGAGTGACCTGCAGATTGACCTGCAGATTGATGAAATTTTTGTTAAATTTGGGAAAATTGATAAGGTGGATTTTAGCATCATACTGTTTTAGCGAATTGGGCCAAAATTAAAAAATTGTGTAAAACAGCAATTTGGGCTTTATTCAGCGATTCCGTGCTTCATCCCTAATTTGACAAATTTAATGTGACGCATGTTTTTCAGCCTATGCTATATAAATTAAATTATTTTAAAATACATATTAATGAAAATATCTTTTAGACTTGAATGAATGTGATACTGTTAAGAATATTTGTGCTGGTGGTTATTGTGTCAACATTGGTGGATCATTTAAATGTGTTTGTCCTTCTGGCTATGAACTTTCTCCGGATGGACGCTCTTGTAAAGGTAGCCCTTTTCTCTATTATTTATTAAAACATCCATTCTGAATTGAACAACATTTGCTAATACATGTTCATTTACACTACATTTTACTACAAAGAAGATCAGAGTTTATAGGTTTCCCCAAACATTGATAAAAAGTAGCTAACTGTTAGTGGATGTGTTAGAAAAGATTGTACCAGGTCTTGGGATTGGTTAATTTCTCAACAGGAAAATGTTTTCCCAGATTGGATTAACTGGAGTTTTATCAATAAATATCAAAATTTTTTGTGATGTTATTCTAATCATGATTGAAACAATTGATCATATTAGAATTTTGAATTACGTCAGTTATAGAAGAGTATACTTTACTTTATTTTTTATCTTCTTTTCTAATATTTTTTTTTTTTTTTTTTTTCAGACCGAAACGAGTGTAGTTACAATCCTGACCTGTGCTATGGTGGTCAATGTATAAATGGTGAAGGTAGCTTCAGATGCCGCTGTAACTTTGGTTGGAAAGTTTCAGCAGACGGAACCAATTGTATGGGTATGTAAAATTAGTACCTTTGAAAAGAAAATCATATAATCACGAAATAAAAAAAAATATTTAAGCATTTCTTTGAAAGATGATATAAAGAGAGTGATTGTTATTTTAGTCACTTTTTCCTGATTGTTTCCCCTGATAAGTTATTAGGTTTGACATTACCTTATTACATTCATTGATAATTTAGAAACACAAGTTAATAACTGTTACGCAAAGTTCAATGGAGTTCAATGTTCCATGCCACTTATGAATCAGTTAACTCGGATGAAGTGTTGCTGCGGCATGGAGAACACTGGAATGAGAGCATTTGGAAATAATTGCGAGCCTTGTCCTAAGAAGGGTAACTGTTTTGCATTTTCATCTGTAGGCGAACATTTAGGGTTTTGTGAGGCAAGAGATGTTTTTTAAGAAATGGACATAAAATATATGTTAGCTTATGTTTGAGTTTGAAATCTTAAAATCCTACTTCTAAGTTTATTGTTTAGTTTTGGGTAGAGTAGTTGTGTGCCTGTAATTGATCTCAAAAAATTGTTTGTCTATGTGAATTATTAAGCAGATATTCAACAAGACAATATCTATATCAAGATTTATTCCGTTGAGACAAGAAATATCTGACGATCCGCAGTTGGATATTACCTTGGCGAGACATAATAAATCTGATATCTGATGTTGGAAAGTCGAATATCTGCTTTATCATGCACATTCTTAAAGTCTGTTGTTTTAAAGCTAAATCGAACGTGTTTTGAAGCAAAATCAAACGTTTAATTACTAATTAAATGTTTAAATTGAACCTTTTTAGTCTGTGCTATGGTATTCCTAATAAATCGAATAATACTATTATCAGATATCTGATAATAATTGATGTCAGTTATCATTATTTATATGTATAGGAAAGTGCATTATTACAGTTAATAGAGTTTTTTGTTATTATTTTTCATTTTAGGTACAAAAAAATACAAGCTTACATGTTTGCACGGTCCTGGCATTGATGAGACTGGTAAAGATATCGACGAATGCAAGAACAATGCGGGAATGACGCTTGGCATCTGTGATAATGGACGTTGTGAAAATATGATGAAAGACTACAAATGCTTTTGTAACAGCGGATTTAAAAATTCACCTCAATCCAACAAGTTGTGTGAAGGTAACTTTTGGTAACACAATGTTTTCATTTTTATGCAATGCTTAAAAATTGTAGAATTTTGAGTTTACCAAAGTCATTAATTAAACAAAACAAGTTCTGTCAAAATATTGAAAATGTATATTTTGATAATTAACTTCCTAAATTTACCCATCATGCCTGTCTTCTTTCCATTTTTGATTATTTATTTATTGTTTGGAATTATTTACAGAGGATACAATTGTCAGCTTAAACTGGGGTTTACATTATTCAATTAATTGAACCGGTTTTAATTTTTTTACTACATATCGAACAGTGTAAATAAATAATTCAATTGATTTTTCTTTGTTTTCACAGTTCGATTTGTTGTAGAAAGCAAATTTAGTTCAATTCATCATAATGTAAACCCTGCATAATAAAAACTGTTATCAATGTAAGCCCTCCTTGGTGGTGAATTATTCATTATAATAGTTTTGATAAATTTCTGTCCTTTTATACTAGATATCAATGAATGCACAGAATTTAACATTTGCAAAGGTGGCACTTGCACAAATACTAATGGCGGCTACCGTTGTGTTTGTCCACAAGGTTATCGGTACAATCAAATAACGAAAGCTTGTGAAGACGAAAATGAGTGCGATAATAATCCCTGCGTTGGTGGTACTTGCACCAATACTGCTGGCTCTTTTCGTTGTGATTGTCCTGCAGGAAGTGTGTATGATGCTGCTCGTAGGATTTGCAAAGGTAAGCATTTTGTGATGGTTTTTATTTAACACATTAATTATATCAACTGAAACCAATCAAGTGCTTGAAATTCATTTGTTTAGATAATAGAGAGGGACACTGTTACGCAGTCATTAGTAACAAGCAATGTTCAAAGAAAATCGCAGCCTTCATTAGTAAATCAGAATGCTGCAATGGACTTGGTCAAGCTTGGGGTAGTCAATGTGAACCTTGTAAAAATGCTGGTGAGAAAAATTGATAATCTTGCTATGTAATCAGTTGTTGGTTCTTAAATTTAGTTTTATCTTTGTCTGTTGTAAATGAGCATTATATGGCAAGATGGTTTCAAAAGTTTTCTATTGCTACTAAATTTGTTTCATAAAGGATCTGGACTTGGATGCAAGAAAGGTTATAGAAGAGTTGGAAGTAAATGTGAAAGTGAGTAATGTTCAAAATATTGATTAAAAAATACTTGAATACTAGTTGTTTTGAATAGATTGTGTATTTATCATAACTTATTATAACTTCATAGATATCAATGAATGTAAATTTGATACGGCATGTCAGAATGGTCGCTGTTATGACTTGGAGGGAACTTTCCGATGCATATGTCCAACTGGTTATGAGATAGATCCTAGTGGTTCTGCTTGCATTGGTAAATCTTCCCGTTTGTTTTGTCTCCAATTTTGTTGTGAAATAACAAGCATAGACTTTTTCTCAATGTTTGCATTCAAAAAAATCACTCACCCAGTAATTTTTCCCTAGATGTCAGAACTGGCGTATGTTATCGTCGTTTTAAAGATGGTCGATGCCAAATGCCTCTCATTGGTGAACTTTTCTCGAAAGCAAATTGTTGTTGCAGTGCTTTCGCACAGGCCTGGGGAAGTCCCTGTGAAGTATGCCCCTTAAAAAATTCAGGTATGATTGCCTAAAACTCTTTGTCAAACAAGTACCATGTTTGTGTGTTAAAAATAAATTGACCAACATTTTCAATTATATTTGTTGTTGGTTTAACGAAGAATGAATAAAATGCAGCTTTTGTATGTATTATATTTGAGTTACTCTGATTGTTATTTCAATATTTAGTTAGTGCAGTATCACTTCCTTCCTTATCATAAATTGAATCTTAATTTGGATAAAGAAGATTAGCACTAATATGAGATTCTTATGAACTTTATCACTTTAATAACTTAACTGACCAGAGTTATGTCACTAGTTGTTGCCAATTTTTTCGTATTTGTTATTAATCACTATAATTTTTTTCATGACACAGCTGTGTACAAGGAGATGTGTCCCAAAGGAGAAGGGTTCGAAAAGAATGGCGAAGATATGAACGAATGTAATATTGCCGGAATCTGTAAGAATGGAAAATGTGTCAACACACCTGGATCATACCGATGTGAATGTAATGTAGGCTTTGATATGGATGCTACTGGGACTATGTGTGTTGATGTCAACGAGTGTTTGATCTCGAAAGATATTTGTGGTCGAGGGAAATGTATGAATACGCACGGTTCATTCCGTTGCCACTGTGATTCAGGTTTCCGTAATGACATGATGATGGAGATGTGTGTTGGTAAGTTATGTTTTCTTCCTTCATCTATGTTGTTTTGTGTTATTTATAATCATGGCGTTGAATAAGTAATCTGAAGTCTTCAAGATTGTTAGAGGTCAGAACACTTTTTTGATAGAATTTCAAATACAGTTATATATAATGCTGTTTGGCCATTAATTATGTGAAAGACTTTCTGATTGTTGATGTTTGCATAACTGTTGGTGAGATAAATTTCTTTGACCATTCTCTGTGAAAGAATTGAAAGAAAAATCTTTTTCTTCGCATCCTTTCTATTTTTGAACAAGCAGTTTTATTTTTCCCTGTTTACTTTTTTATTCCTTTGCATATTCCTTTAACAATCAATAACATACAATGAACTTCCCTGTTAGATATTGATGAGTGTCTTGAAATGAAACCAATGCCATGTCAAATGGGCAAATGTGTGAATATGCCAGGATCATTTCGGTGTGAATGTCCAACTGGAATGAGGACAATGGGTGCGGCTATTGCTTGTGAAGGTGGGTAAAATTTCCATGATATTAAAAAAAAGAGTATAATTCATGTGGCATGTCAGTAGAATATTATTTTGAAAGGCATAAATGTCAGAAGGCATAAGTTTCTGCCATTTTACTTCATGACTCTTTTGACAATCTAATCGTTGAAATTCAATGATGATGACAATCTGTCTTTATATAACAGATATCAATGAATGTGAAGATCCAAATATTTGTCCCAATGGCGTTTGCCAAAACTTTATTGGTGGCTACCATTGTCGTTGTTTGACTGGATATCGTCCAAGCAGAAATATGCGGAAATGTTTTGGTAAATATCGATTTTTTAGATTTGTATTTCTGATCTAGCTAGTACCTTGAATGAAATGATCATTAGTTGATGGCAGTGAATAAGACTGTTGCTTAGATACACCCGAATAGAACGAAAATTTTCTTTAACCAAATGAAATTAAGGGACTTTCCTACCAAATAAATGAGTACTTTAAAATTGTTAGATTAACACATAGAACAGTTTATTATAACTATAAAATATTCTTTTCATTTTTGTAGATGTTGATGAGTGCAATAGAAACAATGGTGGTTGTGAATACAGTTGTTCAAATACACCTGGCAGCTATAGGTGTGGTTGCCAACCAGGTTATGAGTTGCGAGCTGACAGAAAAACTTGCACTGGTAAGTTGTTTCGTCTTTTTTGCAGAGAAAGGGGAAAGAGTGGGACATTTTTGTGCACATGATATTAAAATTCTACTCTCGGATTATGAAACTTGTTATTTTTATGATTCGTGGTATGCAGTAAAACCTCTACTGTACTAACACTATGATAACTGCTAATGAGGTACTACCAGAGAATATCTAACGGAGTAAGAGTTATACCTGACATAAAGAGTTATTATAATGGGTTCGTTCCCATGTTTGTGTTCCTCAAATCCTGTAACTGAGATGGTTAGCACGAGAGGTGAGCACATAGTGAGAACAATTGGAATGTTCATTTATCGAAGATTCCCGGGGAATTCTTTTCTGTTCCAAACTTAAGTCTATATTATTTAACCGCACTAAAAACCGCACTAAAAACGAGACTAAAAACGATATTGATGAATTCTCTGTTTGTCTGTAATTTTGTCTGTAATTTTTGAAAATCAATCCACTTCATGTCGTCCAAAAAAGGTTTTCTTTTTTCTTTTTCATTTTCTCATTTTTTCATCTGCATGTTATTGTACATGGAAATTCAAAAATTTGATGGAATTCAATAAGTTTCCCTTTAACTGTTTGATTTTTCTTTGTGCTTGCAATTGTTTTCTGTGTTTGTTTACATTATATTTTGCACTTTTATGAGAATAAAGTCACCATGACGTTTCAGCAGATTATATCGCAAAATTTTAATTTGACTGATTGTGCGAATTTATCTTCTCTGCTTTTGAATTTATCATTCAGTATGGCCTCACTCTGTGTGGGTAATAAATCCTGATAAAACTTTTGTTTTCTCTCCAACCAGACATAAACGAATGTACTCGTGGAACACCCTGTGGCGTCGGAAACTCGTGTTCAAATACCGTTGGTGGTCACATTTGCACTTGCAGTGTTGGTTTCCGTGCATCACCTGATGCTAAGGCATGTGTAGATATTGATGAATGTCGCGAAGATCCAAATGCTTGCCAGAATGGTGATTGCATAAACACGGCTGGTTCCTATCTTTGTAACTGTCGATTAGGATACAAACTGAATACTAATGCAATGGTTTGTATTGGTAAGTATCCATTCACTCATTCACTCATTCATTGTGGAATAAGAATAAGAATAATGCTAATAAGAATAAGTTGTTTTGTTAGATGTCGATGAATGTAAAGCCACCGAAAACGGTGGTTGCCATCCCGATGCTCTTTGCATGAACAATGTAGGTTCCTTCACGTGCCGTTGTAAGGCTGGGTAAGTACATTCAATTGTAATTTCAGTAGGTGTACGATAAAAGAAGTTTGTTGATATTATGGTTCTGAGGTGAAAAGTTCAATGCTAGAATATTCTATTAATATTTTGTTCAGTTGATTGAACCGACTTCTTCCCGTAGATATGAGGGTGATGGTCAAACTTGCAAAGACACAAACGAATGTACTCTTGGCTTAGCTAGTTGCGCACAAGATGCTGAATGTGTGAACACAGTTGGTAGTTTTGCCTGTCAGTGTAAAGAGGGCTTTGTTGGTGATGGTGAAATATGTTTAGGTGAGGCTTTGTTTATTCTGGTATATTTTTGACCGTCAGCATTCTGATATGACTTTAGGTTAACTTGAAGGATGCCATTATAACAGTTAAATTCTAGTGTTTGAAACTACAATTGCATATTCTTGTAGATGTGAATGAATGTTTGGAAGATAAAACATTATGTCAACCAGGAACATGTATGAATACTATTGGTGGATATAAATGTGATTGCCAAGCTGGTTACGAGCCATCTGATGACAGACGAAAGTGTATCGGTGAGTGAAAACAAATTTTTGTGGGATTTATTTTCATGTAACCTTATTTTTGTGAATGAATGAATTTTCTTTGTTGTTTTTTTTGCAGAAGTAATTTTTGTGAAAAGGCCAAAAACACAGAAATAAATTTTGCAAAAATTTGTTATGAAATAATGTTGAAATTATGGGTTCATTTGTTCTTATTGTTTAAGCAATGTAAAATCTGATGCATTTTTCTAAAGCCATAATTCCAATCAGCATTCTTCATTCAATAGGTTCTTGGGAGTTAAACTAGATTCATGCTGGATTGTTTCCCTGTCTTGTTTTGGAACTAAAAATTCATCTTCTTATCTTTCTTGTTAGATCGTAACGAATGTGTGGAAGATGATGTTTGTGAACATGGGTTCTGTATAAACACTGATGGCGGATACACATGCCAATGTGAACTTGGATTCCAATTGGACAAATCCAAAACAAAATGTGTTGGTATGTTCTTCTGCTGTTTGTTAATGACGTAGAAAAAGTTTGTTAACATATCAAGAGATTCTTTCTCAATATCCTTGGACTGACAAGATTAAAGATCTTGTTAAAATACATACATTCAACAGAATGTTAAAAGACATAAATTCTTGAATATTTTCTAGATGTCAATGAATGTGAGTTCACTGGCATGTGTACGAACGGTGTATGCAAAAATATGATGGGCATGTACAAATGTCTCTGTGATAAGAGTAAAGGATTCATGCCAAATGCAAACGAAACTGGGTGTATAGGTAGAAAAAAATTTATTAATTCAAGAAATCACATACCTTGTACTGTTTTGCTTTAGTTTTTGATTTCATTTTGGGCACTGTTACATTTTTAACCAGTTTTCTCATTTACACAAAGTCCAAAATTGTCATGTTTATTATTCTTAATGTAATCTGTATGCTGTTCTCCTTCAAAGATATGCGAATGGGGTACTGTTATTCCAAATATGTTAATAATCGGACTTGTGGTGGAGCGCAGCTGTCGTCAAAGCAGTTAATGAAGCAATTCTGTTGTTGTACTGGCCCTGATGGTTCAGCTTGGCAAGATGATTCAAATGAAGGATGCGAGGCTTGCCCAATGATGAACACAAGTAAGTGTTTTGTTGGTTAAAAGAAAAGCCACAGTGATGTTTCTGGAAATAATGTGCTTTAACACTAAAGCAGCTTCACATTATTTGCTTATTTGAGCTAACTTTTTTACTACTAAGGTTTTTTTACTACAAATCTAAAAGTGGAAACAAACAGTTTGATTGGTTTTATAAAGATTCTATTCGTTTTAAAAGGTTTTTAAGGATTCATTGTATTTATTAATTCCCATAGTGTAAACAATAACTTGAACCTAAGTAAAAGTAAAATAAATTCAATAAAGTGAATGTGAAAAATTGATAATTATGAGGCTTTCTTCCTATTATGCAAATATGTTGTAACGTATCATGGTCTTGCATAGTGTATAATGTATAATCTGACTTTGAAGTATTGATTTTGTCTTTCAGAGGAATATAAAACATTATGTCCTGGGGGTACTTCAACTTCAGTTAATGAAACAACAAACAAAATTAAAAGTAAGTTTGAAGGGCTATTAATTTAAATACCCTAATTGAAAATACTGATAATACTTGCTAAATACTCTGTATTCTGTTACCACACAGAGCATAATGGCTGTGACGTCTTGCCAAACTACTGTAAGGGAGGAACCTGCATGGATACAGGAAAACAAGGAATTTCTTGTGTTTGCCCCAAAGGAAAGAAATTCGACGGAAATACTTTAGCATGTGCTGGTAAGTGTAAAAAGCATTGGGGAGTATTTTTCATTATTGTAATCATTAAAAACAATGAAGTTGGTATCAAATTTGAAATTTTCACCTACTGTGTATTTTTTAGATTTTAATGAGTGTCTCACTGATGGAATTTGTGGCTTTGGCGCACAATGTATAAACAAAGAAAACAGCTATGAATGCCAGTGTCCCGATGGCTATACATATGACAAGGAGAAAAATTTCTGTAATGGTATGGTTCTATGGATTCTTTTGGCAATCTGTAATCAGTATAAAGACACAGACTGTTTATCTTTCATTTAGTCAGTTTCTATGTTGTGACGTCATTAACTTAACACAGTGACGTCAATGGGGACAATCCATTTATGATACATTCATAGACATTAATGGCCCTGCTGAAACCTTAAGTAAACTTAAGTAAAGAAAACTTAAGTAAAGAATGACAAATTCATCTTCTCTGTTTTCACTTTTCTTACATAGACTCTTCGTTATTTTATTTTTATTTTACTTTTTTAAGCAGCTGGTCTCTAATGGACAATATCAAAAAGCTCATGACATTAACCAATCACAATTGAAAGAAGATTCCATATTATATGCAGGGCTATAACACTTGTGACTAATTAATTTTTTAGATTATCGTAATTATACTTGTTTCTTGGTCCAAATGAATCCACCTGGCGAATGCAAAAGACCATTGCCAGTTCAGGTTTCCATTGGACAGTGTTGCTGTGGTAATTCGGCATCTCGTTATGATAGTGATTGCAAAGCATGTCCAGCATCTGGTACAGGTATATCATACATCTATTTCGTATTATTTTTTATACTTACAATTTTTTTTGTTGCTCTATGAAGATTAGCAAATGTCTTAAAAGTGTTTCCTTGAAGCTATATTTCCTCTTTTTTTTAGAAGCTATTGTTTATTTTTATAGGTCAGCGAGAAGCTCTTTGTGTAGGCAAACCAAAACTTCCTGTTGTGCCCACTGGACAGCCACCTATTGGACCAGATCCCACTCCAACTACCTTACCAATTGTCACCAAACCAGGTGGCACAAGGGGAAGTGGCAATGAAACCGGAACTGTAACAGGGACATCGATTACAGGGCGAGGTACAAAAACAGGTCCTGGAACTGGACCTGGGGTTGGCACTGGCACTGGGATTGTTGGTCCTACAAAGCCGACTACAACCATTGATCCCAAAAATGGTAAATTTCTATTGTGCTTTTAAATTTATGTATATAAGAACTGATGTCATATTCTTTAACATGGAGATATTGATGCATCCAGACCATAAAAACATTATTTCACTTAATGTGAAACTCAAACTAACAGGGTGTTTTGTTTCCTTTCCTGTCATTTTTCCTTGGATCTCGCTAAAAGTTTCTCTCCTTTTCAGATCTTGATGAATGTTTTTACAATCCACAAATATGTGGCAAAGGTAAATGCATCAACACAATAGGAACTTATCGTTGTGAATGTGATGAAGGCTTCAAGGAGGCAACCATAAATTTCGAAAAGAAATGCTTTGGTAGGTATCAGCCCATATGTTACGGTAAATTTTCTCAAAACTACAAAAGTACATTGACATAAAATGATACTTAATTTTGAGTGGATGACAATCAGAAATTATTCGTGTTTTTTTAAGTTTAGAATAAAACATTATTATATTTCTTTTTCTTCTTGATATTTTAGATATTAATGAATGTGAAAGCAACCCATGCAAAGGAGGAACTTGTAATAACATTGAAGGAGCATTCTTTTGTTCATGTCCTAAAGGAATGAAACTGGATAGTAGCAACATGCAATGTGTTGATTTAAACGAATGCTCTACTGCTGGGTACTGTGCGAATGGCAAGTGCACAAATCTACCAGACGGAAAAGGTTTTATTTGTGATTGCGACAAAGGATACATGAAAACTGATAATGGAAAGTCTTGCGAAGGTGCGTTGTGAAAATAGAATTATTCTTGATTTTTTTCGTTTTGTTATACATTGGGATACTTTGAGATTTAAGAGAAACTATTAAGTTAAAAGATTGTTTTAAACTGTCTCCTCTCCTAGAAAATATGTAAAAGCCTTTTAGGATGAATTTTCTGGTCTTTTGGGGTTTAAACCTAATTTGAGTCTTACTTCTTAAGTCACTTGACAACTCTGTTGTTGTTTTATGTAAGAAGTGTTTTCAGGAAATGAAAAGTTTTCTAATCCATTTGTGACACATTTCTCAAATGAGTTTTACTTACATAGTATGGTATATAATAGTAAAAACTTTTTCTGTCTTTTCAAACTTTTCATTTCTTCATAGATATGAATGAGTGTCTAATGACGGACATCTGTCGAAATGCTGATTGTGTAAATCTACCAGGCACGTATAAGTGTGAATGCAAACAAGGGTTTGAAAAAAATGCAATGGGAAAATGCGATGGTAAGGCCTGTTTATAACATTTTATATACTACATTTTGTCAACATAAAATGGATAAATAATTAAATAAGTAATTGAATGTTTATTTCCAGATCTTAATGAGTGTGTAAAATATCCAGATTTGTGCCGTCATGGCGTGTGTTCTAATTTATATGGAAGTTTCATGTGCGACTGTGAGGAAGGTTTTGTACCTGACGCAACGAAACAATCTTGTCAAGGTAAGATCTGGAGGATTTGCTTAAACTGTTGTTGTTGTTGTTATTGTTGTTGTTGTTTATGGAGTTTATTATTTTTAAACCTTAACGGTCAACCATTGATAACAAAGACAAGTTTTTAGTTAAATGAAAGAAATTATAGAAAATAAATAAATAAATATTTAAGACAATATTTTGTTATAAATATAACAAAATCTGATTCTTCATGATGTCAGCACTGCACAAAAGGAATTATTATTATTGAGTCATAAAGACATACTACTTACAGTGTTTTTTTGAGTGATGATTTTTGATGAACTACCACAAAGTTTCACATTAGTAATCATGATTCAGCATTTTAGTTGCAATGCTTAGCACAAATTATTGCTTATAACAGCACGTGTTCTTTAATTTCACATCTCGGTAAAAATCAAGCTGATTTCTTCTAACTAATTTTTGTTTTTCGGTACTTACAGATATAAATGAATGTCAACAACCAGGATTTTGTAATAATGGCCGATGTAGAAACACGATTGGTGGTGCAATTTGTACATGTAAGCCAGGTTTTGACAAGACGTCTGATGGGCGGTCTTGCGAAGGTAACTATTTGTTATCAAATTGGGTCAAATTAAGTTTTAAAACAATGGGACATTTTGATTTGAGGAAGTTTTGTGAGTTAAGGAAAATTTGAAAAAAATTGTTTTTTAACATTTTTTTGGATCAGAGATATTTTTGTCTTATATTTTCAGATGTGGATGAATGTGAGGACCCAGACAATCTATGTCAGTTTGGTGGAACATGTGTAAATACAGAAGGAACGTTCAGGTGTTTATGTAACCCTGGCTTTCTTTCTACAGAAAATGGTAGAGAATGTATTGGTAAGTCTGTCATTATTAGCTTACACAATAAAAGAGACATAAAAGCTATGCAGGGGAATATAAGTTATATACAGGGTTCCTATGTGTAATAGTTGATTCGAATTTTTGAAAAGTGATTTGAATTTGAATGCAATTTGATGTTAAAACCTAACAATAACATTTTTTTTTAATTTATTTTGTACATCAATATATGTGCATCTATTTCTGAATATTTCGCTGCCCTATATACATTCTTAATGTTTAAACGTAGATATACGACGCAGCTTCTGCTTTTCTTCGTTTGAAAATAACCAGTGTACATTCGCAAATGGATTGAACATAACTAAGGCTACATGTTGTTGCAGTATGGGTGCTGGGTTTGGTGATCCCTGCGAGTTATGTCCAGAGAAAGGCACAAAACCATTTGAATACTACTGTCCAAATGGTGTTGGATTGACCAAGAATAATACAGGTAATTCAACCCCCTGGAAGAATGGATTTTCTTGTTGGTTTAAGTCATTTGTAATCTCGATTAGTGTTTATTTTCAGGGTGTTAGATGCAAATATTATTAAGACATTGATTTCATGTTCTCTGTGTTGCTTGCATTTACTTTACTCTATTGTAAATGAATAATTTCTATTTCTGTTGAAAAAAGGTGCACACTCTATTTCTTCTCTCTTGAAAAAACATAACCACTAGTAGTTTTTGGAACTTTTTGAGGGTGGATCCGTTGAGGGTGGAACCTTTTGAGGGTGGATCCATTGTTGATGTTATTATTTTTATGTGTTCAGACATCAATGAGTGCGAAGCGAACGTTGGCACTTGCAAGAATGGTAAATGTGTCAACACAGATGGTAGCTTCAGATGTGAATGCAATAAAGGCTATACACTGAGTTCACTCAATTCAAGGGAATGTGTGGGTAGGTTTTGTTTTGGATTTTGACCCCGTCGACGTGTGAGTTTGAAAATATGAGAATACCCATAGCAACCATTGTTAACATAACTTTTTGCTATTAAAAAGCCTCGTGCCAATTGTTAAAGATCCACTTGATGTGTTCCAATGTTTTAGATCATTCTTCGTCATTACCTCGCGCGTAAATGATTTGCACTTTGTTTAGATAAGGATGAATGCAAAACGGATGTTTGTGGTAATGGAAATTGTACGAATCTGATTGGTTCGTACTCCTGCTCATGCGAGGCTGGTTTCAAACCCGGAGATACATCACCAGCTTGTGTTGGTAGGAAGTGCTGCTTTTTTGGTTTTCTTTTTAAGGATCATTTGCAAGATAAATGGTTGAGCTGGTATCTGAAATAGATTATTTGAATAATCAGATTCATTGCTCGGTAAAATCGGGATTTATCTGTACGCCATATGAATATATGTGGGTCAATATGATCAATCCCATTCGGATTTCTTATTCTATTATTAATATGCAATATTTCAATGTATGGACTCTCAAGACAATAACACGCCCGGTTACTTGCGTATTAAACACTTCATATTTTCAGATGTCAACGAATGCGAAGAACAAAAAGGACTTTGTGCTTTCCGCTGTGCAAACCTCCGTGGCTCCTTTCAGTGCTCGTGTCCGCGTGGATTCAAACTTGCCGACGACAGAAAACACTGTGTCGACATCAACGAGTGCGAGAACGAATTCATTTGCCCGTTCAGATGTAAGAATGTGGTTGGTAGTTACCGATGTCTGTGCCCAGATGGTTATCGAAAAGATGGACAAGGGCGCTGTTTAGGTGCGGGGGTTGATAAACTTTGATTTGATTTGTTATTCTGATGTATTGCATAATTAGTCTGGCGCAAACAACCTTCGAAAACCAATAGGAATTCACTATTTGCTTTCCATTTTTCGTTGCCTTCGGTTGTTTTCCGGTTAAAAAACCCATGATATATGCTTATCATCGTAATCGACAGTGACGTGACGTATGACGTCTAATAGTGATGTATTTGTTTTGACGGAAAAAGGAAAGACCAATCTATGAAATGAATTGGATTTTCCACCTAATCATGGAACGATACTTCCAACAAAAATAGTTTTATGATCGCTTCTTTGTTAGACAAACACTCTGTTAGGACAGCCTGGCCGGTTCTGATAAAACTGTTATGATTGTGGTTTCTGCCTAGGACGTGCCTTGTGACTATGACTTAATGGTGTTTTTTTCCTTGCTTCTTAGAAATAAACGAATGTCTTGAAAATATTAATCTATGCAGACCTGGTGGTTTTTGTCAAAATATTGAGGGTGGATATCGCTGTGATTGCACTCCACCGTTTATGAGAAGTGAAGATGGCAAGTTCTGTCTAGGTATAAGAATTAGCAAAACACAATGGGCTTGTGTGGATGAGAGTCACTGTTGTTTTTATTCACTGAATGGTTAAATGTTTTGTTTTTTAAGATAAAAGTCTGGGATTATGTTTTTCCAATATTGTGGATGAAATATGTCAAGGAACGTCAGCCAAAATGGAAAAAGTCTCACAACGCGACTGTTGCTGCAGTGGCGGTGGTGCCGCTTGGGGAACCAACTGCAGACTGTGTCCCGATTTCAATACACGTAAGCAGCCATAAAATAGGTCTTTATAACTGGTTTCGTTTTGTTTTCAAGCTGATTAGTAACCATGTCTTGTCGCTATACCTCGGGAGGAAAAAAATTCACGAAGTTCTTAAGGTTAAGTGCGTAATAATTATTTGAGATTCAAAACGAGAGGAAATTAATATTGTTCGAGATTCAAAGTTTCTTTTAACCGCTAAATTCCCAGTTCTTTGCGGATAGTAGCTTGAAAATTCATATGAAAACCTTTCCCCGGTTCGTTCTTCCCTAAAAAATTCATAAAAATTCATAAAAACTTCAGTTATTGTTGTCAGAATGTGCATTTTTTCCATATTTTCATTTCGCAGTCTGCGCTATCCCACTTTCTTACCCCATAATTAACATCCTCGCGCCTAGTGTTGCTTGATAACAATAGAAGAATAAAAGCTCCATGGTTCAACTTTAGTTTCAAAGTAATATCACATAATGTCCAATATAAGAGGCAATAAAAAAATGTTTTTTTGTTGTTTATTTTTAGCACAAGGAAGAATTTTGTGTACTGGTTATCAAAACAGTAACGCCCTTTCTACTTGTTTGTTGTCGATATTATTTTTTGGCTCTTTCATCACGTATGAGACCACGATATATTAGGGAGGTAACATAGCACAATATATTATAGAGATAATATAGAAATAATATAATTATAATACTATAATGATACTATGCTGCATTCTTTATGAAAATTGTATATGAATATATCGTGGTCTCATACGTGATGATATTCCCATTTTTTTCACATAATGTTATAGTGATCTTCACCATTCTCCATCATGTTTGCTAGGTAAGGAAAATATGCAGACAGAAAATTTGAGCAGAAAAGTCATTTATTTCGAGGAATATGCTTCCTTAATTAGAACGCTCGTTCCTCCGTTTACCATCCAACTTCTCAGTGAAGTCTCTTAAAAATGTTTGACTAAACGAAACCTAAGCCATAACTTGCTTACCCTAACAAGTAATTTATGATGGTAACGAAATGGCAGATAAGTTATTTACCTATGATAAGGCGTTTGTAAATCCGAGTTACCTCGAAGAGGGCAATGTTGAATGGACACGTTTGCTCACCAAAAAAATCTGTGGAAATGCGAGCTATCTGTTCCTTGTTAGGGACGATTAACGAATGCGAATTCATCGCTGGTGTTTGTAAGAATGGAAAATGCATGGACACTGCTGATAGTTTCCGCTGCATGTGTAACAATGGTTACAAGTTGTCGATGAGTGGGAAGAAATGTGAAGGTAGGTCCAGTGAATGAAAACAAGGTGTTTTTTTTATGTGTCTCTATCACAAGTTTTTTTATGTGTCTCTATCACAAGTTTGTTTTCTTTTGTCTAAACAACAGATAGATTTGGATAAACTGACCAGTTGAATACTGAAACCCTCTACTTGTGCCGGTGCCCGTTAGACCAAGGGGTCGGTTATAATTTCCCTTGAACGTTGGTTATTTTATGATAATGATTTTATGATAATTTTTTTGTGAGTGTTAAAGTTTGTTATTTGGTTATACCCTCTTCTTCTACAGACAAAGACGAATGTAGCGATGGTACATCAACTTGTCCAAATCAATGCCGTAATACCGACGGAGGTTATGACTGTGTTTGCCCTGACGGTTACGTTAGCAATGCTGATAAAACCGAATGTGTCGGTACGATTTTTTTTTCGTTTTAAACGTCAATAGTGGCGTCTATACCGACCTTGACGTAATCTACGAACTTCTGCAATGGATTTTTCTTGTTTTCTTTAGACGAAGACGAGTGTGCAACGGGCAACCACGATTGTCAAAACCTGTGTGTAAACACAGTTGGCGGATATAAGTGTACTTGTCCTCAAGGATTCCAAATGTCTGGTAGCACGTGTATCGGTAGGTGAAACCATTACAAAATTACAAAATTATTGGTCTGGAAGTCTGTTGTTCTACAATCAAACCTCTTTAATTCGAACTCTCCCTTATTCGAACTAATTTGAAAGGTCTCTTCATCTATGGTTTCCATGGAAATGATCCTCGGTAATTTGAACGCTTTATTACTGTTTTGATTCTACTGCATTCTATTGCCAGTATATTGCCAGCATAATGTAACTGTAGTTTGTTTTGCATTTAACTTTGATCACATGATAGAAAATAATTACTATGCATTGGTTGTAATATGTCATGTGATCAAAGTAAGTGATTGATAAAAGTTGCCTGTTGAAAAGATCAAAGAAAAAATGAACAATAAACTTTCAGATCATCATGGCTGCGTGAAAGTTGTGATGCTATTCTAGAGAAGGTTGTTACAAGATAATATGGATTCCTCCTTTTTTTTTCAAACGTTTATTTAATCGATTTAACTTTCTAAAGCGTAGTATACAAAATGATGTTTTTCATGGTTTATGTTTTCGTGTTGCTTCAGATACCAACGAATGCTTAGATGCCACTATATGCGGGTTAGGAAAATGTCGAAATGTTGATGGTAGTTACGAGTGTGTTTGTGGTAGAGGTTTCAAGTTTGATAAAGACAAAAAGTCATGCGTTTGTAAGTAAAAGTTCTATCAAATGATTTTCCTTTGTAACTGGATGTGCGTCCCTCCTTTTCGCTCAGCTTGCGGCGCTCAATTTCCTCTCGGTGATGCTTATCCAAAGAAATGAGGAATAAGAACATGTTGAAACTGATGACCAACCGACTACTGGCCTAGTGGAAGAGTGCTCCCCTCCAGAGCAGGAGGTGGTTGTTCAAAACCTGACTGAGGGTAACACTTAGATTGGCGAATGGCGGTTGAAGCAGACCTACTGCTTTAGATGCTCCAGGACTTCCTGGGCATGTCATTCTTTGATAAAAGTTCAAATGGAACTGAAGAGGCTATCCTGGGTAAACATAAGGGGTTAATATGTCCTCAAGGCTTTTTCCCTTACAATAAATCCGTAATAACAGCATATACGCACTGATAATAGAGGATTGTAGTATTTCTTCAGCTATCGTTGTGACATCCTGACACTTTATATTTTTATTTTCATCAGATATTACCGACGGAGATGGAAATGGTTGTCAGACCGGAACTGGTACTGGCTGTGGAACTGGTTGTGGCTTAGGTTGTGGTGGTGGATGTCCTCAAGGCTTTATCCCTTATTTTACACCATACGGTATTGCACAATGTGTTGGTAAGTTAAATCTTTGTGGAGGAGAGTTACATACGAGGGAGAGGTTCGAAAAGGTCTGTTAAAAAGACAAACTTTAATCTATACTTCTTCACCGTTTAGTAACTATAGCAACTATAGCATTGCATTGCGGTAGTTGTTGCATGTAATTGTGGGAGGTCAATTCTTGAATCTGTCGCTTGTTTGCTCAAGTTGTTATTTACAATGTATTACGTTTTGTCCATAATTACGAATGTGCCATGTATTTTTGTCGTGTTATCTTAGACGTGAATGAGTGTCGTCATAACGTATGTGGCCGTTCAACCTGCATCAATACAGTGGGCAGCTACCAGTGTCATTGTCCTGCTGGCTACTTGTATCGTAATGGACGTTGTCAAGGTAACTATAAAATGGTATTACAACAATTTCAAGATGGGTGGTTTATGATGAAAAAGATGGCAGCTTTTTGATAAAGTTGTTATTTTTCTTCTATTTCTCTTTTCTACTTCTTCTATTTTTTGTAGATACCAATGAATGTTTACGATCGCCATGTTCATATGGATGCAAAAACAGCCAGGGTGGTTTCGCCTGTCAGTGCCCACCTGGTTATAATCCGGTGCAAGGAGGGTGAGATTTTATCCTTTGATGCTTTTACTATGTACCTTGTTTAGCCTCGTTGATTCTTCCCCATCCTGTGATTCAGTGTAAGAGAACGCACTTTCGTGTGCGTTGGTTGCATGGAAACAATGATGGTTTCTGATGGCTACTTCGCAGTGGATAGTTCGATTTTCATGTTCTCTCCGACTCTAGAAACACGACTTTGAAAGTACTTGATTGCTGATTATAGTTGATGTAAAGATGTTTTTGCTACCATCCTTTTTTTACCATTTTTGATCAATTTTCATTTTTCAGCCATTGTGTTGCTACTCATGGTATCGCGTGCTTTTCCTGCGATACTTCAGATATCCCGAAAGACGGGATTCCCCTTGGAGGTACTACAGGACAAGGTCAATCCCAATCATCAACGGGTCACCAGTCAGCTGTCGGGAGTGGCACCGCCCCACTGGGTGGATCAAACGCTTTTTATCCACGATCAAGACAGCAAACTGGCTATCAAACTGCTCCAGGCGGTTATCAGTTGGGCGGTGTTCAACCAATCAATCCGTATGGTGGGCTTTACGGCTACCGTAGGCGTAGATCTATCAGACGTGATACGAAAGCAGTTGACGTCGTCGTAAGTACGAAGACAAAGCCGAATGTTCCCATTTTATGGATGGTCTCCTTACTGAAAGATATGACGGGTAACATGGCGTACAACATGATTAACGGCAACTACAGTCTGTTTGCGTTGAAGGTTGACGAGACGAAAGGAAGTACTAGCCTTTACACACTAAATAACCTTGTACCTGGTAACTACCAAGTTGTGATCGAGGGCGATTTGACCAGAGATAAAAATCACGTGAAAGAGATGTTGGAAAAAATTTACAGTGAAGGTGGTAAATTTTTACTTCGTGTACGTGTCCGCGTTGTTTAAAAATCTGGAGATAGAAAAACATAGTTAATTTTGGATGAGAATGAGAAACACGTTGCATTCAGAAACTTAAAACCAGACGCTTTCAAAGTCCTCTCATTAGCAACATAATTACAAACGTGTTGGATTGTACTGCCTAGAGATCTTTATGAAAATGAATATAATTGTAAGCTGGGTATCATCAGCAAATGCGTTTGAGGCAAATGTAAAAAAAATATATTAGCATAGAATAAAGATGTGTTCTGTGTCCATTTGTTTTTAATCTCTTTTGGGAGATGTGTACGAAATGTCCTTATTCGAACGTTTAATAGATTCAATATGGTAGATATAAAAGAAAATTTCGAATACATTTGTTTATAGAAACTGACATATAACAGCTTTGGCTCTCTATCTTCGTAGCTTTACAAATATGATTTTTTTATGTTTGCCTCCAATATTTACTGTGGCTGAATAAATTTTATGGAAAAGGGTGCTGTAAACAGGCTTATGAATTGACAGCCATTAAAATTGCCTTTAACAGTGATTGTTTACTGGTCTCGAAAGAAAACACGATGGGTGCTCCAGAGAAAGGGAAAGAAAGGGAACTCATTGGGACGTATAAGTTGGTTAAAAATTTTAGATTACTATTTATGTATGTATTGAAACGTGATAATGTTGTATATTGTTTTCAAAACTTTTGGGTTTTGTTTTTTATAACCTCCCTCCTTCGTATAACTGCTCGCCCAAGAGTAAAACAACCGCAATGATGCATAGCGAAAAATACATTAAAAATGATACTCTGATGAAAGTTGGGTGTCTTTTAAAACCTGCCGTCTACTAACAGATCTGGGCCTAAATGTTAAAAAAACGCCCCGACGTTATTTAGAGGATTAACCTTAATATAAGAAATTCGCCAACACAACAAAATAATATTCTCACTGCCTTTTAGGGACATACAAACAAACCCAAAGCGAGTAATTATAGCATTGCATTGTGGTAATTGTATGAGGTATTATAGAAATTTACCTAATTTAAAAGCCTGTGTGAAGCAAGTGGGTTTCGTGCGAAGCTTCAGCAGTTGGCTGGTTTTATGAATATTTAAAGCCTCAAGCGGTTCTAATTTTTCCTTTGAATTGTCGTTCTATTTACCCGGGAAAAGAAGAATTGGTGGGTCCAAATCTGAGCGAACGTTCTAAAGTTTCGGAGAAACTGATTATTCACGCCGATATGCTTACTCATTGGCACATTTGTAGACGACCAAGGTTGCCAAGTCTCACGGATTATCGGTGAGACTGAATGATTCCGAGCTCCTATCACACGATGGGAGCTACTTCTCTCTCACGGATTCTCAAAAAATCCCTTTGTTTATCACCCTTTCTCATGGATGTTTCTTATCTTCATATAGTTTTATGGTATGGTTGAGGAAATCGCTTATACATGTTGTACTATCTTAAAAGAGGCAAATCGAGAAGGTGATTACAAGATCACCTTTCTTCCCCCCGGTCTGTGCTGAAAAGTACATCTTGATTCGTGAAATATTTTTCATCCCGGTATTATATGTTAAAAAAACATTGTAACCCGAAATGAAAAAGGCGGTGAAAAAATGTGCTAACTGTGCATGGGGTGGCTCGGTGGATTTGATATTACATGATTTGATATTATATTACTTTTTGGCCCGGCACGCGAGATATCTAGGTTTGACAAACCGAGAGATCTCGGGGGCCGGGATGAAAAGAATACATACATAGAATAGCACTTTTAAAAACAAGAGAATCAATTAGACAAACCGAGATGTCCCGGATGAAAAGTGATCATGTAATCAGCCCGTTTTTAGTCATGATTAGTTTTTCAAAGACGTCTATTCTGTACACGGAGTGCATTTTTGGCAATCTACGAGGTCAAACTCAGGAGTTTTCCTCTTGTGGCAACTTTAGGGAAACAGGAGCAAATCGCACAGGTTGATATTTTCAACTTGGCATCCTTGATCGACTGATATAGGTATGCACATTATGCACAGACTATATCGGGGGGATAGGGCATGTGTTTCTTGTGTCCATTTCATGAGGCAATTTCCCAGACCAGAGATGACAAGCTCGGTAATGCGAAAATGACCTCTGTCCTGAAAATTATCATCGCAGGTCGCGAAAAGTTCATGATGGGACATAATATTTTTACAGCAAACATTATTTTGATTAGAAAAAATGTTACAACTGAGATAAAAAATATTTTCTGTCATGTTATGGTTTGGTATATAAGTTTGAAATTTTTGTCAGTAAATATGTATATTGTGTTCTTTTATGTTATGATAATGTGGTAAAAACTATACAGCTGTAATAGCTAGCTACTATATTTTACTATATATAGCTGCTGTGAAAGTTGGTGGTCCTATATATTCTAACTGTTCCTCTCAATATTTTCATAGTGAGTTGTTATATATATAATATATATGTATATTTAGTCACTGCTTTTAATATATAGATGAAGATGTATCCAGTGGCGGATTTACCAATTGGCAATTAAATTGCAATTATCCTTTTGAAAACACTTCTCCATAATTTTACACCAGTAAAATTGCTTTTCCATCTGCCGCTGGTATCTCGCTACTTAAACCACTTCACCATTTTATGCCGCTATTATTATTTGTATTATATGTATTATAATTATTATTTTATTATTATATTATTCTCCTTAACTAAGCTAATTATGATTATATATTTTAATGTTAGTTCATAATGCTTATTATTATAGTGAAGAGAATATTAACTATACAAACTAGAGATTCAGGGAAAAGGAAAGAGATTTTGTTTAAAAAGTGAATGTATATAGCTTCACAAAAAACCTTCTCATTGAAAAAAGAACCATTTTATAATGTTTAAAAAATTATGTTTTTTTTTATCATTTTGTGTGTTCAGAGAGCGTATATTCTCGTCATTAAGTTCAAAATGAAACAATAAATTAATGAAAAATATTAAAAAACATAAAAAGAAACTTATATATTAGTAAATAAAGTTGACCCAATAGTTTAAATTTAAAATATCACTTAATTATTGGGGGTAGATTCAAGAGGAGTCTCAAAATCCAAAAACATGAATGAAATGTTGCTGATATTCACGCATGCTGGTAACACCATAACTTTTTTACTACTGGAACGGAAAGATTGGCCTTTGGGGTTGAAAATAAGACTTTTAAATCCCTGTTTTATGTTATATGGGGCATCTTCCATACCTCGGTGTGAGAATATATTCTTGCCATGTTTATAATCAGCTGTTATCAGAGTTGGCTTGCATCATGATGTAATGCTTATAAAAATGTTATGAGTAGTATCAAGGGAAATATGTGGCAAAGAAAAGAAATAAAATGCCATGAGACACTCGTGTGTTCCTTTGGACTATTACTGAGGGTGGTTTTTTCGGTATCCACTTATTCTAACTGTTTTGTGTTTTATCTCGGAATTGTTTTTGAAATTTCAACTAGGTTTTTAGTGAATGTCACGAGAATATATGCTCCTTCCTTAATCAACGTCGCAAAAAGTGTTTATATAAATGGAGTTACTTGTTAACTCATTTTATTTGAACCCATGTTTGATGATGTTTTCATTACTAGTCCCCTTTGCCTCTATTATTTTCTGTTGCTTAGTTATTGTGGTTTCTGTCTATGACTTTTGGTATACCTTTCGTTTTGTCCGTTCATTTCTTCTGTGTTGCTTGTTTTTTGCTCCCCCTCCTCTTTTTCTGTTTCATGTTTCATTTTTTCTTTTCTTTTTTTCACTCTTTTCACTTTATAGTTTTATATACACTTAATAGTATATATCTGCACCTGATTTGCACCTTACACTATCATGTGGTACAGATGCACTATAATTATTAAGTTTCATACAAGTACTTTTTGTCCAACCTTCTTCATGCACGCACACACGTGATGCTATGTGTACCAACCACATATGCACCACTCGTTTAATCAAGGATACTTTAAAACCACATCCCCCCCCCCCAAAAAAAAAAAAAAAGAAGAAGAAGAAAAGTGATTGAGTGATGTTTATAAAGTAATGTCCACAATATAGTTATTCACTGATCTTTAGTTCTACTTTATATGTCAGGTGTTGCTCATGTTACAATATACAATAGGGATGTAGCGATGTAACAGTTGCATTACACATGTATATGATACGGAGGCATGATTGTGCCAAGCCTTGAAATTTTAATATTTTAGGTTTTTAGGTTAACAAAACGTAGGTTCCGTACTAAGCAAGTTCAGGGAACCTACATGAAAATGGGTTCTGCAAGAAAAAGGTTCCGTGAAAAGAGCTCTGCAGGTTCTGTAATCGGTTCCATAAATAGGTTCTGTTGCTACAAGCGAATTACCAAATTCGTATCTTCATTTTTTACATGTTTTTAGTTTTATTATGAATTATGGCTATTTCATTTCAAGATAAAATGCAGACTTAGTCTTAATTTGTCTATCTAATCCATAACTTGATATACCAAGTATTAAAATGCTCATGACAAGTAAACATTAACTTCCACTTACCTTTACCAACGCAATTGCGGCACTCTTTCTGGGATTACATCATCATTTCACTGAAAGTAACCACAATTAAAAAAGTGCCACAACAGCACTGGTGAAGGACAACAAAAATCAAATCAAAAATCAAACTTTGTGTTTTCCACAATTGCAAATCAAAAAAAACATGTAGCCACAAAAATGTATGGAAACATATTCAAACGTTCTACAGATTAGACCTCCATGAACCGAAACAATCGTTACTACGAAATTTGAAGGCTTGCCAAGTGACAACGGTATTATGAGTACTGAATGATGATGTATTACATATGTGAAGGAATCCGAGATGGATGTAAGTGATGTGGCACATATATGTATTTACTTTGTGTGTCATCATATATTGGCTTAGTGTCTTCCCCATAGTAATAAAAAATTAAACAAATCTACGCTTGCAATATTTTACCAGACTAAAGTCTATTTTTCACAAATCGTAATATATATTATCCCATTAATATATTTACATTAATTTACATTTTAATTTAAAAATTTCATATCCTTTCTTGTGTAAGATTTAATATTTCTGTCTTTCATTGTTATGTCATTATTTTATAAAGGGATTACATGTAATTAAGTTTTTCAATATAGAGTAGAACAACATTACATCCTGTTAAAGTAATATATGAGAATATTATCCCATTTGTATGAAACCCATAGTTACATTTATGTGCAGAAAACAGGAAATTGATCAGAGACAAGAAGTATAGATGATAAAAGAAAAAAACACAACAAGGATGGAAGTGATGTACGTCATAAAGTGGGATAGTTGTTAATGGCACGTTTAATTCAGCAGATGATGTGACATTAAAATTCATTCATTTTATATTAGTTTTTATGCTTATTATGAATTATTATATTAATTTTATATTAATTTTTCAGGTCTTCCAATTTTTTAAATTCCTGTTTGTACGTGCTTTATTGATATTTTTTTATTATGTTTGTTTCACCAGTACTTCAAAATAGCAATATTTTTTAGAATAATACTTTCAAATATAATAATGAATATTCTCTAGGTCTTCAAATACAAGCAATACGGCTTCCATCGTTAAAAATGAGTGAAAAGACAAACAAGGAATCTAAAACAATAGTTTCTTATAACGACTATGTTGAATGCTAATGAACGAAAGATATATTCAAAGCAAAAGACGGATGGAAACAGTTCACTCGATCATCCAGAAAAATCTTCAAACAACACTGGTGTTATTGTTGTCTTGTTACTGAGCACTGTTGTCGTAGTTTTGCTTGTTGTTGTTGTTGTCATTTACTGGTATAAACGACGAGAAAGGAAAACATTTTATAAGAAAGTAAGTGTTCGGCACAGGCCAAAGCTGACGATCTCATTACCACATGGAGAGATTGCAAGGAAGAAATTTGAAAAGCAACCTCAAGTGTTTGAAGAGAAGCCTAGCCAACAAAGAGATACAGACTTAGTTGTACCAGCAACACCTGCTACCCCTAGCACTCCTTATACACCTTTTTCATATTCAGGAAATAGTACTTTGAAATATTCTTTTAATCGGTCTATTTCGGTACCTTCTGAAAATGTGTTTGTAAGTAAAGACCGTGATGCTGATGGCTTATGGAGGCAGGCAGTTAAGAAGGCATCTGCTACGCAATTTTTAACCACTAAACCAAGAACTTCTGATGGACAAGTTATGTATTGTGCGAATGGAAAAATGAAGTTTTCCTTAAGATATAATCAACTTGGTCAGAAAGAGCTTACCGTTAAGGTAAGGTAAAATTATTTATATGTTTGTGAGCCACAGATTCAACTGTTTATATCATATGTTAATGTGCTTTGCTGGGTATGTTCTCAAATGTTGATTACCTCTCCTTACAGTTGCTCGAGTTCATTGATCTCCCATTATCAAGAGAAACAGGTATCTCTGTACCATTTGTGAAGGTTTATTTGTACCCACAGACTGCTCATATCAATACTAATCCTGAAAAAAATAAAAGCGGGTTTCGTGTCGAGATACTGAGTTTTCCAAGAGAAAATGTATGCTCCTTCGTTGGTTGTCCTATTGACAAACTGTGCAGTTCTGCATTGAAATTTGTGATTTTGGATTACGATCGTTTTTCGAGAAGTGAATTTGTGGCTGACTGTGTTATTCTGCTGGACGAGGTATCTCTTGAAGGTGACGCTATCACAAAACATCTAAGCATAAGAAGAATGTTCCCAGTAAGTTTTTTTCATTTTGTAATGGGAAGTGCCAAAAGAATTTCTTCCCTTCATTGTCCAAAAAGTCAGCCCTGATATTGAGATACTAAGCATTGTTCAAACATCCCTGTATTTCTTTTTATTATTTTTTCACGTTTAAGTGGGAAATAATTTAGAGTTTGATATGGTTGAACTTAGTTAATTATTGCCTTTATGCCAACATTAATTTGATCTCTGTATTAACATAAACATTAGATAATTCTCTGCTCCAGAAGTCTGTTGTCAAGTTCTATTGTTGATATTTTTAACTTGAATGGTCTAATTGTGGTTTGTTGTGTCTTCACTTAAATTACATGATAGTTAAAATAATTACAGCATTGGTTGTAATATATCACGTGATCAAAGTAGATACATAATAAAAATAACCTAAGATCAAAGAAAAAATGGATAGTATGTTTTCATAATAGGTTTCCAGACCAGGCAATTTTCTAATGACTGTGGTGTTAATAGATTGTGTAGTTGAGCTTTACTAACGGCAAGTAATCAATCTCTTTTCTCTTTCTGTCACAGTGGCAAACTATATCGTAGCAAAAGCAATATATACCCTACGAGGGAAAATTGGAGAAAATGACCCAAATTTTTAATAGCCTGATACTGTTTTAATAAATGTTACTGTGGGCTTAAGAAAGTTTACTCTGGGAAAAGTGCCCAACTGTTTTAACCCCTATTTTTTTCTGATAAGGTATTCTACCTTTATGGATTGTTTTGATGTAACTGCTGTCATTTTTGCACGACATACTTTAGAACATATGCAAAACACTTTTGCCATTTTGTTTTGTTACATGTTTTCGAAGTTCGTTTTGTTTTTTGTCAAGATTTTATTTGACAGTTGAAGTTCCTTTGAATAACAACACGGTCAAGACTCACAGCATCCTTCTTTTACGAGTTTTCTAAATTGATATTTTTTATCAGCTTGAATGGAAAATCTAAAAACGTATAGTTCAAAATGTTGTTTTTAAGTAAAACAGTTTCCCTATAACATAATATATGTTAGGTATTATGAAGTTGTACATGTTTTTATTATTTTTCTTTTTATGATTATTTCTCGTATATTTATCATTATCCTCTCCCAAGCAATCCTTCCCCAAGCAATCCTTCTCCCTTCTTTTATTGTCTATGTCATTTTCAGGACAAAGATGTTGGAAGTTTATTACTATCTCTGTGCTATCAACCAAACGGTTCTCGCATATGCATCATCGTGTTAAAGGCCAGTGGACTACCCGAAGGAGAGTCTGGACACTTCCCCGGTTGGTTTTTTTTTCTTCATATAATCCATTGTATCAAGCTGACTGTATAAAGCTGATATGGAAGTTGTTACCATCATTTTTCTGTAAACGGAGGTTTCAATATGCTTCAATTCACTTAGTTTTTGCGGAAACATTTATTCCGTACAGACGGCTCTGCAGGGAAAAAGTTGTCTCGGGACAATAATAAAAAAATGAACAGGAAAAATTGGGGGAAATGGGTGTATCTAGGGGGTTATTTTTATCCTTATAAGAACTACTTTTACAACTTTCTCAACATCTGTTTTTGAAGCATTTAATTGTATTCGTATTAGAACTTTCGCAGGAACGACAACACGTGACCCTCTATTTCGGCATACACGCCTCTTCATAAGAATACTTACTCAATTCTGATGAAGTCTTCGAACGTTCTTAACTTTTTATCTTTGAAAAATGTTTATATTCTTATTGGACAAACATGTTCTTATTAAATATCCAAGTTGCTTTTATGAACAGCATGGTTATATTATTATATAATAATTATACGTGTTCTATTCGTTCGATTTGTTTATTTCAGATCACTTTGTGAAGATCAGTTTGCTTCGTAACGGTACGGTCCTGGACAAAAGAAGAACACGCGTGGTGAAGAAGAACATCTGCCCGGTATTCAACGAAAGTCTAGTTTTTCCCGTAGATTGTCACGGCACGAGAAGCCTGGTCTTCATTTTTGATGTCATACGTTACGATTCGAAGATCAAACAAGAAAAGGTAGCCAGTGTGATTCTTGGAAATCACTGTTCGCACAGACAAGTTACTCCACATGAAATCCAACATTTTAACGAAATGCTGCAATCACCACAGAGGCAAATAGCTGAATGGCATAAGTTAGTTGTCTAGTCTCCTGTTATGGCTTGTCTCTATTTCTAGATTCAAATCAGTACAAAAAAGTATTTCTGTACGAAAAAAACTCTGTAAATTTTTGGTGAAGGGAAGCTTTTTTACTACAAGCCGATTAAGGCTTTGAGCGCCACGGTGCAACACTGGTGTGTGCATATATACTGCCATATTGCGACATAGCATGTGTCTGATGACAATGCCGTGAAGCCGTGTATGAAAAATTGTGTGCAACATTTCTTGTAATCTTTGTTCTGAAATTTTGTTTTAAGGAAGTCCTTTCAATGGATTTAGACAGAATTAGTGGGAATTAATTTGTAGAAATTAATTTTGTTGCATTGTAGATAAATAAGCACGTGGCTACATGGCGAAACTTCACAGGTGCAGTAATATTGCATTGCCTGCGCCCAATAATGTTGCATCGTGGCCCCAAGGCTTTATTCAATTAAAATGTTATTTCTTTTCTTCCAACCGTTGTCGTGTGAAAAGAAACACGAGTTATGAAACCATTCTCTGATATCTGTCATTTGCAAAACAGTTGATTTTGGTTTCCTTAAACATTTTCCCTTTGATATTAATGTGTCGTCACCATCTACGATGAACTGTTTAATTTTTCACTGTACATCGTTTCTGCAACAAGTTCGTCTCAAGCCAGTTTGAATAATTTTTTTACAGTTCATATAAATCTAAGAAATATTTATTTATATTTTCAGCATTTTATAAATTTTTACAATCAAAAATTTAGTCATGTTTATAATAAATTTTATAGCTAAATTTCAAATTTTTTGTGTTATTACTTTTTGTTTGTGTGTGTGTGACCATTCACGGTCAAAACTCGATAAAGTTACCTTATTCGCACTAATTTTCGCGCAACGAACCTCAAGTTTAATTTCGCGCGTATTAATTTTCGTAAAAGGGGTAGCATTTTTTTTATGAAACATTGAACAAACCTTTTCCCCACATGATTACATTCGAATTTAGTAGATTTACAATGTAATTTAGTCCCGTCCATGTTCCGTCTGCATTCAAAGAAAAACAAGAAATGTTTTGCATATATACAAATCGCGTGAAGGAGGCTCGACACGTGTAGGGATTAAATAAAAGTTCTGCTGCAACTTAATTGGTGATTACTGAAATCTTTAAAGGGATTAGGGGAAATTGTTCAGCTGAAGCAAATTTTATTCATGGCAATTTCTTCTTCAGATTACAATGAATGGTTCATATTCATATAGTATTATTATATGATTTTTAAATAATTATTCAATTTTAAACATTGAGACAAGTAGTTCTTTTATTTTAGTATTACCATTCTTTAGTGTTCATGTGTAAAAAATTCCAGCCAGGTTAGAAGCAGGCCAGCTTTCTTCATATGAACGTGAGTTGAAATATGTCTCGGTAAAGCGAGCCAGCCCACCCACCCAGGTGTTATCAATAATAAACCTGTAAGAAATTTTAATTTTGAAATAAATCAAGATCTTTTATTCCTTTTCCCAAGTAAAAAGTTTGAAGTTATCCGAACAAAGTAGCTGAAGAGGGACACTATAAGGGAAAGACCGCGCAAGAAAACGTTTGTTCAATTTATTGGAGGTTTGAGTTAACAGGTGATTTCAAGGTTCACAAGGTTCACCAGGAAATAGTTTAAAGATTAAAGTTGGAGTAAATCCAGTGTTTGAGTTTCCAAAAGTCAACTGTATGTCAAAATATGTAACAAAATAGTGAGGTTGGAAAGATTTTGCAATAAATAAATTCTATAAAATGTATATAGGTAATAAAAAAATGCAAAGAGTTGTCTTTATTGTGTATTTTTATTGATTTCCGAAGCCGTTTCTAACAATTAATGTGACAAATATTCAATTTATCCTTATGGTGTCTGTGGGATTGTCTTCTTCAATACTATTTAATGGTTCTGTTGTAACAACCCTGTGAAGAACCAGATTGTAATCGCAATTGACACTGATGAAGATAGTGACTAACTTTGAACTTCCGTAACACCTTCTAAGTGTTTCACTTACTTCCCAAAGAACGTATAATAGGCGAAGAATTGTCTTTGATGTTTTCTTTTTATCACACAGGGATTCGTTAGAACACTGTTATGTTCATCCATCCAACAGTTGATCCAGGTATAGACTGGTAAATAATGTTAAGGTTTTTACTAAAAAGCGACCAAATTCGGCAGTCAAAAGTAACAAATTCTATTCTTTTGACTGCCAAAGGATGGTAACTTCGGCCCGCTTTACAGTAAAAACGTAAACATTATTTACCCGTCTATTGGTATAGCGCGTATAACAATTTCACATTGATTTTTATATAATTCAATAATATTTTCCATCATCATTGTCCTACTAAAAGCCTATTAGTCTTTATTAACTTCTTCGTTTGACAAATAATGAACAATATATACCTCTCAAATTAATGAAAATTTCATCATTTTGTTGGCCAACAAATCAAAATCACAAAACTTTCTCTTTCTGTCCTTTCTGTCATATCATCATCAAGGTAGCTAGCTAATACTTGAAACTATATCTAAATGATAGCGTTGCCTCATGTCAATATTTTTTTGTTAGGAGCTAGGTACTGTTAATACAGCCAAATTCAATTATGTGTTAAGATACATGAAAGTCTTGCATTTCATGGAGAGGAGCTTTAAAAAAGAAAAGAACTTTCCATTTCCATCCATGTGAATGTGAATGGCTAGCCTTTACTCCCAAACTCCATATCAATCCCCTTTATATCATGCATACATAAAGCCAAGGCTAAATGATTTAGGCTGTGATTTGCAGATCTATGAGCTTGCAGGCTATTTTTTTGGTGACACGACAGCGACGAACGCTTTGCTTTTCAAACACCTCGCGCCTATACGCGATTTGAATTATTTCCTCCTTAAGTTTTACTGTTAACGAGACATATATTGTCTAAATATGTGAAAGAAATGTCAAAGGCCTTTAGTTTCTATCTTTCTTCCTGATCTTCTGCAGCTGCTACTCTTGTAACAATAGTAACTTTCATTTTTTCATTTTTATTTATTTATTTATTTACAGTTGGTTGCATAGTTTAAGCCATCGTATCAGTAACGCACTAGCCTATTTTGAGCCATCTACTGACTGCAAACTGGACGTCGGGCAAGTTAGAGCAATGCTATACGTATTTCTGGCAGTTAGTCAACTTTCAGAGATGCAAGTCGGCGGGCAGAAGGACCAACCGTTTACGGATGGAAACCCAAGGATTCAAAACTCTGGGTTGCTAACCTACTTACTTATTCAGAAAATGTTTTATTCCTTGTAACAACTATTAACTAATTCAAATTTCTCTGTGTAACAGTCTAACATGACGCACCCTCCTTAAAAGGTATTATTCCTTTCCACTATTACTCTCAAAAAAATAAAATCATCGAATATCAAATGGAAAATAGTACAATGGGCTTTCTTTAAAGTGGACACCATTCATTAGTGAAAGGGAAAAGTGTCCGCTTTATGGAGGTGTCCGCTTTATAAAGACTCCATTTGAAAATAGATATTTGGGGAACGCATTAATCAGAGAGAAGGATACGGACTAGAGATCCCAGACCAATTCAATTTCATAGGAAACGAAAAAGCTGTAGTTATTGACCAAATAAAAATTTCAATTTAGAAGAAATATATGTAAGAATATCTTGCATGAAAATTGTCTTTTTAAATCCTGTGTCCGTTTATTTTTTGCACGTAAAGTGTCAGTCTTTATAACTGTCCGCTTCATAGAGACATTTAATAATAATAACAATAATAATAATAATAATAATAATAATAATAATAATAATAATAATAATAATAATAATAATAATAATAATAATAATAATAACGGATTATATTTCAGTTCCAAAACATTTATAATTGGCTATTCTACTGAAATAGCGTAAGATAAGCAGTATTATATGCGTGTTGAATAAAAAAAAAATATAAACAAATTTTTACATATTTGATTCTATGAGAGTTTAACCGTCAATCCATCTGTACATTGAGTAACTGTCCGCTTTATAGAGAGTCCACTGTACTATGTTATAGAAGAAAGCGCTCGAAACGCCGATCAAAAAAATATAATGGGATTCTATGTTAACGACAAACCGTCACTTAGTTGATGTTGTTGATCAAAGCTTTTACTGAAGTCATGATGTGACGTCACAAATCCAAAAGCCTCTAAATGTTTCCCACATGCCCCGTGGCCACTTTGGACCCCAAGTGACGTCAGTTTGTATACGTTATCGAGATACAGGAAAACAAAAATCAAGAAATGCTTGCTGAAGACGAGGAAGAAAAGAAGCATGATGAGTGAGCATTCCAAGAAGAAAATCCAACATTCACTCCGCTGGTACTTCTACTTCTACATGGCGAGAGAATGAAGTAGTAATACAGTATAACCCCGTTAAGTCGGACTCTCAGAGGACCGAAATAATCGGTCTGACTTATCGGGAGTCCGACCTATCCGAACTTCGTCTTAAGTCAGACTCTACTTATTTAGATCCAAGGGGGACAAGGTTTTAGTCCGACTTAAAAAAAAGTCTGACTTAAACCGTGTCCGACTTAACGGGGTTATACTGTATTACAACGTCACAAACAATATCTTATGTTAGAAGTTACTGCGTTCTATGCGGACACTCAACTGACAAATTTTATGTGTAATATTAGATATTATTAACCCTTTTGCGGGCAGTTTTCGCCAGTGTAATTTTGATTTTCCTGGAAACACAATATGATAGCTTCAAATGTAAAGAACCTCATAAAATATGGCGGGTATTCACACGCTCGGTCGGTACTTAGACCTCGGGAAACATTTTCCAGTAAAGCACTCCACAAGCGGTTATTATTGTACAGTGGAACCTCTAATAACGGTCGCCTCTATTCAATGGCCAGTATAAAATGGTCTCTGCCGCTTTCCTAGTCAAACTACAAAACCCTTTTTCAATGGCCACCTAACGGTCTATCAGCCGTTTTGTGTTGGCCCAATGGACAAATGTAACCTCTATTAACTGTCACATATGGTGTTTTGCATTATCAAAGAATAAAAAAATAAGACTTTTTACATAATTTTATTCTCTTCAAAAAACTAAAAATGTCTCATTTCATCCATTGTCTGGTCACAATCATCATAACGTATGAGATAAGTTTCTAAGTGTATCCAAGTAAAACATATCCGTTACGCAGAAAGGTTAAGGATATTGAAACTTCCAACTCTACAATATCGAAGATATCGAGGCCACACGATCGAAATGTATAAACTTACCCATGGATTTTATGAAGAACATTCAAGTCGAAAACTATTAAATATCTCCAATGATTCACGATATCAGTTAAGAACACATCAGTTTACCATTTATAAAGAACCATATCGAAAAGCGATACGCAAATCATCCTTCAAGTGTCGAGTAACTGACCAATGGAATAACCTGCCATCGAAAATCGTAAATGCACAAACACTGAACTCGTTCAAAAATCTGTTAGACAACCTTTGGGAAAATGACGGAATAATGTTTAATGTGGACTTAGATCTCTATGCACTGACGTCATCCTATCCATGGACGTCCTATCAGACAAAATACCGACAGATTAACGATTTGTAAACGAACCTGGTACCAGAGGTCTTATCCCAGAAACCTGTTTATTATTATTATTATTACCACATCTCCCCCCGCCCCTCCCCCCCCCAAAAAAAAATAAAAATAAAAAATAAAAATAAATAAATAAATAAATAAATAAATAAATAAATAAATAAATAAATAAATAAATATAAAATTTGAATGTGTCAAAAACAACTTGCACAAGGCAGATTTCAACATTTCAACATTGATAAGTGGGGGAGCGGGGGGAAGTTTTGTCCATGATTGCAGTTCTTCTGCTTTTGACTTTGGAAGGATTAGTTAATATTATTAATTATTAATTATTCATTATTTTAGGTTAAAATTATTTTTTTTCTCACAAAATCTTTTCCACAAAACCACTGAGGTTGCTACGGTGGCCCATAAGGGAAAACGTTGGTCATATTAAATTTCAACACTGTTAAAAGAATTTTAATGCTTCGCTGCTTTCAAGTTAAAAAAAATACTTCGTTTATTATTTTCAAACGTACAAGTTCTTCCCACTTATAAGTCGACTTCTAACTAGTTGGACTAAAAAAGCAAACCTGCCCTTATGCAAAATCCGCTTATCCAGAAATTTGCAGAAATGTTGACCGCCCCGTACAGATGACCTGAAAGTAGAGAAAATAAATTGTTGGAATGATTTTTTTTATAAAATCCTTTTCCGGCATAGGCTAAGGAACAATATCATGAATTTTCGGTTAATTTTCGGTTAACGGTCAATTATTTCAAAGTTGACCGCTTTTTAAAAATAGGTAGGGTTGATTTTACCCGGCCCGGTTTTTTATGGACAAAATTATCCCGGTATGAATAGGGTTAAGGATGCATCTGATCAAAATTTGCTTGATCCAAGCATCGATTACCATGGCGACTGTTTAAGATTTTGTTTTATGTTCAATGTGGAACAAGGTGAGAAATGCAGAAAGCCCATCTGGACGACCTGATGTTCTCTTCTAAACAGGTTTCCCTGAATATAAATTTTCTATCACCGTTGACGACGTGCAAATGGTAGAAGAAACGACAAAGATCCCTAACCTATTCGGCTGTTCCAATGAAATTGTCAAAAGATTGTCACAAATAGCTAAATCTTGCAACCTGATCATCCCTGCTAATCAACCATAACAGTTTTTTCTTCGGCATTTTGTTTGTGTAAACGTTTATTGCATGGAGTACTTTAAATTTTTAAATTTAACACTTGTTGCGTGTTCCATTCGTTTCTGTTCTCCAATTCTCTAATGTGCGGACAACTTTGGTACAAAGATTTTTGGCCGCTAATACACCTTTCCCGAGTACACGGCGTTTAAACAGAAATTCGGGAAAGGTGTATTATAGTTGTCCGTTTGTATTTTTAACCTACCTTTGTTATAGAAATGATCTTCAGTTGTTAACACAAAGAAAATATCGAACACGAAATATTCCCTGTTGCAATTTATCGAGACAATATCATCAAGGAATATATTCAACAATAGACCTTTCCCGAATTTCTGTTTAAACGCCGTGTACTATGGCCAATTTACCATGTTCCGCCTCGTTTTCAATATCAAAATTGCTTTTTACTGGCACTACGGGGAATTGACATAATGGTAACTCCCTCGTCAGTTCTTATGATAGAAGTATTTCAGGAGACTATTAAACATTTAAAGCCCCATTGCCGCAATGTATGTCGGCAAGTTTGTGAACCTTGACCTCCCGTTCTTGAGGCAAGCATTCAGCTACTAGGCTCGCTACAAAAGTCGTCATTGTGGGCCCTTTGTCATTAAAATCAGAGTTAAACTACAAATGATCCAAATGTTCCAACTAGTGGTAGAAGGGTTATTGTATAAGTTGTAAAGCTTGAAAAGAAAAGAAGGATTTTGTATGAATTTAAATGGAACAATTGCAAAGATAAAAGTTTTCAATATTTTCTGATCAATGTGTATGTCCCAAATGGGATGCACTGTTTTATTAAAAGTCAGTAAATATTTCTAAATATTTATGATATTTCAAGAAATTAGGAAGAAATGATGTAATGTAGAGTCTTTGTGAAATAAATGATTGTAAGAATTAACAAAGTTAGCAAGATTTTTGCTCCGCTCGCAAAAAGTGAATTCAAAAGACCAATCAGGCTATTTTTGAAAAAAAATAACACGTAAAAAAGCATAATTAGCATAATTAGGGCCATAGAAAGAGACATGAGCAACACACCTGACATTGCTATCTACTGCGTAATAAAAGTATCAAAATAAAAAACGTTAGAAACGTTTAGAATTAAAAAATTGGCAAAAAAACACAACCCCTATAATGCTTTTTTTGTCATTTTTGTGCATTTTTGGAGCTCTTTGCGCGAAAATTTGAACGAATATGGTAGCTTCATTAAAAGCCTAGTGTCCACCAGTGGGATAATAGTATTTACAAAATATTTTGCGATAAGTTTGTTGGACAGATATCGTGATAACACAGCGTTAACATCCCATTATATTTTTTTGATTGGCGTTTCGAGCGCTTTCTTCTATAACATAGTACAGTGGACTTTCTATAAAGCGGACAGTTATTCTAAATCTTTATCACGAAATCTTAACTTATAATAATAGGCAACTTTAAACAATTATAATCATTCATTCGTGATTTTCAAGATATGTGAACAGAAGGTCTTTTGTTTCTTAGTTTCATATTAAAATTTTCTGCACACAGCTTTTTTTTAAAGCATGGTTTTTAAAAAGTTCTTGCAGTTAAAAGTAAGTTGCATGCGCATGCGTAAATTCTATTCTATTACTGGTATTAGCCTCTACATTGATATAATTACACATTTGCCTGGTACGACACTGTTGTTACATATCTATTTATAGTTGAAACGGAAGACCCCACAACACACCTCCACCAATACCTATTCTGGCTTTTATGAGGTATTTTCTTAAAAATGAACTGTTTTAAAATGTTTTTTTAGATAACAGTAGGGTGGGTTACTACTCACGTTCATATTGATATCTAAGTAAATAATATCCTTGTTTACCAATCTCGATTTACCATATTTTGCACTACTAAATGCTTGCTGCATTTGAACAAGTATAACCATGTTCTAACAAAGCGTAGGGATTTATTTTTGTTGATTCTATCTCTCCTTTATAATGCTCACTGTCCCTTTCAGAGTCTCTTGTTCTCGGATTAAGGGCAACCATTTCCATTACATAAGTCTATTTATACTTCTATAAATTCCAAACTATTCGTTCAATTCAAATAAATTTCTTCTTCCACGAGTAATTACTCAGCTGCTTTTGCATGTCGAAATTTGCGTGATAACATGATGCAATTTAGTTTCCACCATGAGATAACAACTTGTTATCCAATGTTATCTCAGTGGAAACTACGCTTAAGAATTTTGTCAACAGAAACGTTCACGGAAAGAGTATTTTGATTAAATTATGATGACTCTCCATAGTGAGCTTGGAGGGCCTTAACTATTTACGATTTCAAAAGCCAAGTTCAATCTTTTTGCTGCTGAGTTAAGGCCGTTAAGGCTGTTTTATTTGTACTTTTTATTTGTGCTGTGTGTTTTTTTCGGAATTTTTCGGAAATGCTTATGGTTATAATACCGATTTACAACACCATCACATTTTAAGTAGGTGCTGTTTTTTTCGAAATGGCGTTTAACTTGGAAGAAGGACTTATGGGCATAAAATGTGACGCCAATATCATTTCTTATATCCTGTAAAACAGTGTAATATTCGTGATAATGCATAGACCATACAAATTCTTTTACCAAAATGTTCTCATACAAAATCATTTCGAAAAAAACCAAAAAAAAGGAAGCTAAGCTAAACTATAAGTAGACGGAGGTCAACTTAGGTAAATGGCTTAATATATAATACAAATCTTAAAATTTTAAAATAAACTCGGTAACAATACACTAAAGATTTAGTTTCAAGGACTGCACACAGTTAATTCAGAATTTTCTTTTTTTGAATCTACACTGACAAGTCAGATCCTCAAAAATAACATTGGAGAAATTTGATTGCTAAATACACACACCTCAGTTAGAATATATTATATATACACTCCATACGAAATGCTTTATTTATGTTTATTTCAGTGCTTTTTAAGGTTTTTCATTTCTTCAGTCGTAGTGGCTTCCTTATGTTGTTTCAAGAGCTCATCACCAGCAGTTATACCCCACTGAGCTGGATCACTCATCGCAGAGCAATATGGGCGACCACTTGCAGGTTTTAAATTTTTCCAATAATCTTTATGTGCTCTAAGATTAATTGGAAAGAATAATAAAAATTAGCAGACATTTTTTGAAGATCACAATTATTGGATTAAAAAAAACAATAACATAGATAGAGTGACTCACCTTGCACGCACCCATGGCTTAGTGTGCTGTTCTAAACCTTTTCCCCAGAGGTCATGTTTCTTGGATGACTCAGGAAGAAAGCCTCTTTCTTCTGATAACTAAAATATAATAAAAATATTTATTTCATTTCCAGAAGTTCAGGTAGTATCAATTGCTCAGTTTTGCGGGTATACATTTATATACATTCCCTAAACTTCATAACAAGCACTTGCACTTCCTTTCATTGATTTTAAATGTATACCTCTTCGGAGCAAGCTCGGATGTGGTATGATTCGAAGCCACAACATCCGCCAATATAACGTACACCAAGATCATAGGCTTCTCGAGCATAACGATGCATGTCCCAACGTGTACATACGCGAGGTTCCAAACCTTAAAATTTGAATAATATTGGAAGTTGAATGTTATTAATTCAGAAATGCACCATTGTAAAGACACTGACAAAAAACATTTTCAACTTACCAAAAGGAAATTCTGGTAAATCAATAAAGCCTTGTTTTTTACAATCTGGTGTCAAGTAACCTAGAGGTTGACACATCAAATGAACTTTTAAACCCGCTTCATTTAAGGCATCTTTCATTATCTTCATTGTTTTCAAGGATTCGAATGGTCCAAAGTGGCAATTTGCACCAACAACATCTGCACCAGCTTTGCCCATTCTGACAGCGCATTCGGCAGCACTAACACCATGCATATCACCTTCCGGCCCAATACACATGTTAGCACACAGAGGTTTATTTGCCTCCTTTAAAGTTTCTATGGCCCATTCCATTTCTTCAATGTGTTCATAATACTAAATTATAAGATGATAATAGATTATACAATAATGCAAAATCAAAGATTTATTACTGATTTCAATTAGCTAAAATTCATTGAAATTACCTCTGCAATTAAGAAATCCACACCTTCCTCAATAAAACATTTTAACTGTTTGCGTATTTGTTCTTGCACAGCTGCTTTTCCAAGGCCACTAAGATATGCTGGTGTTTGACACACTCCACCAGCAACAAGAGCATCACCTTCATCAGCAACTTCTCTGGCAATTTTACAAGCTGCTTTGTTTATTGCAGTAACCTGATGATAAAATGCCAATACATTACTGACCACTCATCAATATAAACAACAATACAAATTTCAAAAAGGTAATATAATAAATATACATACTCCATGTTTAGAAGCAGCCTGATTTCCACGATTTTCTAACTTATCTTCACTGGCATAAAATGTAAATGTTTGCATAACATTTGAACCAGCCCGGAGAAATTCACGATGTAGTTGTTTAACTAAAAATATGTTATATTACTTTTCATTGTGAGTTTTGAAAGAAAACATTTTACACAACTAAAGAAGAGAGGGAAAAGGAGAAAGGAGGAACTTCTGTTGTTTTTCGGGAAACAATATTAAGAAAACAACACAATACAATCGATTTTTCAAACCAATATCAACAAAAATGAATATAATAAATAATAATCTTCTCTTTATAAGTGAAAATAGGGAGCAGCAGAAGACAAATGTTAAAATACCTGCATCAGCATATTCAATTACAGCTTCTGGAGTCCATGGTCCAGCCTTAACATAGCCACGTCGTTCTAACGAGAAAACAAACCCACCATCACCAATGACAACTTCGCCACCGTTCAAACGTTCTAGCAATCCTTTCTAAAATACAAGAATACATTGTGGAGAAGTGTTCTTTTTGGCTGCCATCTTTGTTGTTTCGTTCCTTTCCATTTTTAGTAATGAGTCTGACTATTTTGTTTACGTACTGAGGTCTAACAGACGTACGCGCGTCACTCCGGTTTTATCAAAACATAACAACAACAGCAGGAGAAATTAATTTATCACTTACCTTAGGCATTGTTAATCTTCGATGAAATGAATAAGAATTCTACAGACTGTGCTCCTTTTTACACAATAATAAAGTTCTTTTTAAAAAATCTTCGCCTTTTCAAGCATTGGCTATGTCACGTGAATAGCTGACGGACTGATAAAACCGGTTTTTGAAGACCCAGTGATGTAGATCTAATATCGTGCTGGCATGTTTTAGCAAAATGAGTTGAGTCGAAATTTCATTGGTTAAAAACTATATTTGTTACACAATTGTTTATATAAATTTTATTTCCATTTTAACAAATGGTTTGAAAACATCTGTTTCGAATAATGGAATAAAATTAATTAAAAATCCACACCTTCGATCATCCTTTTTTCACGCACTCGAAAACACCGACAAAAATTAATTCCCTTAAAATATGTGATAAACGTTAGAAAATTTAGAAAAAAACACGAAAAATCTTTCTGTATTTTTGAACGGAAGCATGTACCGGTCGAGAAACCGGTGTCAAATCTCTAACACCAACAGTAGACGAATACATTATAAAACCGGTTTAAACTTGTATCAGAAATGAAAACATTCTTTCAATAAAAGTACCCTCCATGATACCATATGAGTTCATAACATAAAAACAAAAACAAGTATCTGTTGTATCGTTTGTTCCTGTGAAATATTTTAAGTTAAACACAAAAAACAAAACAAAACAAACAGTTCATCGGGTCTGGACTGGTCAGACAGGAAAACGAAAGGTCTACTATCCGCGTTCTAATTCAAAAATCAAAACAAACATGGCTGCCTTACTGCAGAACTTTACCAGGAGAAATTTAAAGAAATATGCAGGTCTTCCACTTAGAAACTTGAGTATATCTACTGTTTTTTGTGATAAAGAAAGGTATGCGTTAATGATTTTTCATTTTTCATTACATTTATCTTTTCATTTCAGTGTTGTTTTAAATTTTGAGAGGTTCCATTCGCCGAACGAAGATTCTACCAAATAAATTCCATTAAACCAAAAGAAAACATGTTTGCAGATGTGAAGGGGTTATACTAAACCCTGAAACAAACCCCAACGACCCCAATGACCCCCAAACTCAAATTAACCCAATGGTTCTCAATGACACAAATTATCAATTATTATTAATTATATCAAATATTTTTTCAAACGGAAATAAAGGGACTTTCAACCATAAAGATAGCATAATAACATCTCGTTAGAAAAACACACTGCAAAGAAGGTTTGTACTAGTAATGACATGTTTTTGAGTGTAGGGATAAATCATCTTAAATTTTTTAAGAACCAAGGCGTGATTTATCCCAAAAATGATAAACTACTGAAAGCGTGGGAAGTTTTCCGCCACTAGGTTAAAATATGGTAGACATTGGAGATTGGAGAGTGTTTTTTTGCTGGACGGTGGATGGTGGTTTTACTCAAACTCAAAAGTGACCAAATGCAACTCCCTATTCTAAATGTCAGAAAGGTGAAGTAGGTCTTGTATAGGAAGTTGGAAGAAGTACAAAACAAGAAATGATATTCTTCATTAAAAACATATTTACAATTTCCTAAAAGAGAACGAATAAACCAAAGCATATATCAAAAAACAATATCAAAAAGCTGCAACACAATGAAAGAAAAAAATAATAAACACAGATTTCATTCACTTGATTTAATTTGATTATAGTTTTTTAATGATATGGTACTTCGCACATGTTTTGTGCCATAATTACTCATTTTTATACGTCCATGCTCAGAGTAACTACAGATAAAAAACTTTTGGACATTGGTCGTTGGAGGTCATTTGATCGATATTTTGGGGCATTGGGGACCATTAGGTTAATAATTTGGGTCGTTGGGGTTTGTTGGGGTTTGTTGCAGAATTAAGTATAACCCTTTGCAGAAGACACATGGTAAAAATGACCTTCTAAAGTAAATCTCATGGCTCTCTATTTATACTTTTCATTTTCAGTAATGGATCAGTGGGTACAAAACATATCAAAGATAATGTAGAAGTGGCTGTTATTGGTGGTGGGTGTGTTGGAGCTAGTATTGCATACCATTTAGCTAAGCAGGGCATGAAAGATGTTGTATTGCTTGAGAAATCTGAATTAACAGCAGGATCAACATGGCATGCTGTAAGAAATATATTATATATATATATATGATAGAATAATTTTAGTTTTTTTAAATCCAAATTAAAAATGTTTTGATATTACTGTACTTATTTTCTTGGTAAATAATCAAAAAAATTTATTGAACTTTTGTGAGTATAAACTACTCAGATTCAACATTATTGGTGTTACTATTTTTTTTTTTTTTTTTTTTTTATCATATGGGTTTATGATTTCCCTTGAATCATCACATTATAAAGACATGAAATGACTTTATTGAATTTTGTGCTCAAATATATGGAAATTTTGTTTATTGTAATGGCTTCTGCCAGGTGAATGGACCTTTCAAATTTGGGAGAGTTTGAATTATTGAATGTATAAAAAGTGACTAAGGTTTAGAATTGCACTGATTCTCTTTTTAAAATATGAAAATGATGACGAGGAAAGTCTCTGTGATTGTGAAATAAGATACCAAAAAAATATTGCAAAATTTCTGTTAACTTAGAAGTCTGAAGTAGCTGTGAAATTCAATATCTTTCTTAAAATGTTTATGTTTTTTTAGGCCGGCCTTACAACATCATTTCACGCTGGTATTAATGTAAAACACTTACACTGGTATAGTTTAAATCTATATTCACAGTTGGAAAAGGAGACTGGACAGGTAAACTATTTTCTATATTTAGAACACAACCAAAAAGATAATATGGAGGCTGGATAGTTTCAAATTTTCTGTCTGATTTCAAGATTGTTGTCTCTATTTATATTATTCACTATAGAGTTTTTATTACTGCTTATACTTCCTAAATTTTGAGAGGTATCTTTAATAAACTAAAATAGAAAAAACTTTTGAATGAAAAAGAAATTATGTTGCAACTTAGGACTCAGAGATTATAAATTTTCTATTCCCTTAACATAACTGGTCTTCAGGTACCGTAAATCATCTTATTTACACCCCCTTCTTTTTAACGCCTCCCTAAAAGGTAGTTTATAAATACCTCCCTCTTTTAAACGCCCAATTTGTAAATAATTAACACCATCCCTCTTTTGCAGTTGGAAAAGCCTGTGTTTTTTTAAGATTTGGTGCCAAATAAAAACTAATTGTATGAGATCCTTTCAGATGAACAAAATAATACTTTAAAATGAAAATCTTGTATCACCTCCCTCTTTTTAACCAACAGTGATAAACAGGGGAACCACCCAAAATCACCCTAAATGAGCCAAAATCATCCAGAATCAAACAAACAAAACATTGCTCAACTCGTTTCCAGTCTACTTTTAAGCTTAGATCTAACATATGTATGCGATCTTTAATAGGAGAAGAGAAATGTATAATGTCATTCGTTTTTAATATCCAGTATTCCTATGGTGTATGGTTGTCGGTGCTTTGACCACCTCCCTATTTCTAAAGTTAAGATATCCTCTCCAATATCCATAATGTATTATATCTCACATGCTCACAAATTTTTAGCCAATCTACTCATTCCCTATATTTTCGCATCTATCTAATATATTGAAAATATTGGAGATAAATTGTTGCATTGTTATGGGATTCTGATTATTGTATGCTGCCTTCATTAACCGTGGGCATGCTCTCTGCTACCAAACAAATGATGGTGCAATTTTTGGCAGTACTAATCCAAGGAAGAAACGAAAGAAAAATGACTAAAGACTTATATTATTTACAAAATAATAAGCCAATCATTTTTTCTTATAAAAATTACAAATGTTTTGCTCAGTAATTTATATTTTGGATTGGTTTTTACTGATCGTTATTTTGACCACTGTTCATAATATTCAAAACATGACAACATCACTGCATACTCTTAATACATTATTATTCAACTGTCATCAATAAAACAATATCTGATAATATTTAGGGGTCAGTCTGTCTTGCATGTGCTGACAAACCTGAAGCGCACCAATAACATTGTCACAGTGACAGCACTGTAAATGGTACAAACATACTAACAAAACATTAATGAACCATGAAATAATAATACTAATGACAATAATAATATCTCTATATAGAATAACTTAGGGCCCAAATCAGCACAATAAGACACCCTCAAGTCTGAAAATATAAGAACTAACAAAGAAATAAATAAAACCAAAGGGAGGGAGGGAGGGCAAATAATAACAAGAAAGAAGACGCTAAGGAATAAATATACATAATGGAGGTCTGATAATAGTCATAGGTAAAAACCATGTGTGCAAATGCGATGGTAGGAGACAAAAATGAGATGCATAAATACAAACAAATGAAAGTAAACAAAGAGGCCCTGGGGCCTGAAGGTCAGCGCGGTTGGGCATACCAGAAAAGTAGTACACATTACGAAGGACAACTAGAACACTTATAACACAGATAACATTCCGCGTTTATTTACTAAATTTCACAGCCTTTCTCCTGCGGCGACATAAACTACATTCTATTCCGAATTTGATATCCTTTATAACTGTCAATTTTCAACCTGAAGTCCTTATACTGGAGTATTGAATACAATTATTCATGTATTATGAACTCAATCTATTATAAAAAAATGTTTAGTACAATGTAACAAAATATGTGCAAAGTAAAAAACTGAAGAATATATGAAGACAAGTGAAGAATATATACTTCTCACGTGACAAAGATAGGTATGCAAAATTGAGTAATAGAAATCATTTTTTGAAAATATCTTAAAGTAAAAAATCTGGTCAAGTTCAGATAAGGCCGATAAGAAGTTCAAAGACTTCGGACAAGTCCAGGTAATTCTGAGAAGGTCAAGTTTTAAGGAGTTCTGCCAGCAGATACGAGATAATACCATAGATGATGCCACCAACAAAGGACCTAAAAAATAAATTATATAACTGTTATACAATCTCAGATCCACTAGTGATGAATTTCTAACTAATTCTCAAAAGTATTTTTAGAAATTTCATTAATTTAAAAAGAAATTCTGCAATATCCCATATTTTGATAATCTCCCAAAAGTTAATGGGCAAAAATTCACAAATTTGAGGTCAAAAGGAAGTGTCGTAGGAATATTCAGCTTAGTTGCAGTTCACTCCTGGAATGATTATCTTGCCCTGCAAAAATGAATCATAATGAATCATTCTTTGGAACCATTACAGGTCGATAGTCTGATCCATAGTAGCAGTTTTCGTGCAAAATTAATTTCGCGAATTGATATAAAGTAAACTTTTCCCAGAAATTTAATTTCGCAAATAATTAGTCTTCATATTTTTTTAAATTAAATATTACGATGCATACATTGACAGACATTGAGGCAAAAAGTATTCTTTCCTTTCACAAGAATTTAATTTTAAGAATATGTGAAATCCATTTTTTTCCAGTGAAATTTTCTTACCACCTTGAAGTATATATTTGGTATATATACAGCCTGAAAGAAATTGACACACCTGTGAAGAAATGAATTTTTACATAAAAATGCAAAAGATTTGTAAAGTCTGTTACATGAAGTCATTGTCTTCAACACGATTTGATAGGGAAAGCTAACAATCTTAAGTGGAAAAGTAAAGTTTTTGTCTTTCTTTTGGATCATTTTTATCCAAATAAAATTATAAAAAGTCTTTTATTCTCGGATTTGCTCTGACAAGTTCAATAGAAACTCCATCACAGTGTCATATTTTTGGTGAAATTTATAAGAGAGTATTAGGAAAAAATAGCATTTTTAGTGCATAAACGAATCGGTTAATACACCGATATAGTCAAAACAGCAAGAACCTTAAAAGAAAAAAAAAAGATAACGCTCCTTCACGGAGAAGAGATTACCCAATATCAAGTTTCATATCAATATCAATTATTTTCTTTGATTTATTTGACTGTTAATATTAGTCCAAATTGTGTATAGGGGTGGTGCTATTTAAGTTTAATTTTTGTCATCCCCCAACGACCATCATTATCCACTATGTAAATTTTCATTCATGTTTTTTTGTTTTTTTTAAATAAAATTAGGAGAGTAAACAAGTCTTAAGTTAACACAAGACCGGACACCCACGCTACCCAAGAATTTTTAAAAGTACAGAAACTGCCACTACAACCAGGGTCTCTCTCTACTCCATATTATGTGTGTGGTGTGGGTGTGAAGTGAATTTATATAGCTAAGAGAACGCTATATAGCTACCTGTTTTTAGACACCCGGGAAATATTTTGTGTATTTTTATATTTTCATCAACAGGGAATTTGTGAAATGACAGACTTAAAAGGCCACAAAAAGGGACAGGAGGGACAGAAGAGGAGGGAATAAAAATCGAAAATGGGATCGAACAGTTTCTCACAAAATTAATGTCATTATATAAAAAAAAGCAGTAAGAATTTTCTAACCTTGAGTGCTGCACTGTGTCGTTCGCTCGAACACAAATTAGGATTGCACGTTTTCTGTAATTTAGGCTGCACTCACAATAATTAAATTACTTTATATAAGTTGTAGTGTACCATTCATACATTAACCACGGTTTGTGGACAGCCTCTATTCCAATGTTTTGCGGAATCAGCCTACAACTGCGGACAAAAAATCTTGGAATTACGGACGTACATATGGACGTACAGAAGGACGGACGGACAAACACTAATGAAAGATCAGCTGCATTCCGCGCTGACCAATAAAATGAGTTACTGGTTAACTGTATTTATGTTTTTTGTCAATCAATTTTAAGCCACTATAACTATCATTAGGCAGAATATTCTGCTTGCAGTCTATTGAGTTTTGATTTTTAATAAATTCTGCCAAAAGTCTCCACAAAAAGTGGGATCATGGAACTAATCTAATTGCTCAGTTGGTGATCACAAGGTGAAAACCATAGCCACTCTGTGCTTAATATTCCATCTAGTATGGAAAACTGGCTTTAAGGAACAGTTAGAGAAGTAGTCTAGAATTAACTTTGAAAATCAAACCATTTTTTTCAATATACAATGGGTTATTATAGTGTCCACTCGATGAATTTTTAATTGACTTCCACTTTTATCATATTTCAACCTGTGTAACTTAACAATTATTTTTTACTTCTAGGAAGTTAGTTTTCATAGGCCTGGAAGTATACGACTTTTAACAACACCTGGACGTGTGAAAGAAGCTGAATATGCATTATCAAGGTCAGGCTGGCATTCAGCTCCAATTCGGATGCTCACACCTGAAGAAGTACACGATTTTGTACCATTCATTAATATGGATGGCGTGCTTGGTGGATTGTTTACACCAGGTTAGCTGTTGGTTTCTTTTGAAGGAATACTACAGGAGATTAAAGTGTAACCTGAACTTTATTTTTATTTATAATTACTTCTTGTTCGCTTTCATAAATAACTCAGTCATGATTTGAATCTTGACCTCCTGCTCTGGAGGCAAGCACTTTACCACTAGGCTAGGGGTCGATCAAAGATTATTGGATTACCTTTTATTTTACCTATGTTTATTCAGGTGATGGGCATACTGATCCATACTCCTTAACACATGCATTAGCTATAGGAGCACGGAAATATGGAGCACAGATTTATCTTTCAAGTCCAGTAAAAAGCTTGTCTCAAAATGCTGATGGTCACTGGAACGTAGAAACGCCTCATGGTGTCATCAATGCAAAACACGTTGTTAATGCAGCAGGTTAGAGATTTACACCTAACATTAGGTTCAGTAGAAAATTTTCTTAATTTGATCCTGAGATGTTTCTTTAAATTTTTTAATTTTCTTATTTGATCTTGTAAAGATCTTTTTTTAAATTCTCATTTGGATTACTGTTTCAGTATTATATGACAGTGGGATGAAAAGTATACATATAATAGCACTTGTAAAAACAAAAGAATCAATTTGACAAAGTGAACTGGCCCACTAACTGAGATGTTGCCAGGATGAAAAGTGATCTTGTAATCACCCCCTTAGTTTGTATTTTGATGATTATGATGATTATTTGCTAAGGGTTTTGGGGCCGTGAGATCGGAAAGATGGTTGGTGCTGATCACCCGTTAGTTCCCATTCATCATCAGTACCTGGTGACAAGTGCTGTTCCTGAAGTCGAAGAGTGTAAACAAGAAATGCCTGTTGTTCGTGACTTGGAAGGTTCTTATTACATAAGACAGGAGAGAAACGGACTTCTTATTGGACCATATGAAAAAGGGGATAAGATGAAAATGCAGTCAGAATGGTAAAGTACCTGATATCTCTTATTGATGCAGGATGGTTATGCATGATTTCTAATCCAATACAATTTCTTTGTTCATGTGCATTCTTGGTTGGATGTTATTTCATGTCGTTCATGTTCAAGTAGAATTCTCACTGTATGCTTTAATTATCCTTTGCATTTGAAACAATGTATTAATAAGTGGACTTTCAAAAGGAAAGAATGTGAGGAAACAAAAACAACACTTTTAGGTATGATGGGGTAACACCTGGCTTTGGCAAAGAGTTGTTTGAAAGCGATCTGGATCGAATTATGGATCACATCGAGATTGCAATGGAGCGATTTCCATGCGTGAAAGATGCAGACATATCCAGTGTTATTGCTGGTCCCATAACGTACACTCCTGATATACTGCCCATGATTGGCCCAATGCCTGAGATACACAACTATTGGTGTGCTATTGGCTTTGGTTATGGTGTTGTTCATGCAGGTAATGATGAAAAGAACTTCAAATGTTAAAGTCTATGTATTCAAATAAAGTCTAATGAATGTTCTTAAGTTCTTTGTAGTAGGGTTTGTAGCAGGGTTATGCCTTAAATTTAAGGAAGGTAAAAAAAACATTGAAAAATGAAATGTTTTTCTTGCTTATGCAGAAAGCTAAAAAGGGATGAATTCGGGCAATACAACAGTTTTAAGTGCAGTTCAGAATTACTCCAACTCAAATTTACTTCTTAAATTTCTTTCGGAATGAACTCCCATGTATTTTTTTATTTCATTTGTTTTGTAGGTGGTGCAGGAAAGTATTTAGCTGATTGGATGTTGAATGGTGAGCCACCCTACGATTTGAGTGAATTAGACCCTGGGAGATATGGGAAATGGGCAACAAAGGAATTTGTGCTGGAAAAATGTCGTGAATCGTATGGTTATAATAATCTGCAATATTATCCCAATGAAGAAAGATACGGTGGACGACCAATGCGCACTTCTCCACTATATCAGGTTTATAAAATTTCTTTCAAGCCATAAGAAGCAGTTTTTTCTCATCCAACTCTTCCAAGTATTCTGTTATGAAAGAAATGGATAGAATCGATTCCAAACCTTCCAAACACTCCAATATTAATTTCCGCAAATTTTCTTTTAATTATATAATGCAGATTTGTTTTGTTTTGATTTTATAACAATGTAGAGTAGAGTCACCGACTGGTGGCCTAGTGGTAGAGTGCTCACCTCCAGTGCGGGAGGTCAGGATTCAAATCCTGGCCGAGTCATGCCAGCAACTATAACTATGTGAATCGATCCACTAAGCTTAGCACTCAGCTTGAGAGCGGGGTTGATGTCTAAGGAGGTTGTCTGGTTGAGTGGTTGAAGCATACTTGCAGCTTCAATAGCCCAAATGGGAGCTTTAAATGCTCTAGGACCTCCTAAGCAGAACCCTCATTGATAACAGTTCTATCAGAACTGAAGAGGCTATCCTGGGTAAACATTCATAATAATCTTTCATGATAACCGTATTTGTTTACATCTTTAATAAAGTTTCCAGGAATAAATTATGTTAATTAATCATAAAAATGCTAGACTTAGTTTTTGGAAGAAGAGAGTGTTGACTGGTAACAGATTAAGTGAAAACTTCTCAGAACTCTCCCAAACCTTCTGTTAAGAAAGTAGAATGTTTAGAATCTGTTTTTTTTTTTGCATCAAATGTCTGAAAGAAAAGAAGAGTTGGAAGAGAAAAAACTGTTTCTGTGCATGAAAAAAAGGTCCCTAAGCATCATGTGTCATGCAAACATTGTTTTGCTCTCCATTCTTTTCTATTAACACTTTTGTTGTTTTGCAGGTCCTAAAAGATGCGGGTGCACAATTTACGTTCTCAAGTGGATGGGAAGCACCCAAATGGTATGCTAGTGAGGGAGAAGGTGGTTATCAACCAAGTTATTACAGAACAAATTGGTTTGGACCAGTCGGTCGTGAAGTGAAGAATGTTTTGGAAAATGTTAGCATAGCAGATATAACAGACTTTGCCAAAATTGATATCAAGGGAAAGAATGCAGGGAAATTTTTGGATTATATGGTTGCCAATAAACTGCCAAAGGTTTCAACAAAATATGTATTTACAGTGAAACCTCTATGATAGTGAATACCTTCAGAAAACACAAAAATCTTTCCACTAATGAAAAAAAGAGGTTTAGATTACATTATAGATAATGTATTCTGTTCCTAGAAAAAGTGTTTGTTACAATACCAGTGTCATTATAAAGGATGTCCACTATAGGGAGGTTATTTGTGTTTTTGTTGTTGTTGTTGTTGTTGTTGTTGTTGTTGTTGATAATGATAAAAACAAGCAATTTTAGGTAGGAGCTACCAATGTTAGCCACATGATTTCACCATCTGGCAAAATCTATGCTGAAGTCACAATTTCAACCATATCTGATGAACACTACCTTGTCGTTACTGGTGGAGGCTCAGAGTATCATGATCTCAGGTTGCTCATTCATATTATTGCTTTTGTCTTCGAAATTGAGATAACCACACTTATATAAAGCTTTCAGTATTGAAGGAACTTTCCGATCAATCTAAGGAAGGGTTTACATGTTTGAACTGGCTGGAAAATGCATGTGTAAACCGTTGTTCAACTTTATAAAGGAATGTTTTGAAACACCTCTTCCTAATCGCAATAATTATACATCACCTTCATTTGCATAATATTTTTATGATGCAAGCGAACGTCTGAAAACATCTAGAACAATCAAAACAATCAAAACTTCCGTTCAGCTAGTTGAAAAAATTGGGAGTGTGCCACTCCTTCAACTGGATGGAAGCATGTTTCAACTTGGGAGAGTTTCCTTCAACTTTCAGTTTATACATTTCAATTAGTTGAAGCAGCTGAAAATTGAAACATTTAAACCCTTTTTAGGTCCAACCGTATTATAGTGCCATGCAAAAGCTTCTGTTGTCTGAGTATCAACAACATTTTGAAACAAAAGTGAATTTTTGAATTTACCTCAATTAACCAATCTTTGTTTCAGATGGCTACTTGAGCACTCCCGTGGATTTGATGATGTTGAAATTATCAACAACACAGACTATTTGACCGCAATATCTATTAATGGTCCGAAATCACGTGATTTATTGCAGCAGTTAACTGATACAGATGTATCGAACAAGGCATTTCGATTCATGCGAAATAAAAAGATGTTAGTGGCTGGTATCCCTGTCCTTGCAATGCGGGTTTCTTATACAGGTATTTTAATTTAGTGATAAAAAGCAGGAGAGAAGAGAGGTAGATGCATGTCAACAAAATAATACAATCCCGTTAACTCGTACTGTCTTATCCAAGTTATGACTTGATGGGATTCAATTGTACAACTTACTGTTGGGTCATGCATGTGTATTAATGTTCTCCAGTATTTCAAATTTTTGACCTCTGATTAGTTTGTTGTTTGCATCTTCTCCATGGAAAGATTTTGGTTCAGAGGTCTTGTAGATTGACCTATCAAACTGTATATTTGATGAATTAGCTTCATCAACAACTTGAATTCATTTATATGTAAATGAAGCCACACCTTTTGCTTTGTCTGGAAGAAAGAATTGTAAATCTTTATCGAGACTCCAAATTGGGTTGTGTATCCCCACATGTGTTATATTTATCTGTGAATAATTCAGTGTGAGTTTCTTTCTGCATAGGGGAACTAGGCTGGGAATTCTACGTTGAGAATGATCGAGCTGTTGAGTTATATAAAGCATTACATGAAACTGGGCAGCAATATAATATAGGCCATATTGGCAGCTATGCTATAAACTCCATGAGGATTGAAAAAGGATTTCGGTTGTGGGGTGCTGAGGTAAAGTTATAATGTTCTTCTCTGGTATTTTTGTGTTTTGTAAAAAATATTTTTTTTAATGGTAATCTGTTATTTTCCAAACTTGAATGAGTCACGGCATTTTCTTAAGAAAAGTATGTAATTTCAACTTTTTTAGTTTTTATCTAAAAGTCGTTTTGTTTTTGGTAGATGAACATGGATGTTGGACCTTTCGAGGCTGGATTGGATTTTTTCATCAAACTTGATAAGGTAAACATATGAATTCCGTACTGGAACCTTATCATTGACAGGGTTGCCACGGGTCCTGGAAAATCCTGGAAAGTCCTGGAAGTTATTGAGCGAATGTCCTGGGAAATGTTTTCCTGTGGGAACCCTGAGAGATTGACATAAACACCGGGTGACTAGTGATTGGTTATGATAATACAATGATGTTTCTTTTATTTTCACCAACCGTGTATTGATACTATGATGAAAAGAAGTGTTGATTGGGTGAAATCACTCTTAATTGTTTAACGATATAGTTTAAATCTGGTAGTTGTATAGGGACAGTTAATAGAAATTTCTCTAATGGAGTGCGGATATTATGAAATTGCGCAGGTACAGAAAGAACTTTATCGAATTTGAAAGTTTTGTGATACATGGTGATACAATTTCGCTCAAATTTTTGTTTCAAAAGGTCAACATAACATTACGTGATTGGTTAAACTCATTTCGCTATAATTTTAAGGAAGTGAACATGTTCAATCCTAAATTGTTGAATTCAACATGTCGAGTTAAATAAATTTGAATTGAAAATCTGCTGATACACGATCAAACTTGTCGACAAATTTGATTTGATAAATTTGGTCGTGTATACCCCGCTTTACGGAATGGTTTCTCGAAAACAATTCTTTTGATTCAGCCTGATTTCATTGGTCGGGAAGCATTGTTAAAACAGAAACAATCTCTACTTGAAACACGTTTGGTTTGCATGATAGTTGACACAGACAATTTGGACGCAGAAGGAAACGAAAGTATTTGGTTTGGTGGAAAGGTAATTTTGTTGCTTTATCAATCCCACTTAGACTCTTTGGTACGGATAACTAAGATTGCTCATCTTCGGAATTTCTCCTCGATTCTCCTCGAAAAGTGTAGAAATTTGAAAATACCTGCTCAAATCTCCTCTTCAATTTGATATCTTGACAAAAATGTAATCTTTTGATTCTTGTTTCATGTTAATTTCAAAAAAATCTCCTCAAAAAAAATTTCCTTTCGACACCTTATTCAGAAACAATTCCTCCTCAAATCTTCTCAAACTTCCACTCTGAAAAAAGTGAGGCAACCCTGATTTAATGTTTTGAAATAAAAATTGGGTTTGGTGGTTTTTTCACAACGAACTGAACATATCTAAAAAACATCATATGACACAGAGAATTGAGCACGAAGCTTGGTCAGAAGATCAGCATGATCTGCACGCTGACTGGCAATTTAAAACAAAGGAAAATCAGTCTGTATCTTCTGTAGCACGTTCCAACCAAAAATCAAATCAAATTTTCCGTTTTATGAGTGGCGGAGGAAGAAGGGGGTACCTAGCTGCAAATCTGAAGTAAAATTACCGAATAGCTTATGACTGTACCGTCTAAATCTGGACCTTCTTCCACTAGAACTTGTATGTTTTTGTAATTTCGGTTCACAGTGAGTAGCCATATTAGCAGCGATTTAATCTTCAAAAATAAAACTCCGAAACAATAGGGTGTTCAACCCAGTGGTGTTTTTAGAACCAGAATTTTTCAGAATTAGTTTTTGGTTTTGGTTTCTGGGTTTTTTTTTTTGGTTTTTTTTATCTTGCTGGGCAAATGAACTTCAGGTTTGGCTGTTGCTTAGCAATTACTTCGTTTTTTGACAGATTTGAGCCTCGTGTTGCTTATAAAATTGCGTGCAGGCTAAATGCCTTTATACAAGCAGGCGGGTTATCAGCTCGACGATATGATAAAATCCAAAGTGTTGTACATGAAAAGATAAAAGTATTTTTTAATGTTTAACTAAACTATTTATTCCATCAATTCCACTTGCTTTGGTCAGTTCGTAAAAGCAAAATAAAGGTGATATAAAAATTGGAATCTATATATTGAAACTTGTATGAGTATTTCAAAAGAATTTGACTCGAATTTATTCGAGGAACAGAGGGTTAGAACTACAGTTTAGATCTCTATAAAAAGTTGCAAGTTGTTTCTAGTTTGAATCATTTCTTTAAACTAGACGCTACTAAAAGCAAAACTGTTGCATCTGGACTACATTTTGTTAAAGTTTCATTTCAAAATAATAACATTAAACAAGATCCTCTTTCACCAAAACTGCCTGCAAACGGTCAACATATGATAAGTTTGAAAATTCTTTTATCGTTTCATGCAAGAATATTTGGACATTGAAAGTTTTCATCGCCTCTGTATAAAGCACTACAAGCTAGTTTTCATCCTCAAATCTGCAGGTTGTCGGAAATACCTCTTCTGGTTGTTATGGTTACCAAGTCGAGAAAAGTATTGCGTACGGTTATCTGCCAACATATCTGACCGATCCTGGTACTGAAGTTGCCATCGAACTGATGGGTAAATGTTACAATGCAAAAGTCGTACCCGAACCTCTTGTTCTGCTTGAATCTGCTCGAGCCAGACGCCAGGCTAAGAAGTGAGTAGGCGAGACCAAAACATTTTCCATATAGATAGCCGAATTATATGGATAAATCTTTAGATTTTGAGTGTTGTGGCTGTTGTGTTTGTCGAGTGATATCCGCTTGTACAACACGTCTTTGAATTGATGCCACGACCAAATCACAAGTCAACTAAAGACTTATAAAAATATTGATATAAAAAAGTATTGTGTTGTAAAGTATCTTGTTTTATATGTTTCGATAAAATAACATAATCTTTTTTATCTAATAGGTTTTACTGACAATTTCGGCTCACTATAAATTCACAGCATACTGACCCTATCCTCACTCACCCAGAGGAAATTTATAAGGTTTGATCTATATTTATAAACTTTAAGTGAGAAGAAATTGTCAGATGGACTATGTGTATGTATGTGCGCAGTGAATGTAATGTTGTATTTCTGACTATATTTTGCATTAGCTGTTCTATAAATTTCTATAATGTTTCGCAAGAACGTATGCGAAAGTATATTTCGGTCAAAAGATCTAGCACTGTCAGAAGGTGACAAATTAGCTCCCCGACGATACATACATCGAAAAAAAACAAATCTTAAAAATCTTAAAAACAAATCAACTTTGACCTCGAAGAAGCGTTTGATTTCGCCGGTAGCCGATGATGTTTATTTCTGTGATTGTATGTGTTTTCGTCGTGTTTTTGGTTAAACATGGTGAGTGTACCGATAGATACATACCTGTCAAAACAAAATTGTTAAGCATTTTTTACCTTGTAAGTTTTTGTGTACATTTACTTTGGAAATGATTTTTATAGTAATATATATGGATAGAGTTTTTTAAATCTGTGTCTTTTATTGTTCCTTTTTTAATTAAAAAGTGTGGTTCTCTCATTTTAAGATAACCATATGCGCCTAGTACAAATCCGAAAATCACCTACTTTAAGCGGGATTTCCACGCGTATCAACACGTACAGTATTATTGAGGATGCGCATTGATTGTAATTTGGAAATACGCGTATCAATAATACTCTTCGCGTACCCCTAGCCCCTAGTGCATTATCATTCAGTGTGGGAACTATCCGAAATTACGTTTTTTTGTTCATGAGCGAGATTTGACCTGTATTTTCGACTGTTTTTGAGTTATGGAATCAATCACGTTCGGAAAACCAACTAGAGAGAACATGCTGAAAAGAAAATTGATACCTTATCGGGGATAAAAAAAGTCAGGTTTTAATGACCAAATTATTTGCAGGTGACCAAAGTTTTCCCCCACCATTTTTAAACCCGACTGATATTTTTCCCCGACTATATTTTCCCCGACAAGTATTTTTGATTTTTGGCTGACTCTTTTCACGCCAGAAAATAATTCCCGATCTTATATGTAGTCCGGGTTGACTGTAGCTACAAATAAAAGAGAACAAACAAACAAGTATATAACTCTATCTTTAAGTTAAGAAGCTCATAATCAGGGATCCCATAGTGCTATTTTTAGAAAACCGAAAATAGCATCATAGGAATGATCCACACAGTTCGCGTAATTTCATGTATCGACCAGCTGATGAAATTGGTTGGGGAAAAGTGACTAACTCGAAAAATTTGGTCGCGAAGAGATCTAAATCATGCAGGTCCTACTGAAAAATATAAACTAAATAAAAAATATAACTAGACGCAAAAAGTAACCGCGAATCAAGATACGAAAGAACCTCGGTACGATGCTGTGCAAGAATATAGATTAATTAGATGCTAGAGATAGAAAATTGATGGTGTGAAAAATGCAGGACCTACTGAATAACTTTTAAGTAAAGAAAAACTAGGCAGAAGGTAAATAAATTCAAAATAAAAATAAATCCCAGACCGACACGCTATGCAAACATTGACGTAGAAATTAGGATAGGATTAGGAAATGCGAAGAAAGGTGTAGAGAAGCGTTAAAGTGCAGTATGTATCCAAAGAGTACAACAAGTGATAAGAAAGCAGATAACAAGAAAGAAATGTTGGATAGATACTGTACTACTGTAATGAAAATAAGTTAAAAGAAGCTAAAAATTGTGTGTTCTAATAAATCGTTTAAAATTAGCTAAGTATAATTCAGATTTTGCTGCAGCTGGCAAGGTGTTGAATATAGTAGCGCCCTGATAAAATGCTGATTTTTTACCAGCCTCAGATCGAATTCTTGGTAAGCGAATCAGAGAATTGTTTCCCCGTGTGTTGATGTTGTGTGAAACCATCACATACTTCGGTAGAGTAGAGTCAATTCCACGAATACATTTGAACACATCTGCTGAAATTTTACGTTTCCTTTCAGTCTCGATTGTTGGCCAAGTAGCCGCTAGATCTCCGACTGTTCTCTGGGCTCGACATTGGAGCCGTTCGAAAGTGTTAGCCCAGGTTTTGCTTTGTCCAAGATAAATATTTGAGCAGTACATGAAAGTCGGTTTGATGATGGTGTTGTATATTGTTTCTGCTACTATTGGAGATACCTGATGTCTGACTTTGTTCAAGAGTTTGATTCTTGTGCTGATCTTTTTGGATGTTTTGATGCAATGATCATTAAGGTTAAGGTGATGGTCAAGCGTTACACCCAGATATTTATATTATTATTATTATTATTATTATTATTAAAGAGGTGTTTATATGGAGGTGAGCTGGCCCGGTTAACCGCGCTTGCTTAGCCGAGATAATTTTATCTCGCCTTTACATGGAAGCGAGCTGGCTCGCCTGGCCGGGCTGATATTTTGTTTATACACATGGCCTTATTTGCGCATGCTCGTTAGATATTAAATTAGCCTGCTCAGTCGGGCTAGCCCGGTTGTGGATGTTTATATGGAAAATTTTCATCCTGCTGAAGCGAGATCTCGGAAAATTGAACCGAGGTCTCGGTTGGGTGGGCTGTATATAAATAATGAAAAAAATAAATATAAAGAATGTATATAAATACATTCGAATAAAAAGAAGCATTTCTTAATATAAGCGAGATCTCAGATAAGCAGGCCAGCGCGGTTAACCGAGCCAGATCACCTCCATATAAACACCTCCTAACTTAGAGGCTGATCACATGAGGCGAGCCAGCCCAGCTAGGCGGGCTGGCTCGGTTAGACGGGCTGAATTATTTTCAACCCATCACATGAGAAGATTTCAGTCCAGTTAACTGGGCTGGTTAATGTCACGTGATGGAAGTTTAATTTTCCATTGTTATTTTCCATTCAAATAAAAAAGACAATCACCAGTTAAACGGGCTAGCCCGGTTGAGCAATCACATGAGAAAATTTCAGTTAAGAGCTCGGTTAGACAAGGCGAGATTTCGGCACAGCGAGCTGGCTCGTTTCTCCTGTGATTACCTCCTTAAAAACATTATTATAATCGTTCGTATATACGTTTGCTTTGCTTCCATGGCGACAGTCAGCTGTATAACACGGGAAATGATCTGTTTATATCAAATAGAGGAAAAACTAACTTTTGTTCCAATATAAGGGAAAATAAATCCGCCATTGGAAAGATCGGGTCTCGAAATTTTGAAAAAAAATGCGTTTACCGTAGTCGCCTAAAAAAAAGCGTACTTACTTATAAACATATAAGAAACGCCTCCCACACGCCACACACTTAAGAAATTAATTAAACGTGGGCGTAAAGATTTCAGAATTTTTCGGTAAACAAACATTTCAATGGAACAAATCAGAAACATGGTAATAATAATGGTAGCAATTGATAAACAAACAAATAAACAATGCGTTTTAACGTTGTAAGTTATGACGAATGAATGCAAATTTCTCTGCCTTTTTATCACGTTTTGTTGCTCTGGCTTCTTGGTTTACATGTCTCATCTTATTTTGCACGAATTCAATATTCTTAGCTGCAGATTTCATAAGTTATTATATATATAATATATATATTTAATTTAGATTAACAAAACACGACACTGAAATTTAAATAAAAAGCTTCCTCAAATAGTCTTTAGAGAGGTACAATGATGCAGGAAGGAGGAGGAGACATCCATGCTGAGTGAAGATAATTAATTTTGTTAATAATATCTAAAATATTTGGCAGTTTTTGATACAATTGATCTCAGTGTGTTAAAAAAAAATATTATCTAGAAGGATGACTGCATGTTTTTATATTTATTTTCAAAATGGTTGCCCTTTCTCTTTTTGATTGATCATAGAACTTTTTTAATATAGAGGGGTTCGCCGCTATCTGGATGGCGTACTTATTGAGACACAGGGATGCCTTTGGATACCATATTGTTATAGTGCCATTGTTATAGTAGTTCTTTTTAGTAGGTGACAAAACTCCAAACTTCAAACTTTCTGGTAAATATAACATAAATATATACGACCGAAAATTGCATTTCTTTAAGTTGCTTCATATCTATGTTTGTAATTTTAAAATTTTTCACTATAGCTAATTCTTGTTGTTATATTACACTTCACACTTTTTTGATCTTTTAATGAAAAAGGCCATTTTAAACATCTGGTTTTCTCAATATTGATAATAATAAATTTCATTTCTCTTTCAGTATACATTAAGTAGACAGATGGTCTCTATACCGGCACTTAAGCTTTCTTCTACTTATATATTATATAAAATAACTGAATTTTGCACTATTCATGAATGTTCTTTTTTATTCCAAATGCCTTAACATTTTCACAATCTAAGGTGTAACATATAACATTGTGACTCTTTTATGTTTAACAGTTTACAAGCCAATCACAAAGAGGTAAGTATAAATCAGTCTTAATCAGCTTCATGATCTAAAATCGTAAAAAATTATATTCACATATATTTTACATCATCAGGAGGTTAAACGGAATGAAGTTGTTCGCAGAACATATACATCATCAGTTAGGGTACAAAGAGTATGTTGATGTTAAAGAAGCCGAATGAGTGGGATTTGAACTCATGACCTTCCTGTTCCATGCCATCGCTCTACCAACTACGGTATCAGTCCATGATATCAAGTTGGAACTACTCTTAGTTCACTAGAAGTTTATACAGTGATAAAGATCATACAGTGCAGTTATATTAGGAGTGTATAGCTCAGTTGGTAAGACACTATGCATGTGATAACTGATGGTGGTTCAAATCAGTGGCAGACATATTTACCTGATAAAATGATATGAAGATTTCCCTTTTTAGATGCACAACTGAACTGAAAATGAAAGTGCATGTCAAATAAACAAAAGACCCTTAACTTCTAAGACACTGCTCATCATGAAAGCTAATTAACTTACACAGACATGTAAAGTTTTTTTCGGGCTGTACTGTATCATAGAATCATATATTTTTACATTTAGTGGCAATTCTGTAAATAATGATATAATATTGCAATCAGCTGCAGTTTGACGATTACTTGCAGTACACCTCACATATTAAAGTATGACGCTGATAGAAATTTACTAAAATCTGAAAATGGTCATTCAGACAAACTACTCCAGAGGGTATATTGTTGAGTATGAAAAGATTTGCTTTGATAGTTGGTTACTGTTACCTGCTGAAAACTTTTGGCCATCATGGCTTCGTGGTTTATTCTACACACTAGCAATGTTGTATCTTTTTCTTGGAATTGCAATCATTGCTGACGTGTTTATGTTAAGTATTGAGATGATCACAAGCAAGAAACGAATCATATTCACTTTTGATTATGATCGAAAAGAACATGTTGAAAGGGAAGTTTTCATTTGGAACGAGACAATAGCAAACTTGACCTTAATGGCCTTAGGGTCATCTGCACCAGAGATTCTTATTGCTGTGATAGAGACAGTTTCGAACATAGACAATACTGTCAGTTCAGATGGACTTGGAGTGTTTACAATTATTGGTTCGGCTGCATATAATTTGTTAGTAATTACAGCAGTTTGTGTGATGACTGTCCCATCCCCAATGACTAAAAGGATAAATGAATTTGGTGTATTTGTTATCACGTCGCTATGGTCAATGTTTGCTTACGTTTGGTTACTTGTTGTTTTAAGATGGTCTTCACCAAATGAAATTGAGATTTGGGAAGCTGTTTTGACACTTTTATATTTTCCATTTCTTGTTGTAACAGCCTGGATACAAGATAAAGGGTGGTGGTTTCGAACGTGCAAAACTTACAGAGACCCTGGGTCTTCTAAACAGACATCAAGTACAGAAGAGTCTTCATTTTCTACTGTAAGTTATGTTCCTTTTATCTGTAAGTTCTGTAATTTTGTTCCTGCTGTAATTGGCGAATTCCATTGCAAAACATACCATTTTATGTAGCTACTTGTGTTAATCCTTTTCTATGTACTTCTAGCAATACTTTGTAAACACCTACTCATCTCATTCAAACAACAAAAAGTTTACTGAAGTATCCATTACTAGTCCATCGAAGAAAATGAGGTAAAGATGTTTTTTTGAATTTTTTTCTCTAGTTTCTTGTAATTTAGTTGACTGTCGTCAGCTGACATGTTGAAATTTGTTTGAAAAACATGCAAATAGGCCCATTGTTGATACATACTGAAAACAGAAATTTTGATAATGTGTTCCTTCACAATTTTGACATATCTCAGGATCTGCCACGTACTATCATATAGTGAAGCTTGTACAGTTCTTTTTCCTCTCAGTCAAATGAAAGTAAAGCAACTTGCCAAGACCCCTTCCAAGATCAGGTATCCTAATATTTGAAGCTTTTTATTTTTTGTGTCTTAATAATCTATCTTCCGATTCAGTCAAAAGTTTGTTTAAACCAGATGATACATGATCAAATTTGTCGACAAATTGATCCTGTATCAACAGATTTTCATTTCAAATTATTGTATTCCACATGTTGCATTCAACCTTTTAAAATTTCAACTTCTCAAAGTAACGTCAACCAATCAGTTTCTTTTAAATTGTAGTAAAATGAGTTTAATCAATCACAATATATATTATGTTGACATTTTGGAATAAATTGAATCATCAACAATTCGATTTCGACAAATTGGAACCGTGTATCGCTAAACTTGGAAAAATTGAATTTATTTGATCGTATTATCATCCGCTTATTCAGTTTTGTTTTTGTTCGAATTGTAGTTCATGGTTCTCAGCCTATTATACTGTTTGTTTTCAATATAATCCTGTTCATCATAAAGAGGTAATATTATTATTTGATGTCTTCCCATGTTTTAGAGATATTGTTACTTATGTGAAGGAAAATCAGCCAAATCAACAACTTTCTGCTACAGATCTTGTATGGGGCCTTCGTGAACATTTTAATTCTTCTATGGCGAAATCATTTGCACGAGCAAGGTAATATAAGCTTTATGCACTTAATCCATGTTGACCAGTAAGATTGACTTTGTTAAAACAGCATTTATTTTTTAATCAGTGCTTGAAGATATTATCAACATTCATTTTTAGTCATATCTACTTTGAAATGCAAATCATTCTCGATGACAGTTTTGAAATAAAAATCTGTCTCAATGTTAACATGTCTCTGCTCATAGATATTAAAAATCATAAATACTAATCCAATTTGGTATTCAGTGATAAAGTAATTTTTCAACATAATATTCACCAAGAAGTAATTCTTATTTTAATTGTGTCCATTTTTAACCAAGTTGATATTTGGAAATTATAACAATTTTTTTAGATCTGGATGTTATTAAAGTTTAGGTAAAAAATGTAACACTAACATTAAAATTATTTCTTGCGAGAATATATACAAACACTATGGACACATCTCATTATTTTTTATGACTTTAGATTCCGTCATGCTGTTATTTTGAACATTACTGGACAAAAGAAGTCAAACGATTGTCCAAAGGGAAACCTCATTTCCAAGGCAATGCAAGGCCAAACAAGACAGGGGATAATTCTAAATAGAGACATTGCGAGTTCCGTTGAATTAAGTGGTATCAAAGGTAATCAGTTATCAAATATGTGGTTTATTGCATTTAGTATCGCCTTGGTGGTCCAGACAGGCCTTTATATAACTATCATCAAACATACCAAAAATTGAAGTTTCATATACACGAATAAGCATGACCTAGCCTGAAAATAGCAAGTACATACAAAAATACTATATTCCGTAATACTTAAGTTTTTCATTTCAGCTGTGAAGTATCTTTGAATAACATTTTTAAATCCCCTTTCATATGTTTCTTTTTCTTTCAATCCATCGTAATGCAATGAATACCTCCACTTAGAAGAGGCCTGGGTGTTTATTTGATTTTCAGAATTTTTAGGGGTGTTTATTTGATTTTTTTTTCTTTTTTGCAGATGAAACATTTCTCTCAAGGACAAATGTAAAGTGAGATATAACCAAAACATACAAAAACTTATGATGATTATTTGTTAGAACAGTGCTGTTTAAAAGAAAGGTTGTTACAATTTTTAAGATATAGGGGTCATTTATAAGAGAGAATGTGTCTTTGTAAGTTAAAAGTCTTTTGTTTATTTAACATCCATTTTCATGTTCAGTTCACATAGTGTTGAACACAAAAGATTTTTATAATGACTTAACAGATGAAACTGTGCATGAAAATCTTTTCGTATTTTCATGTAAAAATTAATTTCTTTCGCAAACGGGCTGAACTGTAATTCATCATTAGGGACATCAATCACCAATATATCTATTTAAATAGAGTAGCTTTCAGTTATAGATTAGACTAAAGCAAATCTATGGACAAGACCTAGTTTTCTGAAAACATTTGATTTGCCTTGTTAATGTTCCTCTTCTTAACCTGTTATGATTGTAACTTCGCATCTATTTCTGTCTCTGAAATCAATTTGTATAATATGCCAATTTTTCTTTTTAGATTATACATCTGGTACATTTTGCTTTTCCTCATCAACATATTCTGTTTCGAGACAAGCAAAGTTAATTGAAGTCGATGTTCTGTTTAACCGAAACATAACGTGGGTAAACTCTTCTGAATAGTTATGGATTTTTTTGTCCGGTATCCTAGTATTTGATATTTTCGTAACTTGTCATAGTGACCAAAAAGTTGGATTCAGTCATGTTGTTGATGCAACCCGACGCCTCAGCCAGGTATTGAAAAGTTTTCTGTTATTTGGCTTGTACTCAGTGTGGCAGCTGTCTTAAATAACTAGCAGCACATCTTAAAACTGCTCCAGGTCCCAAAACATTGAGGAACAATGGATGGTGTATGTTTAATCCAATAGTTTATCTAATAGTTAGTCTCACACTACTCAATATTTGATGTCCAAAAGATATCTAAATGTTATTGCTTACTCAATTACATTCAGATACCATCAAATTGTTCGTTATTGCACCAATACAATGACATTTGCCATACCAACCATGTACCATTACACAATAAATCAAACATGCCCGAAGTTAGTGTTTCAGATGTTTTGCACAAAGATCGATTCAATAAAAACACAAATACTAAAGAGACACGCAGTTCTCCCTTTTCCACAAATATCTTACAGAACAAAAATTCCTGGGACCATAATCTACAAACTATAAATTATGCTACAAACATTCTGAATATTGAGAACATACCTGAATCACCCGGGGTTAACAGTATAGTAGAGCTGGAAAATATAAATGTGGTCCATTATGAGACAAGAGAAAGAAATGCGAAACGGAAAAAAGACTTTCTTGAATCATCTGGAAAGCTGGTAACATAATTCTCCTTAGTCAAAAACTTTTTGTGTACTATTTTTTAATGAAACTTAACCCAATTAGGCCTAGGGTTTTTAGGAGCTGTTCAGGACTAGGTTGCACATTGTGCCAAATTTCCTTTTAAAAGATATTAATATCAGAATTTCGAAACATTTTTATTGTTTTTCGATTGATCGCCTGTCAATCTTTTGATTCCACCGAAGTATCTGCTGTAATGGAATTTTTTCACCATTTTTTAAAAGCCTAATAAATTTCAATGAAGTAGCAGCAATAGTTCCTGAGGAGGGGTGGGGGAGGGGAGGGTTGGGGCTAGGCCTAACAGGGTTAAAGAAATGAAGTTAAAGATTCAATGGTTTTGTTGTTGCATTAGTAGTTGGTGCGTTTCATTTGTTTAGGTTTTTTCAAGAAATGAATTTAGCAAGCGAATTGTTATCCCCGTCTTATACAACAATGAAAATATGGATGGTTGTCAGAAAGATTTTTATGTTGTTCTCAAAGACGCCAGTTTTGACACCAAGTTAGGCGACCCATCTATTGCACACATTACCTTTGTGGATGATAACGGTGAGAAGTACATTCCTCACTTGTTATATTTTTTTGTACAAAATTTTTTTACTTATATTTCTTTACACGTGACATTTATTTTAAGACTAAGTAGAAGGACTGGAATGCGGTCTGTATAAGAGATTGAGAGCATTAACCCCAGATGTTTGTTAGCCTTTAATGGGAGCTAATAATGTTGATTTTGGGTCTTCTTCACCACCATCCATATATCGAAAAGCCAAGAGACCCTGGGTTCGATGTTGCAATAAAAAAACTAAGAGCACAAGAGGAGATTCCTTTACAACTCACTATCTAAAAAAATAAACTGTAAGCAATGATGAATACCATTTAAAATGTTAAAAAAGTAAAAGAAAGTAAGGTACTTTAAAGCAGTTTTCCTCCCCCTCTTTTTTGAAGATAGTGGTTATATTAATTGGGAGAAGAAAATGCAATAGGATTTTTTTTGTAAAGACTTTTTCCTCTGTGCATGATCAAAATTCATTCCTTTATTCAAATGTTTCTTGATGAACCTGGCTTTCAAGCAATGAGAGTAAGCACAGCATTCTACTTACAAACTGATTAATAAAAATTTCTAATCCGAAAACCATTTCATATATTTGTCTTGCCAAACTTAGAGAAAATTTTCCTAAACTTAACCGTGCTTCGGTCTTTATGTAAAACACAACCTTGAAAAGATTAGAAACCTATCTTATGATTCTTCATGCATATGACTGGTAATTCTGATCTTATTGAGGTCTCCAACCGATTTGTAGGGATTAATCACGACAGGAAGAGAATGTCTGGCATACTCAAGCAACATAAATTGCCAAAGAAGAGAGTTATAGTGTCTTAGCACGTAAACTGTTTCATCTGTGATCTAATAAATGCTCCAGATCATCGTTGCTTCAACAAATAGTTTTCATTTGTATTTGTACACGTTCTTTACTCCATGATAACCTGGAACAACCCATACTTTGAAGAATTAAATGTTAAAACATTTTTTCAGGTTTTATGTCAGGTTAAACTTAGTGATCATGATTTGTTAGATCTTCATGGTCTCCACCTTTAAGGTCTTGTTAGACTGTAAATTCTAAGATAAACTATGCTCAAAACCTGCTTAAAATGGATTAGGTTACCGAATAGTTTATCATGTATCTTGCCTAAATTATTCATGAAATTAATCACTTGACGTAAATGAAGTAAAAAGATCAATTTCTATTATGAAATAAGTTTCTTTTTTGAGCATAATTTATCTAATAGGTTACTGTCTCACAGGACCTTGAGATATCTGGTTAGGAAATTGTCATTTTTGATTGGTTTTCTGTGGTTGGTTTTAGTTTCATCAGGACTTGGTTATACACATGTGCACCACAGGAAAATAATGACGTAACGTTTGTTTAGAACCTGGTGAAGTTATCTTTCAAGAACCAACATACCATGTTGACTACTTAACTCATAATATTGCGTCAGCCATGGCGAAAGTTGTACGTCTTCGTGGTGTCAATGGAAAAGTGTCGGTATTCTATCGAACAATGTGAGTTTTCTTAATGAGTTTTCCAATAACAACTTATGTTCACTACAGTCATTTTGGCCTTTTCATTGAAATGAGACTTCTATATGAACAGCTATCTGGATCGCTAATCACGCTATATCGGAGTTTGTAAGCATTGTCAAGAATTAAGGTTTTTGCATATAGTACCATTATCTTTTTTCACTTCAGTAACGGCACCGCCAACGGTGGCGACAAAGAAGATTTGAATTCCGGCAAATGCGATTTTGTGCATACAGAACAAGGTGTGTTAAAATTTGCTGCCGGTGAAACTACAAAGAAGATTTCAGTGAAAGTAAATCCAAATGCTGAGGTTTGTTAACTTGCTTGCTTGCTTGCCAGATGATTTCCACTGACTTTCTCACTCGACAATACACTCACTCAATTACTTCGATTTTGTTTAAGTAATTGATTGATTGATTGATTGATTGATTGATTGATTGATTGATTGATTGATTGATTGATTGATTGATTGATTGATTGATTGATTGATTGATTGATTCTAGAAGGGAAAGACTTTCATTATTGCATTGTACCACGTGACAGGATCGGCGAAGATTGGTCATCGATGTGCTACCATTATCTCCCTAACCTCAGGTGAAAATATTGTCAAGTTCTCCACTCATTGTTATTTTGTAAAACCACTTGTGATGTTTAATAGTCGTTAGAAAAATTTCCTGGTATTAGTGCAATGGCTAATACTTAAATGGGAACATATCTCAATAAACCTATGAAAATCAGAGAAAGATCCATGTGTTCCCTTCCAATGCAAGTATGCATCACTCAAATTTTGTCACAGTCTTGGAAACAAGGTATGTGAGCTTTCTCACCAGATTTGTTATAGAGCAGGGGTGCTACGATTCGGGAGAAACTCGGAGCATCTGAGTAGCTATTGTTAACACCATCACAGTACGTCAAGGATCTATAGCTACAGCTTAGTGATGCATTTGTTAAAAAGCAACCTTTTTGACCTTAAACTCCTTCGTAGTTGTTTTGACCTTAAACTTCTTCGTAGTTGTTTTGATTTGGGCGTTTTTTTTATTTTAGAAGTAGACGAGATTGTTAACGAAGTGACGTCAATTGTGAATAAAGAATCGACAAACATTTCTGTTAAGAGAGAATGGCGTCAACAGTTTGTTGAGTTAGTAAATATTAAATTTATCAATTTCATTGCTTTTTCAGTCCAATCTTTCTATAGGGGACGGGACCATCAACGGGACCAATCAAAAGTGTCGCTATAAGGAGGTGCCTGTTAGGTTTTAACATTAATGAGAGGCAAAAATTGTCTGCAATAATAGCCAATCATTTTTTGCTGACAAACAGCGCACAGAATTGTGGCAACTTTTTCTAATTAGCAGCATGAATTTACCAATCAATCTTTTTATTTTCTTTGTCTGTTTTGACGAATTCATTGTATCTTTGACATTTAGGGGTTTGTATAGTCTGTGAAAGTTCATAGAATAAATAATTGGAAATTGGCGGTATGTACGTTCATGTGCTTTACTTTCAGCGCCATGTCAATAGAAGAAACATCATCATTTGGCGCAATGCTGCTTCATTTTCTCTGTTTTCTTTGGAAAGTATTATTTTCCTTTATACCTCCAAGGTGGGTACTCGACGTAAGAATACACATATTGCCTGTTTCACATGTGATTTGTGATTGTTTAAGCGCGTACTTAATGTCGGCCATTTTGATTATAGAGTGCAGTGAAGCTGTTTGTACTAACCATGTAGTGGCTACGACTTCGTGTATCAGTATTTTGAAGAACGACCTGGCATCTCTAAGAAAGCTAGACCATCGACGGTCCGGGTCTTTTTCATGAATAGTGATACACGAAGTTCTTACCCATATAGTTCTATCTATGTTTTGATTTATCTGATTGATTTAACGTATTTAAGGTGTTTCGCTTGAGAAGTATTCAACACAGTTCATACCATGTATTTTCAAACGGATATTAGGGAGCTTACATCACTTAAACGGCAACGAGGACGGTGACGTAAGAGGGATCCACGTATATATTCAGAAAACATAACTTTTCTCGTCGTGTGTAGACGTGTAAATCTGCTAATGACGTAATTAGTTGATAAAATCTTTCCAGTGATATAGTATGAAATAAGTTTTCTTTCTTGTCTAAATCCACAAGGAGAATAATTCCTTTGTTTCACTCACGTCGCCGTCCTCGCCCATCGCCGTCCTCGCGCATGGTTCCTATTAATAAAGGAGACCCAGCCGATACTTAACGTTATTCTAACGTTAATCCAACATTATTTTTTACATTCTCCTAACCATAATGGTTCGTTAGATGGGAGGTCTTTTTCTAACGTAAAACTTTAACGTTATTCTAACGTTAGCAATTAACGTTATTCTAACGAAGCAGGCTTCCATTTGTTTTCAATTTTCAATCGTGTTATTATCTTTTTCTGTGATATTTCAAACAAAATCTTATAAAAGAAGGCCCAATATTGTCAAGACAAAAATATAACAACGAAAAGTTACATATTTTGGTTTTTATTACAGCTAACATAAGGAATCCAGTTATACATTTTCTTATAAGCATTACAAATAAATACATACTTCCATTGGGATATAAGACAAAATATTTAGATGTTTATGTGGGTACTTACTTAGCAGATCCATCGGAAGTTTGAAATCATTTACAAGTTCGAAAACTCTTCAAGTTCATTTAGCTTCAATTTCTTTTCCGCATATACCACTTCAACGTAAATATTGGGTATACGCATGGACAACAATATCAAATTCTTTGCTAGTATTCTGAATTAGACTGTAAATGTGCAGGACTGTCGATTAAAATCCCCGAAAAATACGATAATAATTTTTTTCCTCTCATATTTCGGAAGTAATTTTTGCGATTCAGCAATTTATCTTCGTTTTTTGTCGATTTTATATTTGAGGTTGGGCAAAAACGCAAAAATAACATCCGGACAAAATTTCTTCCCTTAAGGTATAATATTAGGTAACGTTGGACGAATGTTAAAAACCTAACATCAAATTAGACCTTTTAAGTAACATTATTCGAACGTTGCCATAATGTTGTAAAGTTAATGTTAATAAGTAACGTTCATTTAACGTTAAAATAACGTTAGCTAACGTAAAACCAAAATACAACGTTAGCTTGAATTTAGCGCAATCAATGAAGTTTATAATTAAAGGCATACCGAACTACCCAGGGCCTATTTCCTAATTTTAAAGAATACGTTTTTATTATCTTCTTTGCACTAAACTGTGTGTACATTGAATATTGCCGACAAAGAAATTGATCGTGATTCTTCTCTTAATTTCTCTCCATGTTGATTCGATTTAAAAACGATGAAGAATCGTTGGAATAATACAGACCAGTTAACTTTCTACCGTCAGCAAATTAATGGAGGCGCGATTAATATAATTATTATAAGTTCAAAATAAAAAAAAGATGAGCAAGAACCACGCTGTGACTTGCCCCGAGTGTTCCCACTCAAAATGCGTGATACCCTGGGTAGTTCGGTATGCTTTTAATTAATTTTTAACTGCAGGCTCGCCCTCACCTCTTGCTACATAAATGAAGTTTGGAAAGTTTGTCTTTCCAGCAGTGATGAAAGCTGAATTAGACTGAATTGCTTTGTTCATGTTTAGTGAGGGTGTTGTTGCTTTGTTTTAGAACTGTTTGGGGCGGTTGGGCGGCGTTCGTCGTGTCATTAATCATCCTGGGTATTCTGTCCGCTTTCGTTGAACAGGTATTTGAATATGATTCCCAGGAAAAAAATGTTCTGTTAAACGTTAATATGTTCAAGACGTAACCAGACCAGTTAACTTAAGCGGTGAAAACTCTTATAAAAGTGTTTGAAAGAACGAGACATGACCCTAACCCTCTCTGACCCAAAACTTTTTTACAAGAGTTACACTACGATTTTTTGGTGAAAATGAGACAATAACAGTATGATGCAGTAACTAAAATCTGTTATCGGTACTCAAATACTTGTCACGTGATTATTTGTTGTTGTTATTGTTGTTGTTGTTGTTATTGTTGTTGTTGTTGTTATTATTTCTTTCTTCAGTTCGCCAAACTTCTTGGATGTGTCGTTGGTTTACACGTCAGCATTACCGGTATTACTTTTGTTGCCTTGGGAACCAGCATGCCAGACACATTTGCGAGTAAGACCGCAGCCACGTTCGATGATTCAGCTGATGCTGCTATAGGAAACATCACAGGTATAAGTAACAACTTAGTGAAAGTCACATTCTTTTGGATCATCGTTCCTTTTTACAACTTTCCCTAATTTCTGTTTCTCAAATTCGATATCAGCATCATTGAATTGTTCTACACAATGCAAATTCTTATGAAATTGAAGCTAATTCCTGTTTCTGTTCTCGTTTTTGCCGAGTCATCATGTGTAGCCTCGTTTTTGTGCATTTCATTGTTTTACTGACGTCATAACTTTATAACTTACTAATAGTCACTATAATTTCCTGCAGAATAGTTCAAATCTATTTAAATATTACAAACGACATGAAGCTTACCGAATTACGCATTTGAACTTTTTAAATGTACCAATTGTTACATTTCTTACAGAATTATTTACTTCTAATCTTATTACCTTATTCTAGGAAATAAACGCGCTATGAAATTAACGCGGTTTTTTAAAATCCGCGTTAATTTCATCTACCTTAATTTCCCTCAACGTTGATTTAATATGGGCAAATATCATGAGGCGTTAATTTTATACGCGTACTTTTTCAATGTTTTTCAAATAAAAAACGTTTTGCAGAAAAAAATTCAAAAAGTGTCAAAAACGTTCAAATAATCATGATCATGATCGATGTTTGTGTTATGTCAATACTTATATATTCAAAAAACTACTTGTGCTAAAAAACTAACATTCTTGGGTTTTTGTGGTTAAATTCACCAACGCCTCAAATTCGCGTTAATTTCATACATTTTGAAATCTATTTGTTGTAACCGCGTTAATTTCTTTCAAACACTAAAGGCAAAGTTCGTCAACCGCGTTAGCTTCCTTCGCGCTAATTTCATAGTGCGTCAATTTCCTAGAATAAGGTACTTCTAATTTTCTTTCATTTATTTTTGTTTCTATTTCAACAGGACCAATATTTATTTTCAGTTGTATTACTGAAATTGTAATCCTGTGAGAAGAAATTGAATATTTAAAAATTACCGTGTTTAACAGTCCTTTATCGATTTTTTACATTCAGGCAGCAATAGCGTTAACGTGTTCCTGGGGCTTGGGCTACCTTGGGTACTGAAGTCGATCTATCTCCACTGGAAAAACGATTCCAAACTCATTCTTAAGGATAATAACTTGTATTTCTCTGTACTGCTGTTCTTATCTTGCGGAATGTCTGCTTTGGTAATACTGGTAGTGCGACGCACGGTTTGTTTAGAAACATTGATTTTCTATTTCATGTATGGTGGTGCCCTAAATAACTGTCACCTCAATCAATATATTATGTCTACTGTATGTTGAGACACACTATTCAACCAAATGCTTCTCGTTTATATTGATCATCTGTGGGGCAAAAATCCCTAGGAGGTAACGTAAGGGCGTAAGTCTGGCGGAAAATACAGGCAGCTGATTGTGCATATTTCTCCTTTTAGTTTTTGGAAGGGGAATTGGGTGGTAGCTCCATAAGCAAGTACGCATCTGGGTTCGTCATGATTTTTTTGTGGCTACTGTTCGTTATGTTATGCAGTTTTCAAGCGTATGGGATCATAAACGTGCTTTGAAATAATGACTTTCAGTTGCTGTTACACGTACCCGAAAGCATATGCGATATTTTTTTTTTTTAATCTGTAAATGATTTTGTTTTTCGGTTGTATTTGAGAACAACCTTACCAAGATTTGTCAGGGGCTTTAAAGTAGACCACCGGGGGTTGCAATCACGTCATATTCGATAATAAATCGACTTATTTAAGAAAACGTTGTTACAGACGCACCAAGTGGCTTCAAGGCGACTGTGTGAAAATCTTATAATTAAATATAATTAAAAGTTTTTTTACATCAGTTTTGAGCCCCCTATTTTGGACTATTAGGTTAAACAACTCGTGAAGGAGAACGAAATCTGGGTAGAAGTAACAGAATAATAATCAAATTCATCTTGTTCTCCTTCTTTGTTGTCAACCAGTTACTCTATTCACCATCTGATATTAAAAATCACCTTGTAAATAAATATGAATGCTGATAATAATACATACTTTGTATATGTAATATACATACACTGACAATGTGTGTGCATGACAATGGGCGAACACGAACGTGCATGACACTGGGCGTAACACAGGCGTGTCTCTGCAGGTTTTTTGTTTTTTCTAAGTTATTTTATTTATTCAAAACATTGATTGCATGAATATATTTTTATAAATCACGTGATTCCTCTCTTATTTGTCAGATTCATTAGTGCACAACAAACTACAGTTACACCGTTCAAGTTGAAAAAATTGATTTGATTCCCTCGAATGCCAAATTGACGAATGGTCCCAGAATTTTTTTAGATGACTAGTGGCAGACCTCGATATTTTGACGATTCTGAGCAGCGGGTAATGAAGAGAGGATTTTAGATGGAGAGGATTTTAGATGTTCTCTATTCGTTAGACAGCGCCCAGCACATTTTTTCTAAAACGGCAATTGATGTAAGAGAGTTTATCTCAAAGGCTTCACCAGATTACTTCGTAATTGCTGAAACAAAACTTGAGCTTTCCCAATGCTCTGTTTAAAATTGATAACTATGTAGTCAGACAAAGATTAGACAGAAACAAGATCAACATTGTTGATTAAAAGATTTCCGTAGACAGTGTATTCCAGAATACTCGTTTTATCAATGTTTATGATAATATTAACTCCAGAGGAAATAAAAGCTTTATATAGCCTGGGTGTCTCACTTAATGTCTTTTTCAAATACGCTCCTAAATGACCAAATCACGATTTTTGCCTTGGCCTATTAAGGGCTGACCAAAAGGGCCAACATAAAGTATTGTAAAAACATGTCATTGCACCAATCGTGGTTCAAATCCGATGGCGGATTATTTCAATTATATTTATCGTTTAACACTAAATCTGTCTGTAATCATTTTACTGTAAACCTAGGAGGATAGCGGTAACCTTCATTTACTTATTGTAACTTATTCTAACAAACTGAAAAACGCCTGTCATCGGATTTCAACCACTATGTTCTCGAAAAGAAATACAAAGCTTTAGGCCACTCGGCCATCTACACTCACATTGAAAAGGAATTTTAAAAATATATAAAAGAATTGGAAGACGACCAACTGCTCCATATCAAATGTACACACTTAAATAATACTTTTTCAGATTGTCTGAAAGCTTTTTTAAAATTTAACGTAATTTTACACATCATTATCGAAACCATGGATATAAAAAAACATTATTGGAAAAAAATGTACTTCTCGACACGGACCGCCATTTAAAAACTGATAACCAATCGGAATGGGCAGAAAAATGGTTGCAGCCCAACTCATAGTCGTAAGACAGAAAGCCTAAATTAAATTAAATTTCTCCCTTTACGGGGAAATCTTAATAAAAATGATGTCATATCCAGGCAACTTTCTAGTGTAGATTTATGTATTAAAACAATGAAGCCTTCTGCACTGAACATACCAGAAATAAGAAAATATGGCTGGTTATTAGTGCATACAGACCTCCAGAACAATCCAACCTCAAAAACCTCTTTTCGAAGAGGTTATAGGCACTCTAAACTTAGGTTTTTTCAAAACATAATTTTGCAGGGAGACATAAACATTGACACACACGTAGCAAAGTCATTACTGAATTAGCTAATTGATGTGATACAGTGGACTCTCTCTCTCTCTTGTACAGGACCAAGGAATTTGTTCGAGATTAGTTAGGGTATTCGAGACACAGAGAGACCACTGTATGTTCAACCTCGCAAATTTAATTAAGGAAAAACATATATAACAAAGTCCCACCAATCATCAATAGATGTCATGAACTGACTTTTAAACCTAAATCCTTCTTTCACTCATCTGCCATCGAAACGGGCTTAAGTGATCATCACAAGATGATTACTCCTTTTTTTAAGATCACACCTTGTATGATTAAAGCCTAAGAAGATGTTGTTTGAAAACCCCTTTTAAATATTGTGGATAATTATGCCCCTGTAAAAACAACGGGTTATACGGGGAAACCACGCTCCTTTTATGGATCGTAATTTGTCAAAAGCCATATAGAAGAGATTTTTTTTAATAAAAATCTCACTATAGAAAATGAAAGTCTTTACAAGAAACAGAGGAACCTTTACTGAGGCGTCAGTTTACACAATGATAAAACTGTAAGGTGCATTTAAGGTAACAAATAAACCAGATATTTATAAGAGAGAATTTTGGAAAACGATTAACCCATTTCTAAGTGGAAAAATTTATTTCTATCATAGAAAATGACAGGATTATAATAGCCTTTGTTCAAGACCACTGTTCGTTCGCACTCACTAGTGAACGAACGGTGGTCTTGAACACAAGCTACAATGAATTTGTACAACCATGGAAATCTTCGAATGCAATTTCGAATCAGTTGATGAAACCAAAAAATTTTGACTCGGGACTCATTGTTTTAGGGGAGTCATTATTAACCGTTACACCGGTTGTAATGTCTTTCCCAGTGTGCAAAATCTTCAAAATGTCAATAAGGAGGAGTGTTTTCTATAGGAATGGCAAGCAATATCGCCTGATGTTTCAATAAAAAACACTCCTCCACAGAGACTTTTTAAAGATATTGCCCACTGGGTTCATGCTTACGCAGAAAGCCAATTAAACATGTGAACAATGGCTTAAAAGGAAAAGTTGCATTCAGTTTTCGACAAATGAGTGAGAATGAAGTTCAGGCACTTTTCAACTGTCTTTATTCAAAACCTTCTAGTAGTGGCGTGGACACGATACCTTGTAAATTAGTAAAATTCGCAGCTACACGCTTGGTCAAACCTTTAACAAAATCAATAATAATAGTATTAGACCTCATGTTTTTCTTTCTATCTATGGCAAAAATTGCTTCTATTACACCACTTGACAAAGGCGGAACGGATAAAACAATGCTTAGCGGGTAGTGTATTAAATGTTTTCTCCAAGTTCTACGAAAGAGTAATGAAAAATCCAATGAAGGATTTTATAGATTCCCAGCTATCCGTTTTCCCTTCAGTGTATAAAAAATACTATAGAACTCAGCACGTTTTATAGAAGATTGGAAAAGTAAACCTGACATTGTAGGAGCCATTCTGATGGACTTGTCGAAAGCTTTCGACTGTGTACCCCATGATCTGTTGATTGCTAAGTTACAGGTTCACGGTTTTAGTACGACAACCTTGCTGTTTATATTTGACTGATAGAAAACAAACTACCAAGATCAACGGAATCTATAGTTTTTCCGAATCATTATAGCTGGCGTTCCACAAGGTTCCATCTTAGGATCAATTCTTTTCAACATTTTTATAAACGATCTTTTTTTATACTTAAACTATTTAGACGTCTACTTTGTCAAGATCGTAAAGTGAGCATAAAAACAGACTTCAACTTTATGCAGTATGTTACCATTGGTGAAGTAAAATCCAGCAAACAATGGGTTCAAGCAGGTGTTCCTCAGGGTTCTCTCTTTGGCTCAAGAGCGTACAAATCATATTCAAATGACGTGATTCTGTCAAAAAACATACTTGAGATGTTTACTGATGATTCGACGGACGTGTGCATCTCTGATACTCTACATGAACGTTTTCTTGACATCCAACAGAATATAAAAGAGCTGGAAACTTGGAGTGATAGCAATTCATTAAAGATAAACCCCCCAAAAACTGTTATCATCAGAGACGTAGCTAGAGGTCAGCCAAAATTTGTGGAGGAGAGTTAAGTCATTTAAAGTAGGAAAGGAAAACGTGCAAGTAACCTAATCGACACTTAAGACTGAAAAGAAATATCCTAACGTTGGACTCCTCCACTTTTTTTGACTGACCCTGAATACGCCTATGATTCCCTCAATAATAGTGGGGAAACAGCCTGCTACGAGTGTAACCCATACGAAGTGCTTGGGTATAGAGATCGATAATAACCTCACATGGAGCAACCATGTAACATCCCTTTGTAGTCGATCGCTTTAAAATCCATTCGCCATCCCATCAGTTACGTAGTAGGAACAAATTTTATAATTCCAAGGTGCCCGTCCAACAATATTCGAGATTGAATGTTGTGCTCATTTGTTACATTCACCAATCTATTCTCAGTGTGCTCCCCCACCCGAAGCAGACTGGGAATGATGCTTTTATGTTATTATTTTATTTTATTTATAAAAAAATTTATGTTGTCGGTCCACATCAGAAAGTAGAGACCTTGCGCAACTACGACGGGAACGAGGACGGCGACGTGAGAATGATTTACAAATATTCAGAAATTTATGAGTCACAAAGCAATAAAGTTTCCAGAATTTGTTTGTAATACCGAAACGTTTTATCGATAAATTGTGAAAGAAGGGAATCTTATCGAAACAGGATAAAACTAATACGAGAGAAGCATAAGTTACTGCTATCTTCGCGTCTCCGTTGTCAGTACGACTTCAAAACATAACTTTTCACGTTGTATGTAGAACGTGCAAATCTATTAATGATGTAATTAACTGACAATATTCTCTCAATGGTATAGTATGAAATAGGTTTCTTTTCTAAACGAAACCCACAAGGAAAACAAAGCTTTTCTTTGAGTAACGTCACTGTCTTTATTGTCGCTGTAGTTTCGTAAGCTCCTTAGTAAGTGAATTTTCAACCGACGTATCAAATCAATCAATCAATCAGAGTGAAGCGCTTTTTAGAGAGGGCGGTGCTTATTTGAGAGGAAATACCGTTTGGCGTGTGATTCATAAAAAGAAAAAAGTCAACTGGCTCTGAGTTTTACTCTTAAAAATCAGCAACTTTTGTCATTGTCATTTCCAGCAGACTGTGTGTGACGAAGTGGAAATTATGTAATTTTTATCTTGTCTAAATTATCCTCTGTTTCCTAAGCGTGGATGCAGAACGTTTCCAGAAAAACTGCATCGTCAGATCAGGCAATAAATAAATTGACTATTGGCAGGGATGTACGCGTCGTATGATAAGCAGATCCACCAATGAGGCGATGGACTTAAAACATCCTGTCATTATGTGGTGTATGAGCATGTTAATGTGAGAAAACACAAACATTGTTTACGAAATTAGAGCCTTAGATTTAGATTGTCTTATGATTAGGTTGTCTTATGATTAAATTATTACTATTGTGTTACTTATGTTATCGCTTGGTCAGTTTTCAATCATATTTTTAGAAACTAATTACTAATAACTCGAAACTTCAAGAACTAAAAGAAAGGATTAAAGGTGCAATAGCTATAGATGATAATTATGTATGGACATAATATATATATGGATTATTATAATTATAATTCTTACGTAAAAATCAGCTAGTTGGCTATAGTTCGAGAATCACAGAAATATATAATATATTACAATTCATTCCTTTTTATAAAGAAATATGAGGGGATGATTTTTTGATTAAGAGCCATTTTCTGAGAAATATGGGCAAAGTCAAACAGTGGTATCCTCAGATTTTGCTCATTTTCATATATTTTGCTCAAAATAATGAAAAAAGATGCCAATTAAAATTTTTTTTGAAAATTCTTACCGGTTCCCGAGAAATGGGGCCCCAAAGTTTGCCACTTTTTGGGCAAAAAATGCCAAATAGAATGGAAAAGCAACTTTGAAGGGCAAAATAGAAGCATTAAACAAAATCAGAGGATGTGTTTTGGTATTTTGCCAAAATATGAGAGAAGTTGTACCAATATATCAAGAAAACGACACTTTTGGACTTTGCGTTGGCTAGAAATCATGCCCTGAAACCACAATTTTGCGCAATTTTCACCAATTTTAGGCCCAAATATCTCCCTTGGCCAAAACTTCCACATAAGTTTATTTAGATCTTTTGAAAGCCTATTGGCCCTATTTTCATTTTATGAAAAAAAATTCATGTGGAAGCTAGGGCCTGGGGCTGAGTAGCCATCCGAAAATTATTTTTTTTCCAAAAATCACTTTAAAGAACTGGCCATAATGGCGTCGGCCTTAGGTCATACATGATGTGGCTACGATTTTTAGTTTCTCTTAACATTGCACTAACAGTATTTAAACAAAAATCCATGTGGTCAAGTGATAATAAAGCTACAGAAGCCTTTGAAGTAGGTTTAGTTAGCTGAAATTTTGCTTTGAAATTTTCCCTAGCGACGGTTTGTTTTTACCTAGTAACGGGCTAGTAACCACCAGTTATTTAACCAGAGCAGATCTGAAATGTAAAATTAGACTTTCTAACACCAAAACATGCCAATATACTGAGACATTAATCAAGTTCTTTACTCATTAAAGCTTTATACGGCTCAAAAAAATACAATGATGTTAAAAAACATTAACTAGTCTCAAAACTTTATCGACATCCTCTTTTGTAAGACAGTAATGTCCTCTTCCGCTTACTGGAGTTGGTGCATTAATCAGACACAAAATGTCATTGGTTGAATATGGATGTACATCTTCTTTTTCAGGCCACTTGAATCTATTCTTGCCAGCAGGCTGCATACAAGAAATCTTGATTCTACCATCATCGGTCACCTTATTTGTGAAAAATAAAATAAAATTACTAATTTGTACCTATTTTCTGTCACTAGAATGCTAGAATTTACCCAAATTTTTAATCCTTACATCTTGAACTTCCCCTGGATACCATTCACCAAAGTATATCACAGCAACCCAGTCATTAACTTTCCAATCTTCTGCGAGTTCTTTTGCAATTTGCCCAAATTTCTCACATTCTAGGTCTTCATCCTCATCTGTCTCACCATCATCATCATCATCCTCGTCATCGTAATCATCCTCAAAGGTTGTTGCAAGGGTTCCTTTTCTTTTTTGGCTGCTCCACCTACAGATAATATTAAATCATGGTATTTTTTCTATAGGAACACAGAGATTAATTACTTCAGTGACGTATATAAAAATATGACATTCACCTTGAGAAAAGTGAGCGAATTTGCTGACTTGTGACATATTCGCTTGGCTTCAACTTTGATCGTAACATCTGGTGAACCTGCTCTGGACTCATCTTTTTCCCACACTCTTCCCCTTGCAAAAACATCTCCATCAGTAACCTTTTTTGTTTTGTTGAATAGCGAAAAACTTTTCTTCTGGGCAAAGCCCATCCAGATGAATGGGTGAAATTTGGTCCCTCTTGGGCATCATGGACTGAGCTGCATGACTGGAAATGATTTGAAACAGCAGATGAACTTTGATCTGTAGCTTTCATTTTGTGTATGTAAGAACTTCTTGCTTTGTCCATCATTGACTTTGCAGAAGGCTGGTTGGTGTGATTGCCTGCAATGAGATGCTCTTCTAATTCTACTCCATCAAAGAATGACTCACAACATCCCTCTTGAGGACAAAATTTCAGTTGGTTGACTTGCCGATCCATTCTTGGTTTTTTTGCCTTTGTTGGTAAAGATGACTTGCTTGTTGTGCTGTATGATCTTACAACATTGATTGATGACTTAAAAATAACGTTTGTGTACTTCCACTTCTTTCCTTTGCCTATTTGAAAGTATCTCCACATTAACATATGGTCATCAAAAAATTGAAATGAGTGGTAGTTACTGATACTTGGGATGGGGCTATTGCCTAACAGTTTTGACTTTTTCGAGTCAATCATTACCACTACAACATCAGCATTTTGTATTCCCTTTCCATGGTGAAGAGCTACGTGAATATCTTCTGCCGTGATCAGGTCATTTCCAGCATCAACATAGCTCCTGATGACACATTTTGCACCTGCTGACTCTCTGTCGCATTGATCTTTTCCCTTGGATGGCTCATTGTAGTCATAGCGAATTAATTTTATTTGTTTCCCTTTACATATCTTATACAATGCCTCCAGATAGTAATTTCCGTGATAGGAGGAGGCATTATCTGACTTTGCGTACACTTTCTTCACTGTTGGAAAATCTTCCTTGATTTTATCCAAAACAACCTCAGCCAAGCAAAGTGAATCAAGTAGGGCTTGTTCACATCGGTAAACTGCAGTGAAGTAGACTTTCTTTTTAAGGAGGCCATTAACTTTAAAGAAAAACACATCAACATCCCTTTCTTTCCGAAATACTCCTTTTGACCCTCTCGATATTTAGCTGGTAAAATTTTCTGGCAAAAGTCTTTTAACCAGAATCCATTTTCTTGGTCTTCAAGTAAGTCAAATGCCATTGCTTTTGCCAACTTCTGTTGAGCATCACGAATTTGATGTTTCATGTAATTTTCAACATCTGCAATTGCTACATTAGTATCATACAGTAGGTCATCATCATTGCTTTCAGCAACAATGTTTTTGATTTTATTTAATGATGAAATTAGATCTGTACAGTCTACACAATCACCTTCACTATCAATCTCAAATGTTTCATTTAAGTCAGCATCTGCTGCATCAGAGAGAGCAAATGATGTGGAATGGCTACAGACTTGCGAATCCTTACTGCACCTTACTGGGTAATTGCTTTTCAAATAGCGTTTCCCTCTCTCAAGAGACTTAATGATGTCTTTGCACTTCCATTTTTCAGCTATCCTATGTAACATTTGAAATCCATTCATCCCTGCAGCTGTTACGTCATCCAAACCTGCAAGCGCTTTCCTTTGGGAAGGCTTGATGCTATGAAGGATTCTCCATAAGGAAGTATCAGAAATTGGGATATAGCTTGTTTTTTGACATATTTCTTTGTAAAATGCTATAGTATGGCTGTAATTCATCAAAAGAATGGCATTGGCAACTTTTTGTTCCTCTCCGTTATCAAACTTGATTTTATTCACTCCATATGCCACATCTTGTAATAAGCCATGGGAAAACAGAAACTCCAGAAAATGTTCAATTTTTTCTTGTGGCAATCGATTTCTGTGTATTTGTTCTTTTGTAGGTAAAGACAGCCCTGATTTTTCTCTCTGAATCTTTCTTGCTCGGTCTATTTGGTATTTTTTGCAATTAAATGTTTTCATTAAAAACTCCCTGGTGTATTTTGAATGATCAATTACTGCAAGTACGAGCACTTTCCCATAGGAGTCACTTTCTTGGAACAGTTTTAATGGGACAACAAGTTCTTCTGGTGTAGGTTCCAAATCATCATGGATATCTTCGTTATGCAATATTTTTGAAATGAGCTCATCAGCTTGACCAGGTGCTATTGCTTCAGCAAATTGTTTCTCCAATCGAGACTTAATTCTTTCAAATTTGCTCCTAACTTTTGATTTGGTACTCTCTGATAGGTTTTCAATTCGTTTTTGGTTTATTTGAAAAGATAGAGGACTTGTAGTGAGTGCATCACACAGAGTATTTCCAATGCATGAAGCTTCTTCAAGTGCCTCATCTGAAATCACAGCTGCTATATCAGGGACATAATTTTCATCAAAAGGAGTACTTGATTTTACAGGTGTTGTTGGATTTTGGTCAGATTCATGATTGATCTTCCTGGTTTGCAGTGATATTTTTGAGATGATTGATGCAAAATGCTGAACCGACAGGAAGAGATGAATTTCTCTTGTTAAAAGTTACGAGTGTGTTTAGAGGGATTGTTCTAATTTTTGGTGCTTTTCTTCCATTTTTGAATTCGTGGTCAGGGTGTCCACATCTCTTTGGTTGCTTCCATCCAATGCCAAAGGAAAAACGGTGATAAGCACATATTACATCAGAATCTGAAAGTATAGTCTGTGATCGGTTTTCAATAAGCAATTTCTCGTTCCATTCACAAACTTTTGGCAGCTAAAAAAGAAATGTGGGACTGGTTGTTTATTATACTAAATATGCAAAGTAACTTTGAGTACCTTTTAATAGAAAGAATATGGCAAGGATGAATTAGGATGAATTAAATTCTAATATTTTTTATACCTTCAATGATTGCAAATGATTTGAAATATCAGCTGTAAGATCCTTTACTGAAAAGAGACAATCTTCATTCCAACGTTTGAAAGGACCACAAGAACTGTTTTCCTCAACAAAATACAAACATTTCTCATATGGACTTTTTTTCTTCTCTTTCTCCTTCGTTTCTGACATATTTCTTTTTCACTTTTTATTTCAAACAATAATCTTTATCACTTTTCAATCTTCACTTCATTCTTCATTTCATAACTAATGTTATGTAACTTTTGGAAAAGCATGGGATGGACCAAGTTGTCAAGTACACTATCATGACATACCAAGTAAGTAATAAAACTAAAATTCTCAAAAACTGCTAAATTTACTCAATTCTTATGGTTTAATTTAATCACATATTAGTTGCTTTTCTACCATAATGATAAAGCATATTTCCTTCTTAAAAATGACTAAAGCTAATTCCTTTTCATATACAAGGTATATACTAGAAATGTGCTAAGAAGTTGAAAATTCCAAATCATAGGACCTTAAATTAAAAAACTGGTAGTTACTAGCCCGTTACTAGGTAAAAACAAACCGTTGCTAGGGAAAATTTCAAAGCACAATTTCAGCTAACTAAACCTACTTCAAAGGCTTCTGTAGCTTTATTATCACTTGACCACATGGATTTTTGTTTAAATACTGTTAGTGCAATGTTAAGAGAAACTAAAAATCGTAGCCACATCATGTATGACCTAAGGCCGACGCCATTATGGCCAGTTCTTTAAAGTGATTTTTGGAAAAAAAATAATTTTCGGATGGCTACTCAGCCCCAGGCCCTAGCTTCCACATGAATTTTTTTTCATAAAATGAAAATAGGGCCAATAGGCTTTCAAAAGATCTAAATAAACTTATGTGGAAGTTTTGGCCAAGGGAGATATTTGGGCCTAAAATTGGTGAAAATTGCGCAAAATTGTGGTTTCAGGGCATGATTTCTAGCCAACGCAAAGTCCAAAAGTGTCGTTTTCTTGATATATTGGTACAACTTCTCTCATATTTTGGCAAAATACCAAAACACATCCTCTGATTTTGTTTAATGCTTCTATTTTGCCCTTCAAAGTTGCTTTTCCATTCTATTTGGCATTTTTTGCCCAAAAAGTGGCAAACTTTGGGGCCCCATTTCTCGGGAACCGGTAAGAATTTTCAAAAAAAATTTTAACTGGCATATTTTTTCATTATTTTGAGCAAAATATATGAAAATGAGCAAAATCTGAGGATACCACTGTTTGACTTTGCCTATTTTGCCCATATTTCTCAGAAATTGGCTCTTAAAACAAGATTTTTTTTGAAAAAATTTTGAAAAGAAGAATTGTGCTTACTCAGTAGTATGAAGTTGAGCATATATCCCACGTTAGTGGAATGCTTTGGTATCATTTTCATTGGATATGTGGCTGGAAAGTTTAATTTTGTTACAACGACCCAAAGTAAAGGGATAAGCTTATTTATCTCACAAATTGCTCTCCCAGCACTAATTTTAAAAGCTATGATAGAAGTCAATTTTTATGTTATTGACTGGCACTTTTGGACTGCTTTGCTAATTAGCAAGACTTTGATATTTGCTATGGTAGCTGTTTTAACATACTTTTTCCAAAAACGCAATCCAGTCGGTAAAGCTGGAATATTTGGTCTATTTGTGACTCAATCAAACGACTTTGCATTTGGTTTACCAATTCGTAAGTGCTTTCAAATCATTGTACTATTTTAACTTTTTTGAACATTAAAAGCTACAAAAGTGGCTCGATAAAACTGGCCTCGATAATAGAACACATTAATGTTTGTGATGTGTTAATTTTAACTAATCCTAACCCTAAGTTTAGAGATTAAATAACGTAATTAAATGTCAATTACTCACTGTGATATCCCTTTTATTATAGTGACCGCAATTTTTAATTCACCTGAAAATACATATTTGGTCAATTACTTATACCTTGTGGCACCAATAAACTTAGCTATCCTGAACCCACTGGCTTTTTCCTTGCTAGAATATCAGCGTGCAAAGAATGATGCCAGAGTCTCTACAGAAAATTTAAATGACAGTAAAAACAACTTAACAAAGGAAAAAACTGTCAGAAACATTTTAATCCACACAATAAAAGGTATAGCTACGAATCCTTTAGTCTTCATGATTGTTTTTGGTATAGCTGGCAATTTCATATTCAAGCAGCACATTCCAGATATTTTGGGAAACTTTTTCGGTTCTTTGTCAAAGGCATTTAGTGCATCTGCATTATTTTATTTGGGTTTGTGTCTCAGAGGAACAAACTCCAAGTCAAGTAGATCTGCATGGATATTACCAACAGTTCTGGTTGCTGTGAAAGGGTATGATGAATTGTTAAATAGCAATATTTTTTTAAGAATGAATTTTTACATGAAAACACAAAAGATAAAGTTCTATGAAATCTCACATTAGATAAACAAAAAACCGTTAACTTCTAAAGAGGATGACTGCTTTTATGCATGTTTACAATTTCAAACAGCTCTAATTTGGTCTGTTTTTGCTTTAAGAATGTCTTTCTAATTACCTAGAAAAAGCCCCAAATACCCCCCCCTCCCCTCCCTCCCAACCCCTCAATCTTGTGTAAGCTCCACTCAATGTAAAAATCTTAATTTTGTTTTTAAGCATTTTGATGCCCATCTTAATGCGTCAGATGGTCACAGCTATTGTTTTTAATCCAGACGATTTTCACAGCAACAATGATACTTTAAAAAATCAAACTTTGACATACACCGAAGAAGTATCGGCATTTGCATTTATATATGGAAGCATTCCTACTGCACCCACTGTTATTATATTTGCTAGCAAGTACAATATGGCAGAAGATATGGTATGTAAGAAGTATACTAAAATTATAGGAAGTATATATCAAACCTCTCTATAGCAGACATCATCAGGACCTTAAAGGAGAAAAGGCAACCATCCTGCAAAAAGTTTCATATGTGATGTCCCATATAGAAACATTTTGACTGTATATCTATGATACAGAATCCATGTCAGTGTTTTTGAGCTGACCCAAAAACTGTATTTCTCCATTTTCTCAACTGGTATCGTAATGAAATAAACTAGCCCAGCTCTTGCTTTACTTAAGATGTAAAATTCAAAATGTTTGTACTAATGATTAATTAACCATGCAACCAATGATCATTAAACATAATATTTTTTAGATTGCTGCAGGATTACTGAGAGGTACTGTTTTATCTCTTCCTGTCATATTCTGTTCAATGAAAATGTTGCAAGTAAAAAGAATATCGGACTTAACAGCATTTACAAGTCTAATTGGTGAAGTATCTAGCAATGTTAGCATAGTTAGTGCACTTTGTTGCGTAAGTTTATTAATTTTATTCTCTACTCTTTTCATTTCTGCAGAGGCATGAAAATTGGAGTTAGTGAGAGCTATCTTACTTTCGTAAAGATTTCAAGCAATTTTGGAGCCAAAAATTGACTGCTTTACGATTTTTAACTTATAAACTTTGTTGATAGCAATATCGATTTATTTCATTTTTTGTTTAGGTATGGGTTATGATAGTGTTTGTTCTGTTACGTCTGTATAAAAGCGTACTACATAGGTTCACATTTGCGTTGATTATCTTTCAGGTAGAGATATAATTCTTTTTATAAAAAACTTGAATACATGCTCTTTGTATAAGCATTACAATATTTTGGCTGCGACTAAATGTTGCTTAAATAGGTCTCTTTTACAGGTCTTGAATCTGAATTGAATTTTAGTTTCTTCTTGGTATAATGGGTGCCCTGTTTGGTATATACTCTAACACAAAAGATATTGGTACACTCAAATTTTCGATATGGCTTCTACTATTTGCATTCTGTGGATGCTTCACCTGGACAACTATTGTTTCTATTGTTATAATGTTAAATGCTTGGGGACGAATGGGAATGGTCGGTAGGTGGCATCGTTGGATTTTGGTTACTGGTTTTATGTATGTTACATTTTACATTTTTCTAAATCAACTGCTGAATTATATAACTCAATGTGATTCATTTAGAAGTTGCTATGCTATGTTGCTATGCAGTTCATTTATCATTGATTAACCATACCTTGATTAAAGTGGATTAATTTTTGCGTGGTTAAATTAAATCCATGCAAAAATTTGTAATCCGTGAAATTTAATCTGTGTCAAACTTAATCCACCTAAGGTATCAAACTTTGATGTAATCAGTAAATGACTCCTAAAGTTGTTCATGTTGAAGCAGCAAAAAGTTTAAATGTAGTTCTACATTATTCCAGGCTAAGCAAGATAAAAAAACTTGTTTCTAAATGGTTTTCCAACATTTTGTATCCTTCCTGCTCTCACTAAAGAGAAAGTATCTCCTTTATAAAATATTTTATATTTATTTTATATTTATATTTTTATATTTATATTTAAACTCCAAGCTTTTGTCCTGAACTTAAACCAAAATCTCATTTTCATGATGAAAAGCTATAGTATAATTTGATTATCTGAACAAGTTTTTAAATCATGGAAAAGTCATGAAATTCCAAAAAATTTTAATTGAATGTTTTATTTCAGCATACCTTCTGTATTTGCCACCATTCTGTTGGTAACAACACCAGAAAATAAGTTGTGGTTGAAAAGAAACTCAACGAATTTCCTGCAGTTTCAATGTATTGACAACCATGTAATAGTTCTGTTTGTTATTATTTTTTACATATGTTATTGGTCCTTTTTACGACGGCCCAAATTTAACACCGACCCTTTTACACCAGTCTTTATTGACGTTACTCTCACAGACAAACATCTAATGCCGGCCCTTTTAACGGCAAGTCATGAAAATTAACGCCATTAAGGATTCTTATAAAAAAATTTATTTTTAATGATTTTATTCAATCCCTATCTCCAACTTGAAATGTGATGTTTCTGCACACCTTCTACCTTGTTGCATTTGTTACAAATAGAATATTAAGCATCACTGCCAATGCAAATCATCAATGGCTTTACTTTCCTGTCTGCTGAATGCTTTAATATTCATAACAGACTGACACAATTTTTTTTATCATGATAGGGCTAGTCTGTAGTTTTTACAAGTAACCAAATAAGTAGCCCAATTAGGTGGCCAATGTTTTCAGACAACCCTGTCCTTGTATGGTATACCAGTTTTGTTAGCTGACTGTGGCTAAGATCACAGACTAGTATTCTCACATAAAGAAGAGAAATATGAAATTCCTTTAAAAATATAAAAAGGAAGGACATAAATACTATATTGTATACTTTTGAATGTTTTAGTTTCAAAGAAAAGCTCAAAAGCTTTCTATCATGAATATTTTGTTTTCTTCTTTACAGGAAAGCTTTGCTGTTGTGTTCATCATTATGGGCCTTGTTAGTTTGACGTTAATCATGGCAGCAATTATAAAGTTAAAATGGCCAACAGCAAGCAACGAGCAGGTATCGTTAATGGCGCAGGATGAAAGATATGAGGACGATGTGCAACCTCTTATAGAAGCAGACGATGATTCTCCGTAAGAGGATTTATGTTTCACTTTTTTGTAGGCGAGAAAGGATCTTTCATGGATGTCAAGTGTGTTGGTGTAAACATTCTTTTTATAAGAAACGCAAGGAAACATTTCTTTGATTTTTCGTCTAGTTTTCGTTTAATTTGATAAAATTAGGAGGATGGGTGTTGCAGGGAGGGAGGGAGGGTCATGTACAAATTTTTCTTACATCTATGACTTTTGTTCAACAACAAATGGAGACAGATTCTACTTACAATTGTTTCTCAATAGTATTTAATTAAGAAGTTTCTTGGAAAAACCTCCGGCGAAAATCCAGGACAGACTGGTGAGAATGGGGACGAACAAAATTCATTCATTATTTTCCTTGCTTTAAGATGATGTCAGTATTATAAAGGAAGTATATAAGATGAATCTGACTGGTTATATATGTCTTATTTTTGTAGCTCAGCCTCTGTCGATATCCCCAACACCCTAGAATATAACGACGAACATTTGAAAGTTGAAACGGAGAGCTTGGATTCCGATAGTTGTATGGTGAACAAAACACCTGCGATGGAGAACGTTTCTACTGATATTAGAAATATTATGCAGATGGAGAACATTGATGTAAATTCAGTGGATGTGACGATTGCACAACACACAACCTCCCATGTCATACTGTTGCTTTTGTTGGGCTTCTCCATTCTCTTGGTATGAATCAACACCCCCTATAAATCTGTGGTTTGTCATGTTTTAGTTTGGTGTTTGGTATATTGAACGGGGGTGCGAAGAACCCCTTAGTTGTGTGACACTTAGAGTGAAGGTGGATCAAAAGGCTCACGAGGAGAGTGAATATTTCTCTCTAGCACCATTGCTGAAGGAGACTACCCGCCTTTTTCTCTTATCTTGTCCTTGTATTGTCACCATTGACAACGTTGAAAGCAAACATTTTTTTCTCAGGATGTAATACTTTCTTTCTTTATGGAAGATTCAAATACAAAACAAAAAAACCTCAGGGATACATTTATATTTCATCTTTAGGATCTCATTTTGAAATTCTGGCATATACTGATGGATGACGGATTTACCAAAGGTATCTACTTGGAATTAAAAATGCTCTCTTCTGTACTGCTACATGGTCAGGTATGTGTAACAGTGTTATTACTAAGAGTATTACCTCAAAATAATAATTTGTAAGTAATTTGTATTCACAATCAAAACTCTGCAAAGCCGGTTTTCCACGCAGCGAAATATTCCGCTTGCAGTCTAGCGGCTTTTGTTTTTTTAATACATTCCACTAAAAGCGTCCGCGAAAAAGTAGGATCAAGTTCAGCTTTTCCGCGGCGGAATATGCCGCAATCCAATCAAATTGCTCAATTAGTGATCACGTGGAGAAAACAATAGCCGCTCCTTGCTGAATATTCCGTCCAGCGGAAGACTGGCTTAAATAAAGTTTGAGAGAACGAGACATCACTAGAAAGTACTTTCTTCAACCAAACAAAATTAAGAGACTTTTCTACCAAAATAACGATTGCTTTCCAGTTGTAATCTAACTGACCGGTGTAGATAATCATTTTTACAATAGGATTCCCTAAACAACTTTTCCTGAGATATATTCCTATTATCACTCCAATCGAAGTTGCATAATTATGATCACGTGTCGTTAGAAACAACAACAACGGACTAGCTTCCAAAGCAGTTCAAGTTTTAAAAGTTCGAAAGTTTTTTTCGTTAACATTTACAGAATACATTTACAGAATACAGTTACAGAATACATCTCAACTGTTAATGAATGCGTTTATAGATAGGAATACATCTCAGAATACATCTCTTAACCTTGCATCCGTTTTAATATGTTTTGCGTGTTACAGGGAATTGCGGAACAATTTTTAGTACGACATAAAAATGTACTTTATTGGCTCTTTTTACGCCAGCCCAAATTTAACACCGGTCCTCTTTTTACGCCCGCCTTTATTGGCGTTATTTGTGAAAAGTCCACGATCAAACTCTCACAGACAAACATGTTATGCCGGCTCTTTTAACACCCAAAGAGGAAAGGGGTATTGCAAACTGTTTACCACCATGATTGCCATGAATATATTTTTAGGGCTTCTTTTCGTTCCTTGTGTTTGGCTTTCTGAAAGAGATACTTTATGCTACCTGTGTTTGAAAGGTACGTGTTCTGCTTTCTGAAAGAGATACTTTTGCTACCTGCTACCTGTGATATAGAAATAAAACTTCTATGATGGAGTGTTGCCATCCTCTCACCTGTGTTTTTTCGCAGAAAAATAATTTGTAAATCTGCAAACGACCTTGTTCAGATAGTGATTTCTTTTTTGTTATTAGAATTTATTATGTATGCACGGCGTGCATGTGCAAAAAAACAATCAGGTTGAAGGAGAGATCAGAATTAGATGCGAATGTTTTGCTGTTATGTGATAGATTTACAAGAAATCATCTGCGATGGTGTGCTGGAGATATAGTCACCAACTTGAAGTAATGAGCTCGTCATTTTTCGTTTATTTTTTTATCGGTCAAATCCTTTTGTCAACAGAATTGTGTCCCAACTTCCTAATTATTTTCTTAGGAACAATGACAATGTTCTCCTTCACAGCGATGAAACTTAACTCTCTTATTTCCCATATCTGACATCTGAAGTATTGATATTTTTTTTCGTTAGAATTCGTTCCAAAATTTATAACAATGTATTCACCGGACGTTCGTTGACAAATTGGTTGATAGAATCTGGTTTGGTAACCGATCGGACCGAAGCCATTCATTTCGGGAACCACTTGCTACAGGGATGTGTCATTGAACATTACGCTCAACGGCATCATTTCTACGACTTGCCGTATTTGTATCGGTTCAAATTTGGCCTCGTTTCCTACGAAAATCTTTTAGGAGAAAGCCAAGATTGAAACAAAGATAGCTATGCAAAATTGAACAATGGAAATCATTTTTTGGAAATATCTTAAAGTAAAAAATCTGGTTAAGTTCAGATAAGGCCGATAAGAAGTTCAAAGACTTCGGACAAGTCTAGGTAATTCTGACAAGGTCAATTTTTGAGGAGTTCTGCCGGCAGATACGAGATAATACCATAGATGATGCCACCAACAAAGGACCTAAAAAATAAATTTTATACCTCTTATACAATCTCAGATCCATTAGTGAGAATTTCTAACTAATTCTCACAAGTATTTTTAGAAATTTCATTAATTTAAAAAGAAATTCTGCAATATCCCATATTTTGATAATCTCCCAAAAGTTAATGGGCAAAAATTCACAAATTTGAGGTCAAAAAGAAATGTCGTAGGAATATTCGGCTTAGTTGCAGTTCACTCCATGAACGATTATCTTGCCCTGCAAAAATGAGTCATAATGAATCATTCTTTGGAACCATTACAGGTCTGATCCATAGTAGCAGTTTTCGTGCAAATTTAATTTCGCGAATTGATATAAAGTAAACTTTTCCCAGGAATTTAATTTTGTTAATTTCACAAATAATTAGTCTTCATATTTTTTTTAAATTAAATATTACCATGCATATTTAAGTTTAATTTTTGTCATCCCCCAAGAACCATCATTATCCACTACCGTATTTCCTCTAATAAACGCCGCGGCGTTTATTACAAATTGCAGAGTTTGGATGCGGCGTTTGATAGAGGGCGGCGTTTATTACAAAATGAAAAATCAAATAAAAACAGACTTTAAACAACAATGTTTTCTCTTCCTAAAAAACTGTCTAAGCTAATAGCATTTTACATTGAAATTGACGGTAATCACGTGCACGCAATCGTAAATGGTAAAAAAGAAGTACGAGAAAAACAATATTTGTTTTTATCTTTAGTTGTGGAAGAATTTGTTGATAGAAAACAAGTCCAACTCGTGTAAACTATTTTTTGTTGCTTGTTTAGTCTGTTTTCTAATAAACGCCGCTTTTCAAGATGCGGCGTTTATTAGAGGGCGGCGTTTATTACAAATGCTTGGCTATAAGTGCGGCGTTTAATAGAGGGAGGCGTTTATCAGAGGGCGGCGTTTATTAGAGGAAATACAGTATTTAAATTTTCATTCATGTTTTTTGTTTTGTTTTTAAAATAAAATTAGGAGAGTAAACACGTCTTAAGTTAACACAAGACCGGACACCCACCCTACCCAACAATTTTTAAAAGTACATAAACTGCCACTACAACCAGGGTCTCTCTCTACTCCATATTATGTGTGTGGTGTGGGTGTGAAGTGAATTTATATAGCTAAGAAAACGCTATATATCAACCTGTTTTTAGACACCCAGGAAATATTTTGTGTATTTTTATATTTTCATCAACAGGGAATTTGTGAAATTTTAAAAGGCCACAAAAAAGGGAAAGGAGAGACAAAAGAGGAGGGAATAAAAATCGAAAATGGGATCGAACAGTTTCTCACAAAATCAATGTCATTATATAAAAAAAAAACCAGTAAGAATTTTCTAACCTTGAGTGCTGCACTGTGTCGTTCTCTCGAACCCAAATTAGGATTGCACGTTTTCTGTATTTTAGGCCGCAATCACAATAATTAAATTACTTTATATAAGTTGTAGTGTACCATTCATACATTAACCACGGTTTGTGGACAGCCTCTATTCCAATGTTTTGCGGAATCAGCCTACAACTGTGGACAAAAAATCTTGGAATTACGTACGGAAGGACGGAAGGACGTACAAACGCTAATGAAAGATCAGCTGCTTTCCGCGCTGACCAACAATTCTGTGGTTATATACTATGGCTCTATCATTATTTAACTCTCCTGTAAATCTCAATCTTGCCAGAACAAGGCATAACAGGCTCGAAACGTTACGAAAAGTGACTAATATTTTAATATAAAAATACTTATTGAATGTTTTGATAAGCTTTTGAAAGTTCCTAGCCTGCGTTCGTTCATTAAATATATATAGGTTCGTAAAGCGAATTTCGCAGAGTCTAAAGCGTGGGCTAAATGTCATTTCGGCCGGAGGAGTAGGAGTCCAAGAATGTTTTAATACGGTATACGCTTACGCTGCTACCGTAGTAAGTTCTGGGAATTAAGCATACCTTTCGTTGAAAATCAAAAGAAGATGAAAGACCTTCTTCGTCTCAACTCAACATTGCTGTTCATCTCCTCTGTTGTAAACCTTGTAAAATTTGTTTAGCTCAATGAGTAGGGTAAGGTTATGCATCGATTTGGCGAGGAAGACAACCAAAATGTTAGCTGAAATCGGTACATATGTACACTCCCTTTAGACATTCACTGCTTGTGCTGTAAAAATCCTGAGGTCCTTAGTCATATCAAATATTTTTTTTCATTTTGCCATTACCTTTATGGTGCAATGCAATACAAAATTCGTTTCATGCAATGATTGAATACTTACATTACAAGAAATGGACCATCCCACTTTGCAAGCCGATGAAAGCATTGTGCAGTGGATTCTATCTACAATCCTGGAAAAACAATGTTGGCAAAACAGTCAGAAACCAATCAGAATATAAATTGATAATAAATTGATCTCATCCAATCTGTTCGTTTCGTATCTCAACTCATAGCCTTCATAATTCACATCTTAGTATTTGAATTGCATGGGTTCTATTGTTTAAAAAAAAATATGTAAAAATTTGTTTATATTTTTTATTTTTTCATTCAACACTTATGCATATATTACTGCTTATCTTACGCTATTTCAGTAGAATAGCCAATTATAAATATTTTGGAACTGAAATATAATCCGTTATTATTATTATTATAATAATATCAATAGTGGACTGGTTTTGGTTAATGCGAAAAATGCGTGTTTGTTCAAGCATGTCGTCTGTTACCGAAACACTGTACAAGGTTTTATTTACATCTATAGGTTGAAGCTCATTTTGAGAAAACACCTGAGGTTCTTGAAGAAGAATCACAGTCCACATTTGCAAGTATGTATAGATTTTCTAACTTTATCGTGTTTTTACATAGTCCTTGCATTAAAAAATCATTACTTTCCCTATCAATTTGGCGGTTTGAACTGACTTGATCTTAATCGTTTCATTTCATTTTGTATCTTTCTTTGCGTTTTCGCATCCATCCGACATTCATCATCGTGTTTGACGCCTTTCAAATCGTTGCTTCGTTTAAGTGAATCTTTCTTACCGATACAAGGCGTGTCGTCACCTTTGTCACCGCATAATACATCACTGTACATGCTTTTTTGATCTTGTTGTTTGACATGTGATCTCAACAAGTTTAAAATTCGTTTGTCCAAAATTGCGTCTAAAAGAAAGAAAAGAATTGATGAGGTGAAGTATGAACGAACCTACCAGTAATATTCAAGAAACTTAAACAGATCATTGAAGCTCGTCAAGAAAAACTCCTCACCAATTTCATCCAGAGAAACAGGAGTTCCATCGACTATTTCGAAGGAAGACAAAATGAAAACCGCTGCAAAAAGTTGAAATCCAAACATCCTGACACAGCTATCTTCGTTGCAGTGAACTTTGTGGTAAGATAATGAGATTTGCTTCCGGTTATATATTTTTTCCCTGATTCATTTTCACGATTAATGAGCGGATGGAATTAATGTTTCCGTTGGTTGAACATTAGAAAATCTATTCTGCTCGAGCGAAGGCTTTCTTTGAATGATCTCAAAGGAGCTGTTTCTGAAACTCTATCGATTCATCATCAGTGTTTTTGCTCCCTCGTTACATTACGTTTTTGTTCTGCAAAGGCGCGTTTCCACTCACGAAATATTTCTTTCCCGCGGAAAACAAATCCACCGACGCATACACAGTGCATAAAAAAATGCGGCAACGACGGTTATCCACTAGAACTCAAATTTATTCCTAAAACATTCTTATAAAGTTTCACCCACAAACATGATGATGGAGATGATGATAGAGTTTCTATTGAATTTCGTCATACCGTTTTGAAAATAGACCGTTCCCGGATTTTCTGTTTAAATACCATATTATGGGCAAGTTGTCATTTCTAGCCTCGCTTTCAATATCGAAATTACCTTTAACTGTTCTACCAGGAATTCGAATAATAGAGACTATTAAGTATATTAAGTATACCTTATCGGGGAAAAAAGTCGGCTTTTAATGACCAGATTTATTGCAAATTTTTCCCGACCATTTTTAAACCCGACTTTTTTTCCCGACAGATATTTTTCCCCGACTATTTTTTCCCCGACAGATATGTTTCCCCGACTATCTATTCCTTGACAAATATTTTTCCCCGATTTTTCACCAACAGATATTTTTGATTTTTGGCTGACTCTTTTCACGCGAGAAAATAATTCCCGATCTTATGTAGTTCGGCTTGACTGTAGTTTAGCTGTTTTCTTCTTACATCCATCATGTCAAATACAAATATAAGGAACAAACAAACAAGTATAACAATCTTTAATTAAGAATATTCAGGGATACCATTAGTGTTATTTTTTGAAAACCAAAAATGTCGATGCCAATTCGCGTTTCGCGTTTTTATTTCATGTATCGACCGGCTGATGAAGTTGGTTTGGGAAAAGCGACTAAAACAAAAAAAAAATCGGTTGGGGAAAGTGATTAAAATGAAAAATTGGTTTGGATAAAGTGACTGATTTTGGAAAAGTGACTTTTTTCCCCAACTTTATTTATCCCCGACTAAATTTAAACTCGACTTTTTTATCCCCGACTAAATTTAAACTCGACTTTTTTATCTCCAATGAGATTATAAAATTAGCAAAACAATAAATTGCATGAAAACGAGATTGTTGACTGGGCCATAATGTTGTTTAAACAGAAATTCGAGAAAGATATATTTATGGAGAATGGAAGTGTTTGGAGTCTCGTCAGTTTCTGTTACCACCGTTCTTTTACCACCGTGTGGACCGTGTTAGTTCTGATACAATTTCGTATCGGTTGCAACTGCTAGACGAAACCTTAAAAAGCAGCACAGGAAGTTAGGTTGGTACAGCTAGATACTGTGGTACTAGAGTTACTGTTGGCTTATCGAAGAGGCACTAGAAGAAACAGACTGTGTTGTGCATTTGAAATTCATACTATAAAATCCTTAACACTGCATTTGAACGATTCCTTTTACGCATTACTTTTCGCTGAAAAAACACCAAGAATTTCGGTAGTGGTCATTTTTATTTATCTATACGAATATTTATCTAAGATAACCATTCAAAAATATGTACAATATTTATCAAATATATACAACATTTCTGTTCTCCCCTGGGTCCTGTAACCTAAGAGTGAAAAGAGTGAAAAGCAAAACGAGTAAAAGAAAATAGAGAAGTGGACTAAGTTCGAAGTTGGAAAAGAAATGAGAATATTATTGAAAAATAAAGACTAGGGACTAAAAAAGTGGGAATCATTTTAAATATAAAATGTAGGCTAAAAATAATTTTATTAATAATTAAAACATTATTTAGCTTTAAAATGTGTATCGAGCAAAGATTTAAATTCTTCATTGTTTCAGCAGATCTAACGTGAACCGGGAGTTCGTCGTTCTATAGTAGTTCAGGTTTTGAACTACAATAGAACAGTACGTGAACAACAGAATCAACATACTCTGGTAGATGGTGGTCGCAGCTTTAACTGTGAGATGTGGTCTTACTCTTCTAAGAAGGTAGAGTCTTCCAGTCGCTTTTTTTTTTTAGGTGCTTGTGAAATGATGTTTGTAGCTGTTGGTAAAGGAGATGCTACGTTATTTCAAATGATAGGTCTTTTGTTCTTTGATATGTACCGAACAGCATACATTCCGTCTTCCATTTCTTCATGTTTGTTCTTTTCCATCCAGAAGTCTTCCTTCGGTTTCTGCTCGAGTTCTTCTTTTGTATTAGCGTTAACATAAACTGTTGTATGGAGTGCACCAGTACACTTCCTACGTCATTTAATCCAAGCAGGAAATGCAGCCTCTCTCCCCCCCCCCCCTCCCCTCCCCCAAAAAACAAACAAACAAAAAACAAACAAACAAACTTTGAGCCCTAGGGGACTCCACAGATAACATGTTGAGAAAGAAGTTATTTAGTTGTAGCAAACTACTTTTTTCAGTTGAAGGGAAAGTTTGTTAGAAGTTCCTTTTCGGTTCCAATAATACCATAGCTTCAATTATTTGGGTTGGCTTTCCATGTTGTTGTTCGAGCCGGATTTATAAGCAGGTGTGATTTTCTCATGTTTGATACCGGTTCTAATTGAGAGATTCATCACGTGGCAGAGTGGTTCTGCTGAACAAGTGCAGGTGTCCTTTAAGAAACGAGCAGGTAGGCCATCATTTTCCACTCGATTTTTTCATTTTTCATTTTTCTCAACAGTTTGTATACGTCAGTAACTTTAACTTCTCTTAAACGGAAGATATTGTTAGTTTTGGGTATGTTGTATCCGGTTTACACCAAGTGAAGTCTGTAAAGAAGCTATTCGAAATGGTATTGGTCAGTTGTAGTAACATCATCGACAAGAAACGATTTTGCACAACTAACTTTTTCTTTGATGGAAAAAATTTATTTTAGAACTTTTCAGGATTGTTTGCGGATTAATTCAGTTGTGTCTGGTAATATTGACTTTTACTTTCTTCGTTGACATTTGAACATTTCTTGGTCTTCTGTATTTTTGGATTTTCTAAACTTCCACATCAAAGAGTCACGATGGTTCATTTCTTTTTTCAGATCACTTGTTATCCAGGGAGCCTTTTTCACTTTTACTCTCGTTTCAGTCGTTGTTCATTAATTTGAGCTCCTTAATTACATCTTACAAGAACCCCAAATAGCACGGGGGTTGTGTTTCTATTTGTAAACAATAGAAGCTCGATCCAGTGTTATTTTTAGATCAGTGAGTGAGGACAACAAAATGGTTATACATTTTAACAATGAATCTATTAAGCAACTAAAAGTTTCACACCAACATAATGAAATGTAGTGACCAAACTTTGTCCCAACGACCAACATTTTCCGTAAAACACAGTGAAACATCTCTATAGCGGACATCTTCTCTATAGCGGGCATCTTTTTCATGGTCCTGACGGTGTCCGCTATAGGCAGGTTTTGTACGATGAAAAAACACTTAATTATTTTGAAGTTTTCTCTAATTACCGACAAAATATTAGAAATAAAAATAGTTGATAATGACAAATTTAAAACCATGATGAGCACTGCAGAGGAGAGTGGTTAATGACGCGCCATATCTACTTGCACTCCTCCGCAATAAAAGAAATCTCTCTCTCTCTTCCGCAATAAAAAATCATATACATATTAAAAAAGAAAAAGATCAACCCGAGGAAATATTTGGAAATGATTTAATAAGAAATTTTTTTTAAGCTCAAAAATCTAAAAAAAAAAAAAGAGTAAAAAAGGGACTCATGTTTTTTGCTTGCTGATAAATAACGTGGTATAAAAGTTCGATTGGTTTAAAGAAGCCTGCACTGGCGTACATACGTAGACAATCACGCAAATTTAATCTTCCAACGTCGTGTCAACAAGCAACAAATCATCCTGAAGAAGAGAGCAATTTTTAGTAAAACGTTTTGACCCTCAGCCAAAATTCTGTATCGCTTATAAAAAAAAGCGTGTAGTTCAGAATGAAACATACAAATGTTCGTTCAAATTCTGATTAATTTGCATAAAGAAGAAAGAAATTGAGTTTCCCGTTCCTAAACATTTCTCACTTTTTCACAGAACTCACTATAAAAATAGTTCATAAAAGCGAGAATAACATGTTAATAGCATATACACATATATTTAGGACACTGATCCTTAACACAATACTGTCTACACCAAGTTACCAACGATACAATATGCCGCCAACGATATGAAGCAGTGCATTCGTAATCAAATCCAATCTTTGAAAGTAATTCATGATTGTGCTTGTTTCCACTTCCGCCCAATGACTCAACTGCTTGGCGTAGTAACGGATAATTGCTTTGTTGACAGAAATTCCCGCCAAAATCATCAAAATCTAACGCCCAAAAGCTAAAGCCGCGCAGATTTTGCTTATTGATCAAAGTTTCCACCTTAAACTTTATACTTGATACAGTATCGATGCTAACCCATGAACGATCTTGGGAAAAGAACGGCGATTTCGCTTTGCTCTCCTCCCAGGTTGTCTTATGATCCCAATGAGTACTACACACTTCGTAGAAGGATAAAGAGCCACTTGCTTTTGTGTATTTCCCTGCAGGACCAGGGCCAACAGCAGGGTCACCAAGACCATATTCTCTTGCAGACAGTAACGAAAAGGTTCTTCCGTAAGCTGCTAAACCCATCGTGATTTTATTGGCAGGCATCCCTCCTTTTAACCATATATTCAAAGAGTTTGGTATAGTAGGAATGATCCCAGCCATGGATGTTGAACAACCTGTAACATTCTCCCACGAACCATGCAAATCGTACGACAACAGGTTGACCCAGTCAAGAAGTTTCGCGATCTTAGCAATTTCGTACGCTTTTGCAATCACAGGTCCACCAGCTCCTACCGCAGCGGTTAGGCTGTAACGCGTTGTGTTTCTTGCCATAGCGTCTTTAACGAATGCATCTAGCGTTTCTTTTATCAGCAGGGTGAACCTTTGTTTGTCGCCTGCGGGAGATCCCCTGTTTCCTGGATATTCCCAATCAAAACTCACTCCGTCAAAACTGAACTTCTTTAAGAACACGAGTGCAGAATCAATAAAGATCTTTCGCGTTTCCTTTGTCGCAACCATTTTGGAATATCTTGGCTGAAACTCATGATTCCATCCACCTAAAACCAAGAAAAAAGAACAGAGGATTTACCATGTGCGTACCGCATTTGTGACGAGTAATTCCTTAAGTAAACATGTCACGTGTCAAAACTTTTTATCAACACTCATGACTTTGTTTACTTTTTTTTTTTTGTCTTGTTTAAACATGCACTTGATGTTCTCAGAATCAAACAATATTGCGTCGTGTTAAACACTCTTTATATAGGAAATACGGTTCTTAGTTAACCTCTCATATCCGTGTCTTTTTTTCCCTTTTTGATTACCTTCGCTGACGTCAGTACGTAAAAAAGACAAGAGAGCTTGGGTACAAGTTTGCCTCCCTGGTAAACTTTCCATGTTCTTAATCAAGTTAAAGTGTTTTTTTATAAACTCTCCCCCGTAATTCTCCCCCGTATTGGTATTCCTCGACAGAATTGAAGCTCTTGTAACTGGATGAAGAGATGACATTTAGCATTAATTTGAAATTATAAAAAGCTAGCATCATGCTTGTTATTTTTGTTATTTTTTTTTTTTACATTTAAGTGTTTGAACCATTATACACTCTTGGGATTTTAAATTGTTCATTAATTGGTTTAATACGTCTAATACGAATACGTCTGCAACCGTGTAGTAATAAGTATATATAATGATAAATATATAATCAACTAAAGACAAGAAAAAGGAGACTTTTACCAATTGATATAACAACTTTTAAGGAGGGCTTCTGTTTCTTTAAACTAATAACTCGGCGAATCATGTCATCGTCGTTCCATTCATACTCTTCCACTTCGTGGGTCTGTAAGTTTATCTTCGCGAATGCATAGTATATATGCGAACATAAACTTGGATCGATGTCTTCTGGTAGGAACTTTGCAGACCCGGATCTGTACTGTGCCCAGTTCGTGTAATAACAAACGCTGATTTTTTCAGACGAACTAGCAAGTTGAATTCCCGTCAGGAAAACGAGTAAGATCGCAATTTCTCGATACATGATGGTGTTTATTGCACCAGAAAAAACTTTCGCTTTGTAACTTTATGACTCTCCCAGAATATATCTTATCCTCCACTTTTCACAACTTTGTTCCCAACTCCCATGATTTTAATGAGGTGCATATATGCGATGAAAGAAACTACGCATCACTTTGGTTTTTGTGTCAACATTAAAACATAGAATATCACATGATGACAACACTCCTTCGTTGGCATAAAAAACTACTATCTAAATATAACTTATAAGTTTCTTTCACAAGTTTTTTACAGGAGAAAGTAATCCGAGATGCCGCCTGTATTACTAATTTCTCTTATAAAAAGGTTTCTGTTTATATGAGAAAAAGCTGTCCCGGCAAAACGGGATCTCGGCAGCATGAAGGTGGTTTGGCGGGATGGTTTTTTCCATATAAACACAATATTTTAGTTCAAACATACCAAAGTACGCATGCGTGTTATGTAATTTTAAAATACAAAATGGCGAACAACTATCAGTGCGACAGCTTTATACCAACAACTTCTTTTTGTCGATCGATCCTTCTTTTTTTAAGATTTTTTAGCTTTCGTAGATAAAAAATTTTCTTGATCAAATTGTTTGTCACAATCATCTGATTTATTCTGTTTTGATTGATTTTCCATAACAGAATCAAATCATGCAGTTGGATAACCAAAGAAGAAAGAGCAGTATTGTTAACATGCATTAGAAATGCAATACCTTTTGCAGTGGCCATTTTGAAAAGTTGTTTTTTTTATTTCTCGCGTGCAAAGTCAAAACAAATGTCACGTGATCAATTTCTATCCCGCTTTGCCGAGATGAATTCTCCCATTTATATAAACAATCAAATTCATCCCGGCAAAACGGGTGCTTCGACAAACCGGGACAGTTTTTCTCATATAAACAGCCCCTAGGTTTCAGTGTCAGTTTTGAAGAAATATGGGAAGCTATGGCCGTGTCAATATCTTGTTAAAATATGATGTTATTGCAACATGGAGGAACACTGCGTTTTTGTATAATAAACTTATCATAAAATCGATGTAAAGAGTCTTGCTAAACGTCAGTTTTATAAATAAAACGTTTTTTCTATAAAAATAACTTTCCAGGCCGAATATTTTATCAACAAAAAATTTTAAGACCAGATGGTCACACTTTGACTAGAGAGGTCTCCGTCTGTTGGGGGATGCTGACAAGAGAGGTCTCCATCTGTTGGTGGATGCTGTCAAAATTGAAAGATACTCCTACTCATCCAATATTAGCAATTTCAAATTATAGCAGTAGCAAGTCATCCATCTTGTTCTTTTGTTTACTTTTACAATCGCGGTCTATTTCGTAAGCCAAAAAGACGACGGAATGATCTTACTATGACATCCATAGTCAGTCGCAGAATCAATCTGCGAAAGCTTCCTGTAAAACACGCCTAGTAAGCTGTTTATTTGCGAGTTATCATCAGGCCACTAACGGACAACGCGTACCTACAGCCCGTAGAAACCAAAGCCGGAACCAGCGATGGTTCCAAATGGGCTGATACGCTGCTTGTAAACCGCATCGGAGTGGAGTATCGAGGGAGATGCGACATGACTGAGACTCGAACACGGGCCTCAGCGGTCGCCCTCGAAGGTACTATCCACTACACCATCGCTGCACCAAAAAGGATTTTAATTGCAAAAGCAAAAGCGTTCATCAGGTGTCGCAGGTGTTCTCTGGCGCATGCTTTAGAATCTAATCTTCTCCGTATACAATGCACAGTTCTCAATATCTGGTCAACAGTTAACAGAATTCTGTAATCAAAAAATATTTCTGGTCAGGTTATTATTAATGGCAGACTTTGGATGGAAAGATATTGTGAAATATCAAAATGGCGAGCACCATATAGATCAGGTAATAACTAAAAAGAAAGAATGTACGAATGTTGTTTTTTATTCGATCCATCGATAGTCAGCAAACAAGACGGAAATATATGACGACAGGATGGTTTTCTTTAAAGACTGGAACGAGAGCGCTTTCGAAAACGGGAAGCAGATTGCGTAAAGCAACCCAGAGCGAAAGGATTTTAAAATAGTGCTGTAAAAAAGTAAACAAATATGGGATCACTCCATCAAGTAATAGAAGCACTTCTTCTTTTGCATCATGCAATTGACGAAGAGTTTACGATCTATATATACAAGTAAAAATCACGGTTCCGGTCGTCATTTGATTTTGATAACTGGTCTGACAGAGTGCATAGCCGAGCTACGATTCCTTAACTTAAGTCTGTTTTTCGGATACCTGCAGAAATACGATGCTATGTTATAGCATAACTTGTCTTCTGCACACTAAAAGTACATTTTCAAATTCAAAATCTGAGGAATTCGCTGCATACCAGGTGGAAAGGTAACGTGGCCAGAAATTTTGCCAAATGGACTTGACACCATGGTCAAACATTTAAAATGAAAAGCGAAACGCCAAGCTGGGGTGGTGTGCGAGACACCAAAAGGGGTCTACCAGTAGATCCCTGATGGCGACCTCAGTGCAAAGTACTCAGAAGCACAAAGATCTTGTTTGAAGCACTTTTGGTGCGGCGTTCATTTATCGATGAAGAATATCAAAATTGATTATTTGACAAAAGATTTTCGGATTTTCCAGAGATTTCTTTGGAATCCCGTTTGGGAAATTTTAATTTTCAGGGTCATTTTTGCCTCACTTTTCATCAGTTTTGAATAACCGCATTCCCAAAGCCTAAAAAAAACCCCTACAAGTCAATCCGTTTTTGTCACCTTATAACTCTGACCAGTTATCATTCGCTCAGAAAGGGCATAATACAACGAAATGTCTTCACCCGTCCTGTTGTATTGGTTTTGTGCCTGCACAAACGATTGTACTATCTTTGCAATATTTCCTGACATCTGAACTTAATTATCAACTTACTTATCGTAAGCAAAAGTTCAATGTGCTTGCTATGGCCCCTTTAAAATTGCCCAATAAATATTTGCACCAGACGAAAAATGTGCGGGCAAATAAAATTGTCAGTTAAAACAAATAAATTAAGCAAGATTTATTTATTCCTCAATTACGAGAATAATCGAAATAGACCCAGTCTCCGTTACGTCTTAACATTCGTTTACAATTTGTCGTAGAATTTATCCAATGGGGGCACATTCTCTGACAATCCTTTTCGTTTACGTGTTTCCAGAACAATAATACCAGATTTTGTAACTATATCCAACGGGTCATCACTCATCAATTGCCAATGATCGAACACACATTGTGGGAAAGCTTGACCCTGTGTCTTTGAACGCAAGTCAGCGGTGAAACCTATGAATGAGAATAGTCTACGTTTACATTTCTTGAACACGAGGTGTTTCGAAGAATTTTCACCGGGGATAGGTCATCCCCGTCAGTTTCTCAAAATAACGAAATAGAATGTTGCAATACTGTAATGTTCAACAACTCTGAAAAGAACAATATGAAAACTAAAATTACCAAATGATTCGTTGACAGGTAAGTATGCTTTCACTTGCAGCATAGGTGTTCCCATAACCTGGTTTTCTTCGAAGATGTGACCACGTCGCTTGTTCAAACAATTATAGATTCCACCTGTGGCATCTTGTGGACATTGAATTTCGACTAAATACACTGGTTCTAACAATCGCGGTTGAGCAGTCAAAACACAAGCATAAAGGCAACGACGAGCAGTAGGGATGATTTGACCACCTCCACGATGAATGGCATCAGCATGAAGAGTAACATCGTGAATGTTGAACCGAACGCCTCGCATGTTTTCATCGCACAGTACGCCTTCTTTGGATGCCCATTGGAAACCAGCTACAACACTGTCTTTAATTTCATTCAAATATTGCACTCCCTTTGAAACGTCCATAAGGAGATTTGGTCCAGTTCCTTCAGGCCCGAAACACCATATCTTGCGTGCCTCTCCCACATCAAAACCATATTTATCTGCCAGGTACCTGCGAAAGATTAGTGCAAATATCGATCAATCAAGAGCTAGGTCAGGGTTCGTAGCAGCTTCTTCAAAATTTAGTCAAATTATAATACTTCTTCCCTGAAATTTTTCTTAAAATCAGGATATACTATTTTCCCTGAGTGAAACAAATAGCAGTTTTTCCCAGAGTCCAGAAAATAATAACATATCATTTTTATTTTGTGGATCTCCACTATAGGTAAATAATCTGTGTGAAGCGAACTTTCTCGCAGAAAAGCTGTTATCCTGATTTCTTAAACAGGAAATTTGCACCAATCAGAACACAACCGCTATGAGATATAATCTACCACTTTTACATTTCCCACTAAGCTCAGCCTCCCCAGACTTTACAAATTTAGGATTTATCCCAGAGTTTTCTCTGAGCCACCCTTGCATTTTAATTTACCCCCTGATTTCTCCCTCCCAATTTCCTGGTTTTTCAGATAAACTATGAACACTGTAGGTACAAGCACCTAAAGGAAATGTGCTTCATGCTTCTCAGTTTTAAAATTAAATTTATGAGACGTCAAAAGAACGTTAGAAAATATTGACACAGAAGGAGTTGAAAACTCAAGACAATCATGACATGGAAAGCTGCTTTCTGTGTTCAGTCTCCCTGCACTACCATGCCTCACGAATTTCAGCAGATTAACAGAAACCTTGCCCTTACCTTCCTCTGAGCTTAAAGTCCTGTCTTGGTGTAATTTCACCTGAATCAATATCATTAGCTACTCCGTCATCCATGTTAGCTGCTGTCATGAACAGCCTGTTATGTTTATTGGGAGATTTGGACAGACATGTGATGCTTGATCGTTCACTAACAGTTTCTCGGTAAGATACCACTGGATCGGACTTCTTTAATGGAATTCCAGCATGATCCTCCTCTAAATCCTGTAATTCAAATTAATGAACAACTAACAATTATAAACCAGCAATAACATATTTTTATTTTAAAAACAATTGTTGCTAATGCTAATGTAGTGTGACATCCGAGACAAATAAAGCCATCTGGTCAGACCAAATTTTAACTTTAGAAAATGGAAGTATGTCTTACTTTCAGACAAATTTCCAAATGTAATTCTCCAGCCCCGGCAACAATATGTTCACCCGATTCTTCGGTGAATGTAAGTACCATAGGATCAGATTTGGCGAGTCGCTTCAAACCTTCAACAAGTTTTGGCAAATGCTGGGGATCTTTTGGCTCGACAGCAACACGGACAACAGGGGAGACAGAAAATTTCATCTGTTTCATGTTATGTGCATTTTCGAATGTAGTAAGTGTTCCAGTCTTGATCAAATACTGATCAACACCTACAAGACCACAAATGTTTCCACATGGTACATCTTCAATTGGTTCAGTGTAACGTCCCATCATAAGTATAGTTCTTGAAAGAAAAAGATACAAAAGTTAACAACAGAAAAAAATCTACAAGCTTCTTAATTTGATTTTAGAGGTCTCACCTTTGAATACTTTTATTATACAAGTCGTCTTTTTTACCAGGTACATAATTTGGACCCATAATTCGGGCTTTCATACCAGTTGCAACTTTGCCAGAAAACACACGACCAAAAGCAAAAAATCTGCCTTTATCAGATGAAGGTACCATTTTAGATACATACATCATAAGAGGGCCATCAGGGTTGCAATCCCTGATACCAAGGTAAGCTTCATCATCCTTTGGACCTTCATACAACATTTCTGCTCGATATTTTTGAGCAGTTACAGGTGATGGCAAGTGGATGGTAATCAACTGCAACATAGTTTCACCAGCTGGCAACCATTTCTGCATGATTTTCTTAATGAGTGGTTTCCCTTCAAGTTCTCTTTCTTCAGATGTTAACTTGATCTGGAGTTTCTCAACCAAATTTTTCCAAATTTCTGTTTTGAAGTTCATAACAGAATCAAACAACTGAAATAAAATTGACCAGAGAGTTAAGAATGTTTTAAGATTTGACAATGACTTAATGTAAGGGAGAATTGGACTTTGTACCCAAATTCAAAAAAATGTTTTGGAAATTTTCGACCATTGAATGTTTATCACAACACGCATTTTTTAAAGCCTATTTTTACCTTGTAAATAGGATCCAGAACAAACTGATTAAATCCCCGAACGTAACCTTCACCACCAATCTTGTTCCATTTCTTTTCTTTTGCACTGAAGTATTGATCACCCCACAAACGTTTCATAAGCTTTACAGGTTCAATCTTGAATTTTGCAGCATAGATTTCAGAAAATTGTTTGAGGGAAAAGGCCCAGCCATGAAGGCCAGAACCAAAACCAATTGTACCTTTGCTTGGATCAACCTACCAAATAACAGATAATAGTAATTAAGTGCAAAGCATACTTAAAATTACAAGAGCAAGGATACATAATGGACTGCAGTAAATATAGGGCGAAAACATGGAAGCTAAAATACTGAAAGGCATATGACCCACAGTATTGAAAACTTCACGAAATCAGGCCTTTCAATAAGAGAACAGCGCTCGCGCTCGCCAAAAGTTGATTTTTATGCTCGACGATCACACTTCCAGAATCATATTTGTATCATTATTCGCAAGAAAAAATTTCCAACACATAAGTATTCCTTAGGACTCTAGTCTAGTTTAATTTGTTTGATCTCAATTATCCAGTTTAAATTAACAAAGCTCTCCTCAGTTCCACTATTTTATCAAGGAAGTTCGAAGTGCACAACTGCTATCTCGTACCCAGGAAATGTATGGAAGAAGACACAGATAACAGATACAGCTACAAAACAACATAAAATAGTCATGTAAAATTTACAAGTTGTAATTTCTCTTGAAATTCTGTCAAAGAATCACTCTTGCATACATCACAAATTGTGAAGCACAAACTATTAATTTGAACTCTAATACTAACTTAAAGTTTTAACATCAGTCAAACTGTGAATCCAAATAAAGATATTTTCACAGGATCAGATATTCTATTTATAAAGAAATACCAGAAGAAGACAAATTATAATCAATAACTCATAACTAAAGATACCTGAATGTTTCCCATAGGTCCATCATCATCAGCATATGTTGCAATGATCACATTAGTACTCTCAATGATACGTTGAAAGGTTTGGTATAAATCTTCCTGTTCCAACTGCAATTCAAGTAAAGCTCTGTCCATTTTGTTCATGAACAACACAGGCCTTATTCTTTCTGCAATGGCTTGGCGAAGGACAGTTTCAGTTTGCACGCATACACCTAGTTGGATAAATTGTTAACACCAAAAGTAATACTTAAACATGATCACTTCTTCTCAAGAACACAATGCCACAAAACTGTACAATAAAAACAAAAGACATACCACTAATACAATCAACAACAACAAGGGCTCCATCTGTCACTCGGAGAGCAGCTGTCACTTCAGATGAAAAATCAACGTGCCCAGGGGAATCAATCAAATTAATCAGGAAGGCATTACCATCAGTATCTTGACTAACAAATTTCATGTCAGCGTCTGACAATTCATAGTACATAGAAACAGCACTAGTATAAGAAAATATGCAGAAAAATTAATATGAATTAAGGAAAAATGTAAATCCAACGCACTTTATGGAGTGTATATAACTGCGAGGACGAAACAATTGTCCCCACAACATTATAGTAATATGTTTATTATGCTTTCTTTAGCTAATTCTTTGAAATTTGTTAATGAACAAAATGGAAACATTATCAAGGAAACAATACAGATAAAATTAATAGACATCCTTTTAGTATATTATAATAATAATAATAATTTCAAAATGAAATATACATGAAAATAATAATAATAAAAACTAAGATGAAAAACAATAATTCTTCGTGAAACTTAAGCACCATAAAAAAGAAAAACAGGGTAGGTTAAACACGTACGTAGATTTGATAGTAATACATCGCTCTTGTTCATCTTTACGTGTATCAGTGAATCTCATTTCACCTGCTTTGGCTTGAGCAATAATACCAGCTTTCGTAACAAGAGAATCGGTCAAGGTGGATTTCCCATGATCAACATGAGCAATGACAGACATATTTCGAATATTGTGTTTTTTTTCCATGATAGCACGAATCTAATAGGTGAGAGGATAATATGTTACACATTCCATAAAAATTTAAACAGATAAATGAGATGGGATGAAATGTTGTATAACTTAACATACCTGGTCTACTGTGAAGTTCACCTAAAAAAGGAAAGAAAAAAACATTATAAAATAGTATTATGTAGAGGAATCAGATTTAAAGTTCCAATTTGAAATCTATATCGTTAAAAACGTACATGGATACAATAATGTAAGGGGTCGATTTAGAATCAGGAACGAAAATATATCGGCAACGAAAAAGTTATGGTGATCATTTTTAAATTTGAAAGGTTTTAAGTCTGTTCAAGGAACAACTAATCACATAGTAGCCAAAAATGGAGTATACAGAATTGGGATAGTAAAAGATAATAAGACGATGCGTGAATTTTCTTACCATCTTGGCAGATTTTTCTTAGGTAGCTTATGAGAAGCTCCACTATCTGACCAACTGTTTTACTTCACCTTGTGTAAAAAGAAGGCTTTTAAGTGACGTGGGCCGTCTATATGCATTACGTCATAAGAACGAAAAATTTCGCCGGCCGAAGAAGAGAGCAAATGTGGTCCCATTATTTATATTTGCATCCATCATTTTTGTAATTTTTATGATAAACTATAAGCAAGATTTCAGGGTTTTTATTAGAATAAAAACAACTAAAACCAGTGTTTATCACACCAGAAAATCTTGTATCTAGCTACTTTAATTTGAAATGGTTCTGCAAAATATTCTACTTCATTATGCCGATTGCATCATTGCATCACGCATGGCGTAGTAGAGGACCTCAATGCAGGGTTTGTGTAAGGACCGTTTGTTGAGGTGGTAATGGATCATCATTACTATTAACAAGGTGATAGGGAAAATTAAATGCCCTTGCAGGCAGAAGTATTTCTGCATCATTGGCTTGTTCTGCAAAATTTTCCTTTCCTTTCATTTGCTGCAACCTTTTTTATCTCTGAAAAAATGATGATTGTGAATTCTTTGTGTTTTTTACAATATAGCTAGCTACTGTTGCATTTTCTCAAAAATAAAATGTATTTCAATTAATCAAATATTGTGCACTGGCTTTTAAGTTAATCTAAATTTATTTTATTATGTGAGGTGTCAAAATAAACATTCAATTATAAATTTTCTCTCACCAAAACGAGGATGACGGAGACGTGTGTGTGCCATAATTCATTATAGGATAGACAATTTCAGAGATCCTGCAGCCCTCCTTATGGCTTCTATTGTGATTATGATTACGGCAAGTTGAAATTTGGCTTTGCCTGACAGTATAAGTAAATTTATTAAAATTTCTGGTTTTTTTCCGAAAAGTCCCAACCAAGTGCAGAATGTTCTCCTAAACAGTCCAGAATAATAACAGGTACAAGAGAAGAAGAAGAAAATCAACAATCAAGACAGGCCTTACTTATGAAAATTGAAAGCATTTCAGCGTTTCATGTTAGGTTTGGGTAGGGGAAAAAAGGAACACCTCTTCTGCACAGCCTGCACATACCTTTGAGATCTTAGAGATGAGCTAGTGCCAGATAGAGAAGATGATGAATGTAGAGTAGAACATATAAATCTGGATGATTTAACGAACAACAGTTGGACATCAGATTCGGACAGTGATGTTTAAAGGATTTTAATCTGATGTGTCTGTTATGTTTTTCTCTATTGTTTAGGTATTTTTGATGCATGCAAGTAATGAATAGGCATTCCATTCGTATAAGAACAAACAACCTATATTTCTATTTTGACTTTCTTCTTTTTTTATTTTTTATTATATACCTTTATGTCTTGTGTTAAAATCCTATACTTATAAACAAGTATTTGATCATGTGGTTTTGTTGTAAAAGTATAGAATCAATTTTCTCTGTCTCTATCATTTTCTTCGTCTTCACTCTCGCTTTCACCACCACTCTCGGTTTCTATGATAGGTTCTTCATCCATTTTCTTCTTTCTTTCAGGTTCTATGTCAAGAGTCTTGTTTTTTTTCCACTACTAGCCGCCATGCTTTACTATGCCGATAAACTGCACATGCAATCAAGTTATACGTTTTCACAAATCATGTTCCATCAAACATGTATTTTTCAATATAATGTCCACAGTTCCATCAGCGTGTTACTTTATTGATAAAAAAAATCAAACACGTTCGTCCATTCATTCAGAATACAGAAAAAATAACAGTTAGCACCGAGCTTATGTGCCAACGTAAATTCTTCTAATTTCAGAAGGCTGTCATCTATGGTCTATAGCAATTTCTTTTTATTGCAGTTAATTTTGATCGATTACAGAAAAAATGGATTTCATTTGTTATTGTATTTTGAAGGAGTTGTTCTCAAGATTTCTTATCAAAAGAATCCATATCATTGAATTTAGATGTCAGCAATAAAAATTATCCAGCACCTTAAATACATGCGGCATCCATGTAAGCAGACCTTATCAGTGAATCAACCATTGCTATTCCTTAACTGTGCACGCTGTGCAGTGCTTCAACAAAATCAAGTAAGACATTTAAATTATATGTTGCATTGGTTACTTACAATAGCTTATATATTAACCGTTTAGCTGGTCTCTCAGGGAAATATTGACCAAGGTTTTGACATCATAATGAGCAACCAAGCATTTATTAGCCCTGTTAAAACCTTTTGTTCTACTGTGTTAAGGGTTTAAAAAGTGCCAATTTCTTCACAAAATATTTTATAGCTGTGCTACTGCCATATAGAGTATTCCTCATTTTGTTTATATTTTGTTATGCATGCGGTCTTACCAGGAAAATATGGACTGGCCACATGATTAACCAATCAAAATTAATTATATATCAGGGCTATAAGGTTCTTTTATAATAACTACCCATCAAGATACTTAATATCAAACCATAAATGTCTCTTTTTTCATGATTTATTTTGATATTTTTGAAAAAACATAAATTAAAATTTGTGATTATATTGGTGTTGAAGATTGTGCACAAGGAGCATTGAGATCTAGTCAGGTTTGTCAGTTATCTCCGGGGCAACAGATTATTTCTTATCGATGAGACCATAAACTGCAAGTATATAAAAAGACAACTTTTTGAGCAGTTATGAAAGCTGTAAATACTTCTGATTGGTCCATTAGATTCGTTTTTATCAACGACCTCCACAAAAGGCTGGATTAATTTCAAAATTTATCGATAACATTAAAGATGGGATTAATAGGGACAAGCAGTTACAAGTAAGATACATTTATGTTGTTTGAGATTGGTGGAGAAAAATGTTTTGAATTTATTTTGAATTTCATTTCCTTTTCTGCTCGATTTCCAGGAAAACCTTCAGAAGTTCCAAAAAGAAGCTAAAAAGGTTGAGGAATCCCAAGCATTGAAAGATGTCAAGTCAAAATTTACAGTGATAGGTCAAATTAAAGTAAATTCATCCGTATTATACATAAGGGAGTGTACCTCACAGTTCAAAAAAGACACCTATCAGATGAACTTTAAAATGTTTCTCACTTATAGGATACAGTGTCACCGTATACAAACAAACTTGAAAAAACAGTTAAAGATACCACTAAATCAGCATCATCCACTATTGGGAAAGTAAGTTTCTGGCTATTATGAAAAGTAACAGAACTGAATATCAAGACCGGTTGAGCAAGATTTCACGAGTCACTGAATTATTTCCAATGCTACTTTGAACTTTTTTTTAAAAGAAAAAATTGCACTTTTAAAATTTGGTCCAAGTTATGGAATTTCCTTTATCACAGCTAATCTGAAGATGAAATTGTTTGGTGAATTACTTAAACTAACAAAAAGCGTTGGTTAGATGTTAGATGCACGCTGAGATCAATATCTTTACAGTATCTTTATATAAGTGTGAATATTTAAATGTCTTAGTATTTTGAACAATATTTAAACGTCTTAGTATTTTGAACAATATTTAAATGTCTTAGTATTTTGAACAATGATCATAAACTTTCATGTATCCATTTGCATTTGTTTAGATGTATCAAGATACGTTAGAGAGTGACATATTCAAGAAAGGTCAAGAATTACGGGAAGAGGTTTGGACAATGCAGTCTTCAACTTGCTTATTGGATTAAGAAAGAAACTTTCGTTGTTTAGAGAAATTTTTCGCAATATCACAAATCTTTATTCCTGCGAAGAATTATTAAAAGGGTTATTTTGATTTTTTTGACTTGCAAAAGTTTCTCCTGTGAACATTTCTTCCTTTTCAAGGATTGTCATGGAAAGGAAGTTTTGGTCATCATGTTTTCAAAGCTAAACTCTCTTCTAGTTGAGTAAAGGTGCAAAAGAGGCTGCATCGAAGATTTCTAAGGAAGGAGAAGAGTTGGGAAAGACTGAAACATTCAAAACTGCATCTCAGGTAAATCTACCGCGAGACTAAATTTTGTGCTGCTCTGCATTTCTTCGAATCTACACGAGGTACAAAACATGTAAAAATAAGTGAAAATGGATGAATGATTTATTTTATTTTATTTTGATTTGTAATCTTTATGTACATGTTATGGTGGTTTAAAGGCCATATGTTTCAACCAACATTGAATGTATACAAAACAAATTAGTGATCTCTACAGTGAACATAAGTTATGTAAATACTGGACACAGGAAAACAAGTGTCTTTCATTCTCGTTTTTCTTTCAATCATATAAATGAAGTTGCCAGTAATCGTTCTTAACTTTTTTTAAAGAAGTTTTTGCATCAATTCCCTGTGCAAAATGGAAAAACTCTACCATTCTCATGTCAATTAACTTTCAGGCATTCACCAAAGTCAAGGAAGACCTTTTTGATGATATTGCAAAAGAATCTAGACCTTATCAAAGACCAGGTAAGCATTGTCATTGCTTTTCTGTTTCAATATCGTAACTAGTTATAAATTTCCAGAAATTTACAATTTTCAGAAGTCTTAAAGAAAAGAACATCGCGTGGTGTGACAAGCATTAAAGAAAAGAAGGTTGTAGCAAACGAGTAAGTATATGAATGGAGACAGGAAGAAATAATAACTGGTCCTTTTGGTATCATGGTTACTTATATCGTTTTCTCCTGTGAGTGCTTTGTTTATGAGTGGTATCAACAAATTAATAGTCAAAAATGCAATGAGCAAGGCTGTTTTTTTAGTTGATGAAATCCAAATAAGATATTGGTTAAAATCTTTTTGATTTAGGGATGCGCAAGATGTTGTGTTGCATAAAGATTCAAAATGGCAGCAACAATGGAAGGATTTTCGGGACAATAATCCAGTTGTTACTGGTATAAGTCTCATTTGTAGTCTTTCTTTGATATTTGAGAATCTGTAATGTTTAAGCTGAGAGTACGAAAGCTCCAAAATAGGATAGATATTATACTGTATAGATTTTCATAATCTATCCAGAGTAGCGAGAAACTATTACTCACAGAAAATTACAAATTAAGGGTCCTGTTACACCATAAACTTTAGATAAACTGTGATCAAAACATACTTAAAAAAGAGATTACTGTATGGAATTTGTTTCTTACCTAAATTATTCAAAAAATTAATCAATTGACCTCAATACATCAATTTTTATTATGAAAAAAGTTTGTACTTTCACCTTATTTTGTCTAATAGTTTACCATCTAACAGGACCTTAAGAGGAAATCATTGTTGGTTTTCTCAGCTCATGATTTTCAAACTCTTTAGGGTTTAAAGCAAATTTGGAATTATTTTCATCTTCATTTTATTTGTTTTCCTTCAAAAGGGCTATTTTCATTAAAAACAAAATACGATGAATCAGACAATGTAGTAGTCCGAGCAACACGAGTTGTAACTGATAAGCTCACAGATGTTTTCAGTAAGTAGTGCTTTCTTTTGTATGCAAACGGTTATTTTAAAAGGTCATTCCCTCTAATAAGTGCCCCTTCTCAGACGTAAAGAATTGCATAACTAATTTGACAATTGGTTATTATAGTAAAGGATATTTTTAGTATTATATATATGTATATATATATTATTTTACAAATATTTTGGACATAGCTCTCTTTATGTTCTGATTTGTCCAGTGATCTACAGATCATGGCCAGCAACCAGTTATAACCAATTATGTCGAATTCCCAACTTTCATTTTCATTTTTAATGCTGTAGTGCATAGAGCATCTATAGACAGGTTGAAATTTATCGCAGCCTGTTCAGTTAATGTTTTAATGATCTGCCCCTTTTCGTGTAAACATCATCATTAACCATCAGTTTCTTTATGCTTCGTTCCATGGGCTTTCTTATAACGTGTTGAGCATAGCTTATTTGTTGATTCCTGTAACAACTACCATTAGGAACAACTGAGAATACCATACCCTCATAATCAATGAAAAATATGGAAACTGTTGCTTTTACAAACTTTGAAATTAGTGCCACTTTATTATGCTTCATTACTTGCAAAATTGACATTGATTACCTACTGTGAAAATATTAATTGCATTAAAAGTTTATATCATACTGTACGGTATTATATTATTGAACGTTTTACTGCGTTAAGAGCAACATAACGCTTTCCTGATAATATGATTTGTTACTCAGAAATGTTTAGTAATATTGCTACTGAAGAGGCATATAGCACGTTACAATCTTTGTCATAGGTGATGTCTTTTCTCAGTCTGAACAAGCTCAAACCATTGCAGAGATAGCAAAAATTGACCCTTCTTTTAATAAGGACAATTTCATTAAAGAGTGTGAATTCGATATTATTCCTACTGTACTAGAGGTAAGATCTTGTGTCCTTACTAAAACCAAACCTGATGTATGACAATGAAATTTTGTTGTTTTTTGTAACGAAAACCTGTTAATTTCACAAGTAATAAATTTAGATTCACTTATGTGGTATATAAATTTTGTGGACCTTTCAGTTTGACCTAAATGAGACATGACGTATAACGTTATTTTCCCAATTCATATAACTTACCAATTGTTTGCATAATGCATACATAATTTATTTTGTTAAACTTCGACAACTTCGTTGGAAAGATTTATCACAGAAAATATCCCAGAAAATTGTCACTCAGTTATAGAAAGTTCGTTTTTCAAGTCAGGAAATGCATTTTCAAAGCTTGTTAGTTGGTCTTTATGTTAGGCCCTAACAGTTTCTCAATGTAATTTTCCAACTAATTCTGGCTAATGCCTTAGAGTTCACAAATGAATGAGTACTTAATGGCAGCGTTTGTAAATGTGAATGAAAACTTCAAACTATAAAGACAAAAACAAAAAAGATAATTATAAGGTAATGATACAGTTATGAAAAATTTAGAGAAAGAAGCAGTGAGATCAGCATGAGGATAGACAGGGAATTTTAGTTGCAGTTGAAACTTTACGTATCCTTCCTTGAGACTGAATAGAAAGCTGTCTATTTGAATACATACAAGAAACCCTGCCTCAAATGTATTATAAAAGTATTCATAAAAATGGTTCCAAAATATAAATTGATTTGTTGGTATTTGTGTTTTTATTATGCTTCCTATTCTCTCTTTTACTAGGCTTTTTTACGAGGAGATTTGGATGTACTTCAAGATTGGTGTCATGAAGGGGTGAGTTATTGATATTTTCTCCAAACATGATATTATATCGAGAACAGGATCCAAGCCAATTAGATAATTTTCAAAGAAAATAGGCTGTGTGAAGGATGCTTTAAAGACATTCCGCATCAGAAAAGTTTAATTAAATCTATTTATTTTTTTGGTGGAATTTAGTAAAAAAACAAAAGGTGATAGACTCCTAGCGGAATATTCTGCATAATGGAAAACCAGTTTTATGCAAGGAACCTTACCTTTGGATCAAGTCTGGAGGTTCATAAACTGTTTCTGATTACAGCCTCTCGAATGTATCCTTATTTCATTTTGGGGAGTTCGTTAACAATTCAAGTGTGGGCTATTATTTTACAGTTTGTGTTAAACGACGTTCAAAGTGGGTAAAAACAACAGCAATTCGAAAAAAACATTTGAATGAAAATTGGAATCAAATTTAATTGTAGTCTCTTCTCTATCAATAATCATCATAGGCATATCCAACTCTAATTGGGGTGCTACCTGACACCTTAAATGAGCTGGACAAACCAGCACCCATAAGGTGGTCAGTTTGGCACCTCTAAAACTTTCAGTGAATAATCATCATAGGGGGATCTAGAGGTTAGGCAAAAATTATGATAAGAGAAGAAAAGATATACGTGCAAGTAACCAAATTTCATTTCATTTCAATCATCACACATTTCATTTCAATTCAATCATCACACATTTCATTTCATTTCAATCATCACACATTTCATTTCATTTCAATCATCACACATTTCATTTCATTTCAATCATCACACATTTCATTTCAATTCAATCATCACAAATTTCATTTCATTTCAATCATCTTCCATCTCTGGATGTTTTCTGGCTGGCTGTAGTTCTCATTGAAGCATTAAAACGCTTCTTGAAGATGCTGAGTTTAGGCTACTCAAAGTCCCTATGTAACTACAATCCTTATTACTCAAAGTCTCTTCACAATCCTTATTGTTTTCCTGTTCTTTGTTTTTAGGCGTTCAACGTTCTCTCCACACAAATCAAACATAATACATCTATTGGACTAATAAACGCATCTAAAATTTTAGATATTCGAGATGTTGAGGTAAAAGAGCTCATAATGTTTTCCTCGCAGCTGAACTAGTTAGAAATGTCGGAAAATAAAGTCCACACGTTCCTATATTTTGATACATCACATCTTCAGGATATAAGTTTTCAGATTTTACATTATATCTGTTTCTTTCGATATCAGATATGTTACTTGTTTTCTTAAAATTTGAGGTAGCTTTTCCTATAGATGGGCTGTGTTATGGGTCAGTAGATCTTTAGATCGTGGAAGTATTGTCTGCCTGTTGTTCTTACATTCCAGCTTGCATTAGCTAAGATTATGGATCAAGGTCCTGTGCTAATTTTGACATTCCAAGCACAACAAGTCTCTATGGTAACCAATAAGAAGGGCGATGTAATCGAAGGAGGCATTGTAAGTGGTATTTTCTGCTGTTGATAATTTTTTTCCTGAGGTAATGATTACTCAGCGTGTGAGTGTTTTTTTGAGCCAGTAATGTCGATATATGTCAACAGTTGGTTTTGTTTCCAATTTCGGGAATTTTCGAATTTTCTTCGGTATGATTTATTTAAAAATTTATATTGCTTGTCTTCACGAATGAAGTTTTTGTTTTGCTCAGGATAATATTGAAAGCGTCAACTATGTATGGGCTATGTGTCGCGATCAGTCCATATTCGACCATCGGCAAGCATGGCGTGTTTTAGAATTTGGAATCCAGCAGGCTACAGCATACATTTGAATTAATCATGGAAAGGAGTTGTTTCCATTGCATAATCCTATGAATTTGGTTGGCGACTGTGCATGTGATCGGTGATAAATCTGCTAAAACCTGCTAATTTTCTCACCGTTGAAAAATGTTCTCCCGTGTTGGCTAAACAAATGATCAAACAAATGGTCAATCGTCGCCTTTCCGACTTGATCGGTAACTGGGTGTATACATTATTAAACAAAACGAAATTCATTAGAAGAGAGAAAAAGGTTTCAAAAATATTAACATTTGATGTTTTGAGTTCTGTTTTTTTTCTTCCTTGTCCTTTCCGAATATCCGAATTTTTGATAATTTTACATTTTATTGCCAAGAATTTTATTTTTTTCTCTCCTCGACTTTGTAAATTTTGGAACTGTGCTACATACGTTAAACAAGTAAAGATAATTTCTGTAATGATTTAAGACTGATTTCCACGTGTATATTTCTTTTCTTTTTTTTACGGTCATGAAAAATATTTCTTTTTTACTCTCCACTTCTTTGTGTACTCTCACCTCCGTAGGTGTTTTGTTGGCTGTATGAATAGTTCAATTTCTTGTTATCTTGACACCCTTCTTTTGTTTCGGTTTTTTTTTTGCGAAGCTTTTAGCGAGCAAAGCGAGTTTAAAGAGGAGCACATTTGCTACACACATGCGTAATATTTGTTTCTTCTATGTAAGTTTCTTCTATGATTTAGTTGAAATACTAAGTATATCATTGATATACTGAGTCAGGTGATATACCTATTATATCAATTCCTACTATGAATATCGGCTGATATTCGATATAATAAAAAATAACTACGCCATATGTGTAAACAGTCCAGAACACCAGTACCTAATTATATAAGTTATATAATTTTGAAACTTCATCCTCATTCTGAGTGACAACACAGTAGACTTAAAACTGCCAAATTCTCTTCTTTCGACCATCTATCATCAATATAGTCTGTAGCATTATCGCTGGGATGCCACTACGCTCCCTCTGGAAGCCGTATATCAATTGATATCTATAGTCAAGTCTGATATACTGTAGGGTATATCAAGTGATATACCTGCTATATTAAATTTGGAAACGAGAATTCAAAATTGACGGAAAAATGACAAGTCAGCGATTTTCTTTTCTTGCTCACCATAATTGCAGAGAGCGTGGCATCCCAAAGATAACGCTATAGTGTATATGGATAGAGATGGTCCGAAGCGAATTTGATGGTTTTAAGTCTATTGTTGGCACACCTGGATATAGGATTAAGTTTCAAAATTTTATAATAAAGGATTTTATAACATAGAAATTAGAATCGGTAAAAAGTTGCTACAAAAGGGTTAACAATTTTGCTTTCAATTTGCGATTAAAGGCTCTTTTCCATTTAGCTACATTTTCCGCTGTAGCGCAAGAAGCTCAAGAGAACTTTCCACTATACTTCAATTATATTTCCATTGAATGTCAATTTTCTTTTGTGATCAAAGTACGTGAATACAACGTTTGAATGAAAAAGTTTTTCAAGAGGAACACTGCACGTGTGTCTTCGCAGTCCATTTGGGAATTTCTTCGATGTTCCTTCCGATAAATATTACGTAATGTTTATAAAATGTTCAAAGATGATTTGATGAGATGATGGGTATGTACTGATCATTTCTCCTCTTGCTTTGCCGTTTTACAATTAAAATAAAAAGCAATATAAAAGTAATCGATTCGTTGGTATCAACTTACGAATTGTTTTCGTAAGTTTTCATTGTCTTTTTTTAAGTCTCCCTCTGAATTTCTTTCGGTTTTCGATGTTCTAGAAATAAATGGATCATGCTTTTCTGAGCCTCAATTTATAAATAAATGCTCTATATTGGTCAAGTACTTAGGTTTTGGAGCCAGACACGTGCGATTTTCTCCATCGTGTAAATTCAACACCAATTTCAATCTCGGCTAACACGGAATTTGTGACTACCGAAAAGGTTGGGGTGAAAACACTATGCGTAAACAAACATGGTGTTTTATTTTACGAAGTGAACATTCTATAAACCGGATTTTACTCAGCTGAGCCAGCTATTCTATTCTATTTACTTCTTCGTCCCATCAAATCCTGTAATAATATTATTAAATGAAAATAATAGTTTCCAGCGTGCTTAGAATTAAGTTGCTGAATGAGCAGGTGACAGGAGAAAAAAGGAGCAATCTTGACTCTGCAGAAAAAATAAATGATCGTGGTGTGTGACTCCTCTATTTCCTGATAGTCCTAAATCAGTTCATGTTATTCCAATCTACAAGAAAGAAGGAACACCTTTAGATGTGTTTAACACTACAGACCAATTTAACAATTTTCAAAAAGATGATAAGATCTTTGTGAGAAAATTGTATTTGGTTTCAGGAATAAAAATTAGAAAAAATCTTGATCAAGGTAATTTTTCTTGGGGTAATATTAAAAGACTTCTTATAATTATATTGTATACCATTCTATCAAAATAATAAAACATGGTTTGCCTTAAGTCAAGGGACAATTCCTGGCTCACTTATTTTTAATTATATAAATGACCTGGCTAATTCTAATATCTTCTATGAGGTAAAACTCAAGTTAAATGGGAAAAAACTTTCTTTTGTTGATTATCTAGGAATTTACCTTGACTTGAATTAGACAACTCCCACCAACCATCTAGCTACCAAACTAAATAAAGGCAATGGTGCTCTCTCAGTGCTAAGACACTATCTGTCTAAATCCACTCTTATATCCTGCTACTTTTCTCTTTTCTCATGTGATATCACTTATGCTTGCCCAACCTTTGGGTCGATCTTTATCACAACCATCACCTCCAAAAAGCTGCCCTTAGAATTGTCACTTTCACTGAGCTTCACCAGACCACTGAACCTCTCTTCCTTCAATGTAAAATTCTCCATATCTCCGACTTTGTTACTCTATCTAATATTACTTATCTATAAGATCTTAAACTTCCAGTTCACATTCTCAATCTTTTCTCAAAAGTATGTAGTTGACTCATAATACTAGGAACTCTACTCTCAAACTACTTGTATGAAACTAAATATTTATTTGGGACCATTAGTTTGTAATAAAGAATTCAAAATAGGAGAATCTCCAAAGGATCTTAAACATTTGATAGTGTAAAAGTAAATATAAACATGAGATTCATCTATAAAGCTGGACATTTTGTTGGAGTGTGGATAATCAGTGAGTCGTGAGTTGGGTAGTTGTGAGTTTATTGGCAACAAACTTACTTATGAATTTATGCAGCCTTGGTAAATCAGTTTTAAATCAGGTTCAATACAAAGATACGGATAAATTATGCAAAGCAGAATCAAAAAAGACATTATATAATTTATGTTTTATTTTCTAATTAGTAAGTTTGCCTTTAGAAATTTAAAAAAATCTGGAACAAAAACTAAAACTAAAATGAATATTGGCCACCGACATGAATTTTTCAGACTCCTTTTATTATATATGCTAGGTATACATTTATACATTTTCGTAAGTTGGCCAAAGAAACTTCTAGAAATCTCAAACAGAGGCCTTAAAGAATTATACTGAAAAGTACAGATACGAACGTACTATGTTGAGTACTTTTTCAATGGATTGACATGAGTTTTGTGCAACTTTCTCACAAATGCGGAACTCAGGAATGCCAAACTCACCAACTTATTTTGTTGTGTAGTTTTTGTAAGAATACTACACATATTAAATTTTTGTGTTTTATAATCTGTAGACTAAACATTTTCCTCTGCCATCTTATTATTGTGTTAATTTTGCCTCAACATGTATATCATAAAAACATATGTTTTTCGTTTACTTTCCATAAAAACTTTTAAAAAGTATTGTTGGTTTATTTGAGTAACAAAATCATTATGAACTTTTTGCACAATGCGATCATAAAAATGTACTATGTACTATGTATTTTCTGGCTAGTCTGGTTTAACTGAAATAACTTCTAACTTTCTGGTTTGTGCGGTATATAATAATGTTTTCTTCCCATAAGTTTTAAGAGTGGGTGGTGAAAAGAGTATACTTGAAACATAAAGGTTATAAAAGCTGTTTGAATGGTTGAATCTCACTCAACATTTTCTATTTGTGATGTACACATGGCAAAATAAAGTACAACCCGAAAGAAACTTTACACACTTGCGAAGGAATGAATTTTAACCATGAAAACAGAAAAGATTTTCATGTAGTTTTTGTGTTACATTAAGTCATTATTAAAATCTTTTTTTTGAGTATTCTACGCAGTTTGTTTAGACAAACGGATCCTTCTGATCCTTCATCCTTCGTGAAAGCTAATTACATGGACACATAAAGTTTTTTTTTGGCTGTACTATAGTAGCATTCAGCAAATTATGTAATGTGAATTGCATGCTTCAAACCAGATTATTTCCATTAATACTATCGTTCAAGTTTTATTTTTAGGGTTAATCATTTTTAGCAGGCTTATGTCATAAAATATGAACCATTACAATGGATGGTGTTACATTGAATACCGTGAAAAATATTTTGCAAGATTACAATGTCAGGGATGAAGCATGTAGGAAATTAACGAAACCATTACCAGCCATTGAACCTACAAAGCCTATTAAAGAAGATCAACTTAACGATGTTTTTACTAAGGTAATTTTGGAAGTCTGATTTCTTATAATCTATTTCAGATCGTACACCCATTAGGTTATACAGACTGAAAGCAGAAATTATACTAATGTGCTACTCCACAATTTTCGACATACCTCAGGATCCACCACAGTGTTTATTTGGTTTATTTGATTTTGCTTGATTATACAACATACCTGTGAGGACTTCATATAAACTACATATACCTATCATAAATGAGATTCGGGTTATTATACATGCTTCTCAAAAAATGTTTTTCCAGGTGCAAAAAGATGTCAGACAGATAAAAGCAGAAGTTTTGAGTTCCCTTGCATCCGGGATACCTATCAACTATGAAAAAATCAAATCTCTATTCGAGAAAACTGAAAAAGAGATAGAGGTAAAAATACAAAATACAAGAAACAGTATATTACTTTATTACTTATGACGAATGGCACACTACTTGCTTTCTTGATTAATCAACTTTGTTTCCATGTCTTCATGTTCCTGAATACAGTACAGCCAGAAAGAAACTTTATGTGTCTTTAAAAGTTAACAGTCTTTTGTTTATTTTAACATGCGTTTTCATGTTCAGTTCAATCACGTGTCTTAAGAAACTGCATAGAATACAAAAGATTTTAATAATGACTTCATGTAACACAAAAACTACACACAAAAGTTATTTGTGTTTCATGTTAAAATTCATTCCTTCGTGAAAGTTTCATTTGGGCTGTTCTGTCCTTGTCTGCTTAGTGGGGAAAAACAATTTTTGTATTTGGAAAAGTGAGGGGAAATTATATTATAAAAACCAATGATAAGATGATATTCAAAAACGGTTTAACACATTGTTTATGTTTGGTAATGAAATAAAATACAAGTTCATGACAAAAACAAACAGTTTTTTGTGTTTTTCGTGTTTTTCGTTTAGATAAAGAAAGAAGATGTTGTGTCACAATTCCACAATAAGGCTGCTGCACTGCCAGTTTCTACCATATACCAAGGAGACAAAAAGTTAGTTTTAAACTGTTTAAATCTACCTCCTATATCTCTTTGAAGTTTTTTTATATTGATATATTATATGAATATGCAATCGTAACTTGCTGTGCCTATGTACCTGTGACATCAGTAAAATGTTTGAAGGACTGTATCTTGGTAATGGTTGGTCATCAACATGCGATCTCAAACATTGTTTTGATCAGTTTTTCGGGCTCTATAACGTAGTACCATTTACCGGGTATACTAATTACATTGTTGTTTTCTGTACCTTCTGTATTTATTTTTATTTTCAACCAATCATTTTCGAAAATGTTGTTTGTACATTCTAGCGAAAACAGAAATTCTAACCATAAGGAGACTGTACCAGAGGAGCAGCCGAAACTGAAAAATGGAGCTTTTCAAAAGTCAGTCATAAGCAATGCATCGCCAGGCAAAAAGGTACATTTTGATGTGTGTTTGCAAAGCAATCCAGAGAATTTCATAGACAGAAGCAAACCTTTCCCTGTCAAACTGTGTTAAAGACACAATGCAATGCAAAATGACAAAGTAATCAAACTTGTTAAAATGTTCTGCTGAAAGTTACCTACACAATTTTAAATAGTGACTTTCCACTTCAAGTTTTGAAAATTTATGAGTTATGAATAAACAGGATATCAAAGCAAACATCTCGTAGTGGACAGCACTTGAAACGATAAGTGTGTGTCTCTTGACAAAATTTACTGTTAAATGGTGTTACTTTATCATTCTTTCTTTAAGCAATTCAACTTCTTAAACATTGTAGATGATTGCACTTCAAAAAGTCAAAAGTATCATCAATCCATCACGACCTGATGCTCGTTTGTTACTTAACAGACATTATGGTATACCTCTGTCAAAGGATCAATCAGATTCCAGAAAGAAGGTAACACCACCATGCTGTTGCAAATGTTTTGATTATAATTTAAATTCCAAAATCTTGTGCAGGTTAATGTAAAAGAGGCTAACTGACAGATTTGCATGTGAGCTGGGAATGGATGGTACCATGAATATTTAGTGTTAGTACATTGTCTGGTAAAAGGAAAAATAATTTTTTAAATACATGATGAAATATTTGTCTAGTGAGAAATATCAGGTATTCGCTCAACGTATAGAATATCTTGAAACATACATTGTCTGTTTTTTTTGTTGATTCTACTTATAACGAAATTCACATTGAAATGCTATATTTTATTTTGAATTGACATTCAGTAGACGTTTATTAACCTGGACAGTGGTGGAAGGAGCCTTACCATGAAATTTATAGGCCTTTATAACTAATTTCATTCCAGTTATTTTTAAATTAACACATCTGAGTTTCATTGTTTACGTGTTTGTAGTCTGCAAAGTCGTGTCATCGTGCTATCGTTCCACGGACTTCAAGATGCTTACCAATCAACCAAACAAATGGAAAGGTAAACTCACTCTTGTACAACCCAATCTGTATCCAATCTTATTTTTAATTTTATTGTTCTTCAATTTGCAAACTCATGTTATGTCGTAATACGTTATATATAATTTAACCCGACATATTTATTTAAACGGATTTAAACGTATTTAATTTATATAATCTAACTTAAAACGATTATTAAATAATGTGTTACAAATCAGTGGTAATGACAAATTAACATTGTATCAATTAATGTGAATGACAAATTAAGGCAATATTAATTAATATTTTATTTTCAATCTGCCTTAATTATAGTACCTGCATTAATTTCATGAAATAAGGTATATTGAATTGAGTTTGATAATTTTTTATATCTAGGCAACTCCTCCACCTTCTTCAATTGACGATGCAAGGAAAGGGGTCTTGAATCTCATTGAACGAAAATTAATTCCTGTAAGTAAAATTAAGGATTTGTGTGCATATGGATGTAATTTCAAATTTCTTCTTTAAAAAGGGAATTAAAATCAATGTCCAAAAGTTTTATCAACCAATGTTTGAAAATTTTGGCCTTAAAAAGCATGCAAATACAATGTATAATTCTTACCTTACAACCGTGTTCCTTTAATTTCTTTCATTAATGTGAATAGGCACCATGTGTTACATTGAAGAAACAGAAATAGTTGTCATTTAAATATTTGTGACTTTTATTATTTTCAACTCCTGTTATAGGCAGCATCTCATTTGTCAATATCTCCATCGCCTGTCAAACAAAAGAAAGCTGTCCTTCACCAACCACTGGATTTGAAACAATACAAACAAGAATTCGCTGCAACAAGACCTCTATATAATATGGCTTTGATAAAATTTGACAACAGGATACTCGACAGTGCGAAAGCAGAGAAAAAAAACATCCAAAACACTGGCTCCATAACTAATACTTCAGGTAAATATTGGCGAGCCTTGTGTTCAAAGTACAGAGTTTCAATTTCAATCTACCACATGATCGGATAAATAGTATTGTGAAATTTAACATGCAATGGAATCTCACCAAGGTGTCCACTTTATAGAGATTTTACCTATGAGAATTTGACTGTTCATCCATCTATCTGTACATGGAGTGTATGTCTGTTATGCATGATGTCCACTTTATAGGGTGTACAGGGTTCGAATTAACGACTCGTGATTGAAGTTAGCTCAGTCGTGTGTCGTTTTTTTCTCCTTTTATATAGTCTATATTCAATAGGTTGCACTTTTTTTCTTCGTTTAATTACAACAAACAACGTGTTTAGGTCTTTTATTAAATCAATAAGAAGAAACAACCTTTCTGTATACTAATGACGTAAATTGTAGACAAATTGTGTATGTAAAATAAAATTTGAGCATTATAAAGAAAAAAATTACTGAAATAAGTTTTCATTTTGCACAAGCAATCAATTCGCAAAAAAAGTCCGCAAAAAAAACAAGCAAAGTTAACGACAGTCAAAAAGTGGGAAAAAGATTTAAAATGCAACCTAGAGTATGATATTTTATTATTATGATATTTTGAATGGTAAAGGGGTGTAGCTACGCTGCCGTGATTGTATTAAATAGGAATCCAGATTAAAACAAATGAAGAATTTTAACGAGACATGGATTCGGCCAGGTGCAGAGGTTGTGGAAAAAGATAGTGTCAATAAGCACCTCAGAAGTGCGCCTCACAAGGAAGCAATGAAACACTGTAGTATGAGTGAACTTGGAGCTGCTGCCTTCTCCCAAAAGGTTGTACACGAGACACCAATCGGCCTTGGTTTAAAGAGAATGTGCACAGATGACAGGAGGGCCCTTGAGTACAAATTCAACACAGCTTATTATTTAGCTAAGAATGAAAGACCTTATAGCAACTCTCCAGAGCTGTTATCATTACAAGAAAAGAACGGGATAAAAGATATCGGTAAGGTATATTTGACTGATCGAGCATCTGCAGAATTTACTGACTTCATTGCTGAAGTTACCAAGGAGACTTTGATGAAAGACATATACATTCTTTTTCTGAACGAAGGCACTCCCACTATAAAATTTTTAAGTCTTGAATCAGTAAAATCAGCTGATGCTACTGATATTATCGGAAGCATAGGGGAAGCCTTTACTCGTTTTGGTATTTCTTTCTTCACAAAAAAGCTGGTAGGGATTTATGTCGATGGTGCTAGTGTAAATTTTGGCGTTCATAGAGGTGCTCAATTAAAAGAGAAATTTCTGTGGCTTCAGATCATTCATTGTTTTAACCATCGTGTCGAGCTTGCAATGAAAGATGCTTTCAATACCGTGCATTCGATAAGATAGAGGAAATGCTCTTGAAGCTGTACTATCTGTATCAAAAAAGCCCTAAGCATGAAAAGAACTTTCTCAAGCTTTCAACAAATCATTACCAAAGCCAACTAAATGTAATGGCACCAGGTGGATTGACCATAAGTACAAAGCAATGGAGATCTTGTACAGCAACTACAGTATTTTTAGCGCTTCTCGAATCACTGGCTCAGACAGATTCACAGGCCCTTAAGCAAGCAGAAATCAAAGGATATGTGAAGAAATGGAAACATGCCAGCTATATCATTAATATTGCAATTTTTTTGGATGTCTTAAGTCCAATGCGGTGCTTAGCTGTTGCCTTACAACAAGAACGTCATGATTCAGTGAAGGCTGTTTGTCGGATCCAAGACTTCATGTGGACAATGGCTAAATTGAAACTACTGATTGATGAAAGCCTTGAAAACTTTGAAAGCAAGTTAACTCACTACAAGCAATTGATATCAAGAATTCAAGTCAAAGAAAATGGTAAACATTATTTTCAAGACGTTCAGTTATCAAAATTTAATTGATCGAAGGAAGCTGTACCGGGGCATTGTGCGGAAACAATAAGTAACGTCAGCACATGCATGGAGGAACGGTTTAACAATCTCGTTACTTCCCCAATTTTCAAGCATATTGTTGTGATGCTAGACACAACAACTTTGCCAATTTCAAATATTGCCACCTATGGAGTAAAGGAGATCAGCTTGCTGTCAAATCATTTTCAGATCCTCTTCGACAACAGCAGCATCGAAGATAATTGACAAGTGGGATATTTTCAAAACATACATGATCCCGGTTGTGTGAGAATGTTTTAAAGGTGTTTGAAATATTACTCATTACGTCGTTTATAAATGCGAAGGTAGAAAGAATGTTCTCTCGCATGGCAAGAATCAAGACGGATTGGAGAAATCGTCTCGGCCACGATCATCTTGATTCACTGCTCCGAATTTCCGATGAAGGTCCATCATTAATAGCCTACGATCCCGCGTCTGCCATCAAAGGTTGGTTTTTCCATAAAGTTTGCTGTTTGACTCCTTCTGGACATAAATAGCAGCAAGAAAACGTTATCGATATTGCTACATTAACAACGTCAGACATAGAGGATGAAGACGAGCTTGAATTGTTTGATGATTAGTTTGTAACATCAAGTTTATGAAATCAGTTCAAGAAAACGTTATTTGTTGACAATGTTTTTCTAGAAATCTCTGTATTTGAAGGGATACAATTTCAAACCATAGTTTTAGAATAAGATGCTTTGTTTTGTTTAGCTATTCTTTGTTTCTTTGCTTTCCATCCTAACTACAAAATTGGTACATTCTTCTACCAAACAATACAGCCAATGTAAAAAATTTTCCCTAACCCCACTAGACTGGCTGGACCCCCGGCTGTATTACGATAGTATAGCGATAGCGTTTATTCATTAGATCTAGTCGATCTTTTTTTCGCGAATCACTTTTAGAAATTTAATTCGAACCCTGGTGTATTCTTTATGGAGCTTTCCCTGTAGCTTAAATTTGAAATGGCTTGCAATCTCTAATGTTTTTAAAATGGAGGTCTTTATTTAATTCCAAACAGTTCTTGACAGATTTGACACATGTTACAGCCGCGGATCTAGAGGGTAGTCGAAATTTGTGGAGGAGAGTGTTAACTATTAAAGTATAAAAGAAAAACGTGCAAATAAGTCCATTGGTGATACAGACTGAAAACAGAAATTATGTCAATGTGCTCCTCCGCAAATTGTGATCTGCCACTGTGTTATATTTATTGCCTATATTTGTTGAAAGACAATTTGTTGTCATATTTAGAGCAGAATACGAATTGGCCAATAATTCTAAACCAGCATGATTTTCTGAAAATGTTTTTTGTTATTGTGTGTTTCAGTGGATGTTTCCATCAACAGAGAGGATCAAACTCCATCTGGTAATGAACTAGTTGAAATGGTTCAGTCCGAAATACCAACACCTGTGATTAAAACCAATGTACGATTTTTTGCGTTTATGTTTAAATTTGTACTATTGGACAAAAATGTGTAAATTTAACAACAGTACTGAATTCAAGTGATTTCTTTTCATAAATGACTCAGTTTCTAGAATCCATACATAGTCCTTTCTTTCACTCTGTTGCCTTTTACTAATAATTCTGTTATTTCGATTCTTAGCGCAGTAGAGTTCCTATGCCAACTCCAGCTATGAATTCAACCCATCAAACGACACATAAATTTGTCATTCAAGATGGTGGAATCAAAACGAGTTCACAGGATTTTCTTCATTTCAAGCAGTATTATTGCTTGTCGTGGGACAGCATATCTGTGCTGCTTCAAAAGCTTGTGCAGTTGATGCTAGACTATTGTGTGCCAATAGCTTTTATTGATGGTGATAAGTAAGTTAATTATTGTGAAGCATTGACAAACTTTGCTTATTAATTGTTACAGATGTTTTGAGTTTTGTTCAAACCTTTTTTATTTTATATCAGAAGTTGTTTCTGTATTATTTTTTTATTTTTTATTTTTAGATTGTCAGATCTTTCCCTTTTTTTTGAAGTCGGACCGAAACCAACTATAAGGGTTGGACATTCTTTTATCCATCTGTTCTTTTCACTGTCCCTGCAAACAAATATTTAAGGACAAAGTGATTCTTTAATTACAACCGGTGCTGGTCAGATGGTTTTGCCTATACAAAATTGATTATTAGAAGAAATATTTTTTTCAAAGAATTAAGATTGGCTATTAGTTAATTGATTGCTATTGTTAAAAATAAATATGTTCTTATCTTCCAGGACTTACTTATGTGTGTCAGTAACTGTGAAGATGTTGAAAGTATCATAAAAATACCAGTATGTATATAAAACAATGATACTAATTCCCAATTTATCAGTGTTTTACGTAAAGTTTGTTTTCACAAAAGTTATAGTAGTTCTGGTAACACGAAAGAGATTCAAATTTTCAAAATCAATTTCATAAATATACAGATTGATAAATTTTATGAATTTTGCATTTTTAGGGTGCAGTTATCAGCAGGTGTTATTTTTTTTGAACTCAGTTTGTTTTGTTTTGGATTTAGGGTCGTCGCTACATGGCATCTGATGGAAATGAGAAGGCAGCAGTGAAAATACAGGTTTATAGCATTGGCATTATTAACCCTTAGATAAATATACAGATATAAAAATAAATATTTTCTGTAACCCTCTCTTTTTCTTTTTCATTACATTATTTAACAGTCAGCCTGGAGAAGACATCAGAAACATGCAGCTTATTTGGAATATCGAAAGAGAAAATGGGCAGCAGGTATATAAACATTATGTTTGCAGAATGCTATATTATATTTCCTATATTGTGCCGGGTCTCAAATAAGCACCAACCTCCATTAAGACTGTAAATAATTGTATAAACCTCACTTTCTAAAATAAGCAGCTCCAGCTAATAGCATTTCTCCTTTCATAGATTGGGTATAAACATTGGGGATATCAGAAACAGATTTTAAATATTATAGGCAGTCATTAGGAATAACTAAGAATACCATCCAATCATAATCAATGAAAAATATGGAAACTGTTGCTTTAAATTTTGGCTTTGGTTTTTTTTATATCAAAGTTGGTTTTAAATTAGCACTTCCCATTTATAGGCACCATCCTCCAGTAAGTGCCACATTATAAGAGGGAATTATTCAAATTCTGTTTGACTATGACACTACTTTGACACTACTTTTTGAATGGCTCTGTGTTCTTCTTATAGGCATTATTGCATTAACCTGGATAATGAAATGTAAAATGAGTATGATACGAAATATTATCAAAGATAATCAACTCTGCTATCTGCAAAACTTCCGTACAAGAGCCAAGGTATGGACTATTCAAAATTTTATGGATTCAAACTTTTACCAGTGTTGTGAAAGGGACACTAGAGATGTAACTTTACACCAAAGTTCAATATTTCGGATATTCATATTTGAAAACTTTGTTTGATTAGTGTATAACGAAGACGCTTTCTTTGTGATTTAAAATGAGTATCCTGTCAGTTCTTTCCAAAAGTGTTGTTTACCATCGATGTATGCATCTCCTAGGTTTCAATCCCAGCCACAAGCTGTCATAAACACTCCTATTATGAATTATAGATTATAGAGGAGAACTTAAATATTTTCTTTTCAGTCTGCATGCATTTTCTTTGCTGTGCACCCTTTCACAAATTTTGCTTCACTTTTAGATCACTCCCTGCTTTGTAACACTTTGCAATACTCTGATACTTTTTGCACATTAAATGTGACTGACACTCCTGTACTTATTTCTTTGCTGCGTTCTTCTTTTATTCCGATGTAAACAGTTCATCAGTCTTGTTACCGTTTATAGGCATTTCAAAAGCAGTGGCCTGTCTTAAAGAATTCCAAACGAGTTATCATCCATATCCCATCATTAGGTAATGCGGGTTAGTTTGCTAGGAATGTAAAAATTGTTTATTGATATCCCTGCATTGAGGAGTCTTCTATCAATAAACAATTTTGATTGGTTAATTGACGTCAAGTGACCAGTCAATATTTTCCTGCAGAGGACCGGCCCCATAAAACTCTATATTGCAGTGGAGTTATGAAATAGTTTGTGAATGAAAATGTAAACAGAAGGAGATTTTTTGTCATTTTTTAAACCCTTAGCTTTGCAGAACAAAAGGTTTTTTAGCAGGTCTCTCTGCAAAATATTGACCTCAGTTGCTCACTACATTCAGTCCTTGACCTCACAACCTTGGTTGATGTTTTCCCAGAGATACCATCAAAATGATTAATAAGCCATTTAAATTTCTTGGTTGTTCGGTTTCACAACACCATGGATCTTCTGTTATGAAATGAAAAAAGATGTGGGAATGTCATTCAATTCCCATAGATATTGATATGAAGTGTCTGAATTTGCTTTTATTCCTATGACAGGTTATGATTGCAGAGTTCGCGAATCAATTCACAACATTGCCACCCTTCAAAACAAACAAATTGGCCGTATATTTGAAATCAAAGGTAAAAATCCCCTTTCTTACCGACTATCTAGTAGAAGTATTTTTTGTTTGTCCACAGATGGAATAATAATGATGGAATTACATAAACTAGATTGCCACTGGATAATAATTTGATTGGACAGTACTTGAGGTTAAATTTTAAGATGATTCCAAAAAAATTGGTTTCTTCATTATAAACCATAGTCATTCAGAAATTACCTGGTCTGGAAACCTATTATCTAAGGGGTTCATTTGTTCTTCGATCTTTTCAATAGGCAAATGTCATTGTGCACAGGCTTTGATCACATGACATATTACAACCAATACACCGTTATTATTTTACTTTCATAATGATCAAAGTGAAAACATAATTAATTACAGTTACAAACTTTAATTTAATTATTATTATTATTATTATTATTATTATTATTATTATTATTATTATTATTATTATTATTATTATTATTATTATTATTATTATTATTATTATTATTATTATTATTATTATTATTATTATTATTAATGTTTACCTAGGATAGCCTCTTCGGTTCTGATAGAACTGTTATCAATGAGGGTCTTGTGTAGGAGGTCCTAGAGCATTAAAGCCCCCATTTGCGCTACAGAAGTTGCAAGTATGCCTCAACCTTTCAACCAGACAACCTTAGATATCAATCAGTCACTGGCATGACTCTGCCAGGATTTGAACCCTGACTTCCCGCACTGGAGCCAAGCACTCTACTAGTAAGGATACTGAAAAATATGTAACCCTTACAAAACTTGACAATAGGCTTCCAGACCGTGGAATTTTCTAAATGACTAAAGCTAATATTTGGAATGATTAAAAACACTTTTTATGAAATCAGACATTTTGGAACCATTCTTTTGATCAGAACACTATTATTTAGTGTGAGGGTTTTTACATCAAACTTTTGTTCAAATTTTAGATCCGAATGTTGAAGTGGTCTACATTTCTCCATTAAAGATGTCAGATGATTTGATAGAATATTATTTCAAGCTCTTTACTGTGATGCCCGGTGCTGGATGTGAGCAGGAAAACATCAAACAAAAGTTGAAGATATTAACGCCAACAAATTACGACAGGTTCCCTGTATGTGTATATGTGACAGTATAATTGCTAACTAAGTGTGCTAATAAGGAATATTCTAAAAGCTGTTCATGCATTCAATTGTTACATTCAATACTGAAATTCTGTTTATAATGTCGAATTTTGGCTCTCCTAACACCCTCTTTTCTGTGTTGGAAATGATTGCAACAGTAATAATAATTGCTGTGAAACAAAGAAACCTGTCAAAACCAGGTTTTAAAAATATCAACAGTCTAAACAGAAATTTGGGAAAGGTCTATTCCATCATGTCATCTTTGCTTGAAATGTAAGGTATATTCCATAGAGTCCCACTATCTCGAACTCCCAATGGACCGTGAAAAAGTTCGAGATAACTGGAAGTTTGAGATACTGATACTTCCTTTAATATTTAAATTTTATTTTTTCCTAAAGAAATTAATAGTGGACTGTTTACAATTTGCAAATTTAATGACGGTGACTGCATGAATAAGTTTTTAAACATTCGAATTGGAAATATTTATTGATTTGACATTCGATTTCTGAAAACGTTCACAATGCCTGGTTTCTATGAAGTAATTTCTGAAAAAAGTTCGAGATAGCAACAGAAAAGTGTTCTAGGGACCGAAAAAGTGGTTCAAGATAGTGGGACAAAGCTGATGGGGGAGGAATGTAAATGCTGAAGGGACCAAGGCTGCATATAGTACATAATAAACCTGAAACAATTCCATGTCTTTTGAACTTTATAGGCTCATAATTTGTGTTTATCAACTCTATTGAAATATAGTAATGATCTCCTTGAAAGGTATGTGTGTGTTTGTATGGATGTAGGCTAGCTTAGTTTTAGTTGTATTTTTCTTTCCGTTTTGGTGTTCAGTTTTGTTACAATCAAACCTTGGAACCTCTATAATTCAGAATCTCCTAAAATCAAACTAATTTGAATGGTTTCCTTTGCTTACCGAACCTGGACCCGACCTGGACCCGTCCATGGGACCCATGAAACCGAGGGCCAATGTTAAACAATGGGGACCCTCGTGCTACTAGTCTAGTACGCGATAAATTAAAGACCAACTCATACTATATAAAATTTAACCATTTTTTACGAGTCCTTGTAATTACAGTAATTACATTTTCTGTAGGGGTTTTGAAAGAATTTTCCTGTTTATAGAATTGCAGAAACTTTGTTACCCGTTCCTCCACCTAATGTATGTTTGAACGTTTTTCCACATCTGTTCTTTAACTTTAATAATATGTCATTATTTTTCAAAATACAGATTGAAAAGTCTTCTGAAAGGAAAGCAAGCATACATTGTACCAGGCATCATGCATTCCGATGATCTTTATGTTGCTGATTATCTAGGTTGGTATGAGATTTAAAAGTCCAAGTAGAAAGTCAGACTGTTGAATCACATCCTTTCACATCCTTTCTATCTAAGCTTCTACAAAAACAGGGAATAGGGGATTGATTGTTTGTTCTGAATGCTATTTGGTATTTTCTTCGTTCCTATTGTGTAAACGAGGTTATTACAACAGCAGGCCATGCTAACCACTGATCTGAAAATAACCCTTGATCGAGCTTCTTTTGTTTAAAAGAATTTTTAATTTTTTTGTTTAAAAAGTGAAGCACAGTGGCCAAGTAAGATAGCTGCTACCGAAATTCTTTTTGGTTTTGTGCAAAATGAATTGTCCAATGCAGTTTTAAGGATTTTTTAGCAAGAATTTCAAAAACCCAACACACTTTATTCTTCTTGTGGTAGTTTCATTTCTGTATAGTAATTTTGTACCTGTGTAGGCTCTAATGTGCTGCTTTTCAAGGTTTACAATTATGCATTTATAAATGCATTTAATTCCATAGTAGTTTATGGAAACATAATTCCACTGTCTAAATCTGAATCTCCTTCTGCTAGAACTTATTTGTTTTTTTAAATTTCGGTTCACGGCAGCAATTAAACAATTTAGATCAGTGATACTAACCGCTTAGGTATGTTTCTTCTAGATGTGCCGGTATTGGGCACAGAGCCGGAACTTGCTCATATATATTCCATGAAATCGGGTATTCGGCGAATCTTTGAAAGTGCTGGAGTGTCGCATCCACCCGGCGAATATGATATATACAGTATACAACAGGTACATCTTTTATTGTTATTGATGATGTACCCTTCGTTTTAACCCACGGTTAATGATGGTTCTGTAGTTTATTCAATAATTATTAAAGAAAAACGTTTGTGTCAAAAGACTTTGCCGTAAATTACGTCAGGTTTTTTTACAGGAATAACATATCCTAGATTTTAAAGTAAACAGCCATGTAACTTAGAACTATTTTTGTTATTGTTATTTAATTATTTTTCAATGTTTACCCAGGATAGCCTCTTCAGTTCTGATAGAACTGTTATCAATAAGGGTCTGCGTCTGAAGTCTTAGAACATTCAAAGTCGCGTGTCTGCTTCAATCTGAGCGAATAGACACCCCCTTTAGACATCAACCCGCTCACGAACTGACTGCTTAATTATGTTGATCGATTCTCTTTAGCTTCACAACACTTTGGCTCGTCTTGTAACAGAAAACTTAGAGATTACCAGATGGCTGTTTAAATTCGATAGTGAATGTGATGGACGAGGAACGGGTAAAATCTGTCAAATATCTTATATATAAATATGTATTGGTATTCTCGTTATAATCTTATCTAAATGCTTCATGAAAACTTTTTGTCAAGTTCTGTTGTCGGCATTATTTCACTTGAACTGTCTAACTGTGGTTTGTTCTCTTCGATTACACGATGGTAAAATAATTGAACTATTGGTTGTAATTTATCACGTGATCAAAGTAAATACCCGATGAAAATGATTCTTGTAATAGATGTCCAGACCAGGGAATTTGCTAATGACTGTGATGTTAGAAAGCCCTTAAAAATCGATTCACAATGACCCAATCTTCTTGATAATGTTTCTGGTCCCTGACACCAGATTCTATCTGTTTTAAAATCCTAATTTTGAGGGAACCTTTTAAGTTCTCCTGGTTTTCTCATCTTATCACATCTTTAGCTTATTGCGACATAACACCTTTTCTAACCTGTTACGAACACGCTGTCAAGGAGCAATATCGCTACGGTGAAGAGTGGACGCAAAAATGGGCTCACGAACCGATCTATAATTTAATATTGAAAGAAATACCGTCAATATTAGAACAATACGCAACGCCTGTCCATACAGATATGTTTACCTGTTGGGAAGATTACCAGAGGTGCTTTCTTCAGCAAGGTAAGAAGATGTAACAAAAAAAACAACTATTAAAAACTATTAAAAACTATTAAGCTATTAGATAAATTGTTGTATAAAGGTTTCTAAAAATGGAGTAAAATTTTGAGAAGATACACGCTAAACGTTTCGCTATGTACATCTTTTTTAGTTCCTTTTTGCAATAGTTTATGAAATAGTTTATCGTCTTACATTACGCAGGGGAGGTCTTAAGGTCGAGGAATCAATGGGAGTGTTCGACAATGTTAACAAAAACAAGAAATGAAATCGAAACTGAAAGCTGCCACCACTTGCGTTTTTCTCACCGCTGTTGTATCTGCCATTTTGGAAACATCTTACATTAGGAGTGCGTTTGTCTAACAACGCGCGATCTTATTTTCGTTTCAAAGAACGAGGCATTACGCAACACTGTTCTCGTTAACTCTCGTTTTTTATCCCTTATTCTAATGAGATAATCTCCTGAGAGAATAACTCCATAACAGAATGTAGAGAAAGAAATATAAAAAATTCGTATTGTGGAGCTATAAAATATTTCATGCATGAAAGTGAAAACGAAAGGGCGGCATAATAAATAAATAAGTGATTGCTTTGCCGGTCCATTCAGGATTTCTTCCCTTCAGTAAATTTTTTCTTCCAATGTATTTAGAAGAGCTTTTACGTGGTTACTGATGATCTTTCACAGCTATGCCTCTTCTATTTTGTTTTGTCTAGGCGGGATCGTAGAAGCTTGTCCATCAGCTGATAGCGTCACTGGTTTAACTGCAAACATATTGATTGAACCGGATGGACATTTGGAGATACTTTGTATATCTGATCAGGTGACAATTCAGTTTCAAAATTTTTGTGTTATTCGAAAATCTGTAAGCTATATTTACAATTTAATGCATTCTGATCAAACATTATTGGCCCTTTTTGGCGTTTTTTTTTTTAAGTCTGCGCCCCTTAAACGCCTTTAACGCCAAATCATGAAAATAAACGCCATTAAGGGGTGGCGTAAAAAGGACCAATAAGTTAACCAGATTTTTGAGTGTTGTAGTTTTCCAGACATATAGAGACAGATATCAGTTGACAATCGTTCGTTCACATCTTTTCAGATACATTCAGATTCACCGTACAAGTGCTGGGGACACACCATTCCCCAATCATCCATCGAGCCATGGGTGATCAGCTCAGCAACTCACTCTATTGGACTTGCTTGCAAGAAACGTGGCATACTTGGTTACTGCTCCGTTGATTACGTCACGTTTATTCACCCGAAAACCGTAAGTAAAATATCACAAATATCACTGTTGATCGACGTAGTTTTTGCCCTCCATTTTCATTTTACAGAATTTTTTCATGGTTTTTCAGCCGGATTGAATTTCGCGGCGAATGTTTTTTTTGAGATATTAAAATTGTTAAAATCCGTGAAAATTAATCCACTTACTAAAGTAGTACTTCCTTTGTTGATTTTTATGAACAATATATTTTGCTTCGGTGTAACTGTGCTTTTTTCCCTCGCAGAATTCTCAGGTACTTTGGGCGGTTGGTTTAAACCTGAGTTACACCGACAACTTGAGCATGGTTAATTTAATGAATCTGCTGACAAATGGAAAACTTCACGTGAAAGAGAATGTGTTCGAGGTTGATGTTAATAGAAGTATTCACGTCAATGTTGCTTACAAATCCAAGAGAAAAAAGTCGCAGCCTAGTAACGAAAAGGTCTGTTGTTTTGTAAATTACTAACTTCAGTTTAGCCATAAACTAACGTCGTTTACATTAGCACCCGAAAATTTCGGCGGAGATATTTTCGGACACTTTTTGCCAATTTCGGCGGAATAATTTTCGGACAGATTTTATAATGTAGGAAAAATTTTCGGACTAAAATAATTGTGACATATGCAACTCAAGACATGTTTTTAAGGGAAATATCATCGCATTTTTGACATAGATGACATAGAGATTGTAAAAAGTCAGATACTGAGACAAAAATACATAAAAGCTGCTATTTTTGGCAATCAAAATCTGTTTTTTTAATAAAACAATTTGGGTTTGGGTTTACAGTTTGAAAGTTTAAATTGATTTTTGAAAACTTTCGGCAGGAAATAATTTCGGACAAATCAGAATTTCGGACGGATTAATATTCGGACACAAAAAAATCCGAAATTTTGTCCCGTCGGAATTTTTGTGTGTTTATTTATAAGAGACTATTTACACCATCCAAACTCTATATTATTTTGATATTTTTGATTAAGATCGATGTTGCTTTATATATAGCCTTGTTTACATTTGCGAACTAAACTGTTAGACAACGAGTTCTTTAAAATCGATCGAAGAAGCTGTCAACAGAACTCCTCGCGGGCAGAAAGTAAAACGTTTCCTGTTATACAATTTTTATTCGTTTCTTAATATTTATTTATTTTATTTTTTTAACTAGATTCACGAGGTGAAATCACGTTACTGTGTATTCAGTCCTAATCTATTTCACACGAACTTGAATAATGTTCAGTACAGTGTCTTTTTTAAAATATGTAAAGCTCATGGCATCGGTTACGACGAATCGGTAAACACAATTTTTGTTATTTATGCAGTAAGGTTTGAGTTACACTTCAATGCAATGTGGTTGGAAAAGGTTTCATTTACGGGTGATTAGAACATTTTTTTATTCTTAGATGAAAATTGGAACAACGTTTTCCCTCTTTAACACTATGTCTAGAGAATCGATGGGCATGCTGTGAGTATCTTTTTTTATCTTAAGGGCCATACAAATAGTTTGATTCATAGATCGTTCGAAGTGCGGAGGTTCATTTCTATACCTTAAAGGCAATAAACGAGTTTATAAGCAGAGACTGAATTAGCAGCCACTGGCAGTCGGATCGAACGCTTACATTTGTCTCAAATTTGCGGAATTAAACTCTCGCAAAAGAATTTGATTTCACGTAACTTGCGAAATTGAATTCCAACGAAAAGTTTGTTTCATTAGAGTTCGTGAAATTTAATTACCGCTAAAAATTGATTTTTTTCCCCCCGATTTGACAAATTAAATTCACTCGAAACTTTCTTACCTCAAGGTGAAAATCATAGGTGAAGAAACTTTTCAAATTAGTTCGAATTAGGGAGGGTTGGAACTACGGAGATTTGAATTTCCTTCCGGTGATATCATTCTTCTACGTATAGCCATGCTTGATATAAAAATTAAAAGTTTATACAACGAGGGAACTGATAGATGTTCCGCTGTTTGTTTCAATGTTTACAAACCAATACTCTTTGCCTGCTTCATCACGCCTGCTCCTCTTATCACAGAACACTTGGCGAGTCACTGAAGGAAGCTGTATCAACGTTTGCTATCAATCTATCTGTAGTGCATAATGAAATCTCTTCGCCAGGCATGCAAGGTGACACCAATTTCAAGGTAACATTGGTTTCTATCTTATTGAAACTGACGGATGATCGTGTAGAGAAACGGAGATAATTGGTTTGGAATAAGAAAAAATTCGATTTAAAATTACTGACCAACCGGTTGATTTTTTTACAAAGGAACCAACCAATATGTTAGCATATGTTAGCATAGAAACCAACAAGCCATTAGTATGGGTGGCTTTATGAGCGATGTGCATTGTTTTTATTATTGACCGAGTTTTTCGCCGCCACGTTTTTTTTGTTGTTGTTGTTGTTATTAATAAGCATTGCACGGGAGGCCAGGTATCAGGCCAGTTCTTTCACTTCATTAAAAATCAATCGAATTTAATATTTGTGAAACCGAGGCAAAATATGAAACTAGCCTTGTTCGATCAGGCAATGAATGAAATTTGTCTACCAAGCCTGATTTGTGTGGGTTTTTTTATACATTATCAACAATAGGGTGCGCTGAAAGATCTTCAACTAATTCTCGAGTCGTTGCATTACAACTTAAACCTCGATCAAAATGAATACCCTACAACGGATCCATTGAAACAAGATCGACGAATCAAGTCCGCGAATAGCGTGGAAAGCTTGCAAAAAGACAAAGAAACACGACGTGTTTTATCAGCTAATGGTTGTGATGAAAGAAAAGTTAATCAGAATTTGGAGACATCAGATGAAGTGGATGATCATCGGTATCCATCGACGTCAGGCAGGCAGGCAGGAGGTGGTATATAACTGACTGTTCCGAAATTTCTGTTTTCTGTTAAGTGTATTATTGCCAAGTCAAGTTCTGGCTCGTCTTCAATATCCAACTTTCTTTTATCCTGCCGGGAATGGAAGAGACCAACCATTACTAACCTTTTTATTTAAAACTTGTCGTCTGAATTTTAATCGGCAACTTTTTCCTTTTCCTCTTCTCCTCTCCCCCGGCAAACTCTTGATTAATTAAGAAATTTTTGTAACGGGGGTAATGTAATTGTCGTATAGTTATTGTGTAATGACACGGTTTTTTATGAAAAGAGTTGTATTTTCGTACACGGTTGTTTCTATAAGGGATATATATAGATATATTTGTCATAATATATTTTTTGATGTAAAATATTGGCTAGTTATTTTCGAGAATACAAAGTCTGTTCTAAAGGTTTTCGAAAGTTTATCCAACCGAGAACTCTGCAAAGCGGCCTGAATTTTTCTGGTGTGATTGCGCAACCAGGCTAACCCGGTTAATTGTCCAATTTTATTTCATTGGAAAATACCAATGGAAAATATGAGCTTACATCACGTGACATCGTGACATCGATCTGCCTAGTTAATCGAGACGAAATTTTAGTTTTCTCATGCGATGAGTTTAAAAATAATTTAACCCGCCTGACTGAGTTCGCTTCGTGTCAACATTCCCTTATCCAGAAAGTAGTTTTGAAAGCATTAGGGATTTCTGCGACGGGGACATCAAGCTGTTTCCAACACGACGAATGCTTGGCCCTGGCGTTACCTGATTTATTGGCTTGAACAAAAGGAATAAAATGTAAACAACTTGAAGTCACGTGCCTATTATACGCTGCGCGTTTCCATATGGGCGGATGAACTGTTGTTTGAGGTCCAATCTCATTGGCTGCAAGAGGAAGTACAGTAGGATCTATGTAATTCGAACATCTATGGGACCATATTCTGTGTTCCGGTGTTTCGTCACAACTTTCATGACTGGAACCATCTAGAGGATAATCAATAGCTGTAAAGCATGCAAGCTTCATTTTCTTCATTGTGTGCATTTTTGAACCACAATCGCCTGAGCCTAACTAATAGTATTCGAAAGGGAAATTCAGAAGTCATCGCACAGGATGTTTGGAACCATCATGACAGCCAAAGTAGCGATATTTAATTATTTCAAAATATTTAGTGACATAAGTCGGAACACAGAATACATTTAAGAAGACCATATAGTTCCATTTATAGGGTGTTCTAATTACGGAGGATCAAAGAGGTTTGAGTGAACGTTTTGAAAACATGCCGACTAACGCAGAATTTCTATACTGGTGTCACGATACGCGTTCAGTATAGTGAGAAGGCTGCGGACAAGGTTGGAGTAAAAATTGTAAACATGCATGAAAACGTAAACACTACTGTTCAAAAATACATCAAAAGCAAAAAGTTTAGCGTGGTAGACTTTCGGATAAAAACTAGTTCCGAAACATTGTCACACCAAAATATGTTTTGGGTTCTTTTCACCAAGGTGATCCTAAAATTGTTAGTAATTTCTTCATTGTGAAAGTCATGGGATTTGCATTGGGGATCTTTTGAGGACAGCGACTGGAGCGAAACAGAGGATATCGTTTAGAAAGAAAAATCTATTTCATACTATACCGTTGGGATAATTTTGTCAGTGTTAATTACATCGTTAACACATTTTCACGTTCTCGCAGAAGTTCATAGAATAAACAAATGATTAAAGCACTTCCGAAATCTCTCTGAATATTCACATACTCTCTTTCCTGAATACACACAACGTCACTCTCTTTCTGAATACGCACAACGTCACTCTCTTTTCTGAATACACACATCGACCGTAATGAATCAAGAAAGCACTAGGGTTCATATGTGTATCCCAGCCTTGAGGTTTCTTTTCTATTTTTTTTCCTGCTATCAACAACCTGCGGAATTGTTTTCAATTCTACTTAATAATTGCAATCCAGTTATATTTATCTCCACTCCAGAGCATTTCCTATTACATCTAACGATGACTTTGAAGGTTCACTGTTCTCTGCCATATTTTTTTTATGACAAAGTGTTCTCTTCCATGGTATTTTTATGGCAAAGTGTTCTCTTCCATGATCATTTTTTGGCATTCTATATGCCCCTGAAGGCTCCATGTTCTCTTCCGAAAGAAGTTGTATTGTTCTCATTTGCATTATGGAACAGTTTGTAAAGTGTAACTTCTGCTATAAACTCTTAACTATTTAAAAAACTCCGTTAATCTTCCTTCTATGTGTTTTAAATTAACTCAATTTTCGATAAAGTCACCCTTTCAATACTTTAAGAATCTCCTTTATTTTTGAATAAGAAAATTTATTGAAACTATTTGAAATGATGATTTGAAACAACAAAGTATTTATAGCTTATATCATAGAGAGAGAGAGAAGAGAGTTACTAAGAATAAACGATTGTTATCGTCAAAAAAGCATTACAGGAGTTATCACAGGAGTTACACAAGGTTTTCTGTATTCTTCTTTTCTTTCTTCCCGCCCACTTCACATGCACTGTTATAGCACTATTTTGAGGTCACGCTTTCGTATTCTCTAGGAAAGAAGTCTTCATAGTGGGTCAATGTGGTGTGAATGGTGGCCTTGTGGTAGATTGCTCTCCTGCATTGCCCGGTTGGGGTTCAAATCCTGGCCGAGTCATGCCAGCGACTATAACAGTGTGAATCGATACCCTCAGCTTAGCACTCAGTTTGAGAGTGGGATTGATATCTAAGGGGGTTATCTGGTTGAGCGGTTGAAGCATACTTGCGGCTTCCGTAGCACAAATGGGGGCTTTAAATGTTCTAGGACCTCCTACGCAGGACTCTCATTGATAACAGTTCTATTAGAAATGAAGAGGCTATCCTGGGTAAACATTAATATTATTATTATTATTAATAATAATAATAATAATAATAATAATAATAATAATAAGGAAATTTACCGAAACTGAGTAAAGAAAAGATTTTAAAAGATGGTTAATCTGTAGTTTTTACTACCATTTGCTCAATCTACTAAACATTGAACTTTTGTAAAATATTTAAAAGTAATACTCAATCGTCAATATTCCTTCTGAAATGAATTTTATAAGAAAATTTATAGAGAAATATGATATCTCTTAAGCTTATGTCCACAAAGTGTACTTTATCTATTTAATAGAAGGAAAACTTTGTTATATTACATGTATTATATATATAGAATTTCAAAATGAAATATACATGAAAATAATAATAATAATAATAATAATAATAATAATTTTGATAATCTCTACTTGGTTTTAATCGTTAACCATGGTGGCCTCCTGGTAGAGTGTTGGGCTCCAGAGCGGGAGGCTGGTCAAGTCAGAAACTTTAACAGTGTGAATCGACCCACTCAGCTTAGCACTTAATTTGAGAGTGGGACTGATGTTTATTAAAGCCGATGGGCTTCCTTAACGCAAATGTGGGCGTTAAATGCTCTGGGGCCTGTTGTACACAGGACCCTCATTGATTATTGATTCTATCAGAATTGGAAAAGCTATCTTGGGTAAACATTGATAAATACAAACACAAAATCATCAGCATATTTCTTTATAAATACTAACGTTCCCCGCTTTTATAAAAGATAGAACGCCTAAGCTCTGTTCTTGTGCATAAAATCACAAGAGGGTTCATTGCAGACGCGCTTACTAAAGTCAGTACAGTGTACACATACCACTTACTATCAATGTTATTGTTTTGTTTGGTAAGAGCTGCAATTTTTACTATAGGAAATGGTAGCATAAGCAGTGTGAAGTTTAATATCAGTACCAGTGTGGAGAAGGCTATTTTTGCATCACTTCGAAGCTGATTCTTGAAATATTGTAAATTGGTTGTTCGAGATGTTTCCTTTCCTACCCAAATATGTCCTGTTGAATTTTGTTGTTGTCTCGAAGTATGTTGTTGATGATTGTTATCAATTGTCTCGTTTGGTCGATCTGATGGGACCTGGTGTTTATCGTTTGCGGTAAAATTCGCTTCGTCACACTTTTGCATCTCCGTTGCAGATTGTCTGCTCACGAATGTCAATTCGCTGTTGTTGTCTAACGTTGACGAAAAACCGTGAACGATTTTCTGGTCTTTTCGTTTCATTTTCCACGCAACCCTAAATACTTTAATGTTACAATAGGAAATTATGCACCACGGCACGACACCGTACGTCAACATCATGTAAACAGTGTACATCAATGACATATTTTCTAAAAACAAATCGCACGACATGCCGGCTTTGTATACGTAATTTATGTATCCGTCAATAAATGCAGTCGGGATAAATGTGACGAGGACAATGCCGACCATGGAGAAACTAACCAATATAATGCGTTTATGTGTCGCGTGGCGTTGATAAAAGTACGGCTTAACGATAGCTAAATACCGATCAAAACTCAGAAGGCATAATAACAAAACTGTCAAGCACTCGACACTGTAAACTGTCACCGTGAAGATTTTACAAACGATAACATTTGCATTAGACCTGGGAACAAGTTTGATATTCGACATGTATATTCCAAACGGCGCAGAAAAGCAGCATGTAATGAAATCGTTGCACGACAGAAAGATTAAAATGCAGTTGGGCTTGATCGACCGTTGTTTGCTACTAGACAATAAAGCCTTCATGATAAGTAGATTTCCGGCAATACCGACAAAAGAGACGATGGTGTATGCAATCGTCACAACGATCCGATGATTAATTGGTAACAGCACATCTGCAGGAAAATTTGTTATGTTTTCAAAAGCCATCTTTTTCTTAGTAAAATTCAGTCGTCGTGCTCCATGTCTTCTTAGGAAGACGTATGTATTATTTTTTTTTTATTTTTTGATGTCTAAATAACAAAAAACATTATTGTTGAAAATAATTTAATAATTAATGAATAATGAAAAAAGGAGGCTTTATTAGAGGCAGAAGAGCTAAATCCAATTTCTTTCCAAGTTCTTGTTAGTTGGATGAATAATACATAATTTTAATACGCCGACATTCGCTTCATCAGTTAATTACAAGCTTCATCAGTTAATACAGTCAATACAATGAAATCAGAATAACTCGATAACTCGAACATGCAAATGTATTCTTTTTTCTTATTAGAATTCAACCTATTGAAATTTTTTGACCGTTATTTTAGTTTTAAACTCAATGAAATGTTTCAAAAGGTGTGAAAACTTTCAAATTTCATTGTTGTTGTGATAAAGATTCAAATAAAGATATTACTGCTAAAAAAACTTGCTAATTAAAAATTGAAAACCAGAAAAGAGTGTGTGAAGCGAAGCTATAAGAGTTTTTTTACCTAAGGCCGCAATACACACAAGAATATTCGACAAGAATATTACATTTTTATAATTTTCTTGTATAATTATACAGTATAATTATACTGTATATAAGTATACAGAACAAGAATTTGTCAAAATTATAAAAAAATCTATTGTTTGGATAGATTTTACGAACTCGGTTTGATTTTATTCGGTTCAACTAAAATATTAATACAATCGAAATTAATTATGTTTTAAAATTACCAAGAAAACACTTGTGATATGTTATGGATCTCAAAAACGAATACACAGAACGGGTGTTACTTATCTCAAAGTCCATCATTACTGAATTTTTTCTTTACTGTATATGATTTTAATTGATGTTAAAAAAAGAATTAAAACATTATTCTTCAGTGTATATTCTCGTGTGTATATGCATTAAGATTATTCATCTTTTTACTAAAAATAACTTATTCTTGTTAATTATTCTTGTGTGTATGGCGGCCTTTAGTAAAAAATGTGAGTTGAAAAGAAATGAGTTAAAATTATTTTGTGCGCACACGATACATGGATACGTTTAACTCTCAAATAGCATGGACAAGGTATGCTTTATCAGCTAGTTAATGACACAAAATACATAAAGTATAAGCTCTCTCAAATTAACTTAAAATATACTTATTTGACATAGAAGAGACAAGGCAGATTGAAATCGACTGGCAAAGGGAGAAAGGCCTTCGTTAGGATAGAATTATTTGAAGTTATAGAAGGTATGGTGCACGTAGTTACTTGAAAATGCAGATGTATGTAATGTATTCACCTTTTAGTTCTTTATTTCAGCGAGTGAATTGCCAACGAAAAATGTTTCGAGTAGAGAAAAACATAAGACATGATGTCCGTGTCGATGTCCTGAGACATGATCCATGAGAGTACCAATTTGCAGAAATGGTTTTAAGAGCAGTAAACATTTATTTGTATTTAATGTAGCATATATATGATGAACGTCAGATCGTAAACTATAAACGGTTTAAGTATTCATTTTGGGAAAAGTAAGCTCAGTGAAGGAGGAAATATCCTTATTTGAAAAATGTATTCGAAACAAATATCTGGACTTAGTGTTAATCCACTTAAACATGCTTCGGTTCTCCACTATTCAGTATCAGCCTTCTACTATTTATTTTTTCTATATATTTATAAAGTATTGTAATTATAATTTTGATACATACATATATAAGGGCTTTTATATTTAGATTTATTTACATGGAGTAACCTTGCTTATAGAGCGTGCTTCTATTTAAAGTGGGATTTCCACTTCACTTTTTCGATACACGTATCAGCACAAAATACGGTACGGTACGTTCGATGCAATACGCGTATTAATATCCATTCAAAAAATGTGTTCGTATTTTTTTACAGAATATTCATGCAAAACTGCAGACGTTGCAACATTTAAGTAGTTTGATTGGTTACCTTTTTCAGTGAAACGCGTATTGCAAAAAAAAAAGTTGAATCCAATTCAACTTAATTTTTTGGAACACGAAGAGAATTATTGATACGTGTATTTCCAAATTACAATCATTACGCATGCTCAATGATATGGTAGGTGCTGATACGCGTATTATTTTTTGAAGTGGAAATCTCGCTTAAATCAATTAACTTTTCCGATGAATTCCCTGCTAAAGATGTCATACGTTCTTGAAAAACATAACGTGATTACAACGTCAGAATAACGTCTAATCTGACGTAATGAGGACGTATATGACAATACGATGATGTTATTATGCACTTATAATTAGCACAAGTAAATGAAATTTTTGCGGTTTCCTCTCAAAGTTTATTGCATGGTCATTTGCCATATTTTTTTAGCGTCCAACCACCCCGTGCCTCCATCCACTCCCATGCCCCCACCCACTCCCATGCCCCCACCCACTCCCTCTTATAACCATTCACCTAAATTTCAAAATGATTTTATAACAATCGTCTCTACAAGGGCCGTTCCCACAATTCAGTTACATCTACAATACATACAACAACTACCACAATGCAATGCTATAATTACTCGCTTTAAGGTTTGTGCAACCGTGTCCTTAAAGTGGTAGCGAGAATATTAGTTTTTTTTTTATTCAACTTAAAGGGTTTTTTTCTCACATTGTATTGTGGTAGTTGTAGTATATTTTACGGAGATAACGGAGGTATAGGAACGACCGATTAGCAAATAAATGTCCGGGTGGTTATCAGAATTTCATAGAAAAAAGATGGATAGAGACAAATCAAGAGAGAAGAGAGAGAAAAACAAAAATGATGTTTTGTTCAAATCATTTTCCTCGCAACAATTTTATAAACTGCCCCTGACCACTTAAAGTTAGACGGCAGACTATTAGATAAATTATGCTCAACGTAAAAACTTTTTTCATAATCGAAATTCATTAAAATACACGATAGACTATTCCATGAACTAATCTATTTTAAGTAAGTATTGAGCATAGTTTATCTAATAGTTTACCGTCTAACACGACCTTAATAACCAAATTTTAAAATAATAATAATAATAACAGCAATAATAATAACAACAATATCGAGAAGGATTTCTGCATTACTGCTGATAACACGAACATTAGCGGATGTAGGGTATGGAAAAACTGTGGAGGAATACATTAAAATAAAATCTGTTTTCAGTTTGTATAACCAATGGGCTTATTTGCGCGTTTTTTTTTATGGTTTAATAGCTAACATTTTCATTCACAAATTTCGACATCCGCCTCTGACGCTTGATTGCTATTGCATATGCTCACCATAAAAAGGAGGCCCGGAAAACCCGAGTTACAAAATCGAGTTAGGGGAACTAAACAATTAAGCAGACACGATAACTCGAAAAAAAAATTCAAAACTTTATTTCCGATTTAGTAACTCGAATCTTTTAAAGCAATATAATATTCTCAAGTAAGTAACTCGGCCTGATTTATTTGAAAATGTAATTTCGAGTTAGTAACTCAAGTTGTAGAAACGATTAATATATTTTCGAGTTAGTAACTTGAAGTGATATCGAAAATTAAAAATTTCAAGTTAATAACTCGAATTATGACGTCTTAATCCATAACTCGACTTTATAACTCTTTGTAACTCGGGTTTTCCGGGCCTCCTTAAAAACCAGACCTGTTGTATTAAAACATATTTAACCAGAATAAAATTTGTTATGATATTCAAAAAAGTTAAAAAAAAACCTCAGAAAAGACTGAGCGATAAAACAGCAGTGTTTTAAAAACATTTCAAAAACATCCATTCAACTTATAAAAAACTCTTAACTTATGAATATTAGGAGAACACTTAAAGTATGTGTAATTATATGAGCGATTTCATAGCTGTTTGCACCAGCATTTTTAAAATCAAAGCCGGTTTTAAATGATTTCTATGCCTACGCAGAAATCCAATAATAAGCGTGAGAGCATTTAAAAAAAATACAGTATTTTGCAAAGTAAATTTTCAATTTCCTTTTTTTTTTTCTTCATTAATTTTTGAGGACCTTCTATCTTTTTTCACATCTTTCATTTCGTAACCAACATACGAAAAAGAAAGATTTCAAAAAGATACAAGATCCTCAAGGCGTTGTTACACAGTTTGATATTCATGTTAGATTTCAGTCACGCCACGTGTCTGATCAGATATCTGTAACACACCGAGTAAATAGATAACCAAAATGTAACAAAATGACATCTAAAGAAAATATATTTCCTCTACAGACAAGGGGCAACCATTGCAACCAGGAATAAGTGTCTACTATGAGAGGTTTGGACTTCAAGGAGAGAAGGCATCCATTCCTGAAAACAGTGTCCGCTAAGACGGTGAGAATACATCGACAGCGATCTATTTCAGACCAATATCAATCCCCCTAACTTTTTTGTCAATGATAATATGAGAAATAAATTCGGCAATGTGCTGTCCTAAATACCAATCTGAAAACTACCACTAACGATAACCATAGCAACTTAAATGCTGAATCATGATTACCGATGCAGAACTTAGTGGTAGTTCTTTGAAAATCATCACTCAAAACAACACTGGTAGTAGTTTGTCTTTATGACCCTTGAACAATAATTGTTTTTGTGCAGTCCTAACATCATCAGGAATCAGAATTTGTTATATTTATAATAGTACCCTCTGTCTTCAAATAACAGCCATTCAGCCATCTTTCTCCTTTGCACTGTCATTTCATCACAGATCACCATCAATTTGCAAATTCAGGTAAAAAAAAAACATTACTTGGACGAGAGCTTTTGGTAAAATTAACAAATACTCGCTTTATTTTTCAAGAACACTCGTGATGAAACCTACGAGAATGTTCTGAACTTTTCATCTATTGAAGCTTTGAAGAAATGTTGTTAACATGTTCTTATTGAATCACCATAATTCGCAATATAAACATCGAAGTGTTACTAACACATATCCGTCTTTTTTTCAACAGGTGCAGTGGCTTTGCTGTGAAAACAAATACAAATTGGGGGACAAACAAAGCTAAAACTATTTTACAAGGGAAGACTTTCTTGTGCTTCCTAAACGTTCATACAAACCTTCTCAGAATATATGTTTCACCGACAATTTCTGCTCACTTTAAAATGACGTCATAACCTGACTCTTACCTCGCTATCACAGACAGAATTTATAAGGTTTGTACCATCGCCAAATCTTAGGCGAGGAGAAATTGTCAGTTCAACTATATATGTATAACTCTTAAGCCTTCAATGTTTTTACTTCGTGTTCTTATAACTCTTACGTCACGAAAGTCTTATTGTTCTTATAAAAGAAAGAATAATGCAATCGAAGAAAAAAAAAATAATAATAAATAAATAACAGGTGCATGTAAATTTTGAATAAAATTTATTGGTCCGGCATAATGGTTCTTACTTCGATCAACATTCATTCATTCGATTGTCGATTGACAAAACATACATAAGAAAACAAATAGTTTGCCAGTATCCATTTGTACGGTACCCGGGAGTGCCATCTCACTGTCCTGACTGCCCAAAAAATACATTTGTTTGGTTTTTGAGTGCAGTAAAATCTGAATTCCCTTTGCCCTGCTAAACTAGCAGTGCATTGCTATCAGTCATCAGAGCTGAAACCAGATAGTCACTACGGTGAAAACCTTCTTGCTCCGACTGCCCCCAAAAATCCACAAATTGGACAACGCAACGAAAAACGGGTCATGGGAGGCGAGGAAAGTTTTATCTGATAGAATATTAAATGTGTTCGCCTTCATGACCCTTTTTTTTCCCGACTTGTTTCTATTCTTCGAAAAAATTATTTTCTTCAAGATCTTTTCTCACGCGAGGCTGGATGGAAGAAACAAAAACATCAGTTCCAAAATCATTTTTCGATGACGAAAATTATCTGCTTAAGAACACATTAACTAAAAACCTCCATTATATATAATCATTATAACTATACTGGTTACGGCAGCAGGGAATGGCTATTTAATTCTGTTGTTTGAAGGGCATAATTTGAGCCGAATTTGGGCTAAATAGAAATATACAAGGAAAAAGCAACTCATAAGAAGAGAGGCTAAGTATGAAAAAGAAACACTAGCCTGAAAAAACAAAACAGGTTGAGTAGAGCACTGAGAAGTACTCCAACATCGTGTGTCTCATGTTTCTGGTGTCACTAGAGAAATTTTATGAGCAAGGAGGAATATTGAAGACATTACAGTGCATAATTCGAAAAAAACACTTTGCTGAGGGCAGTGTCGGAGCATTATTTTTCTATTGGTTTCGTAACTAAGGGCAGTGATGGCAGTGCGGGCAAACGAATATTTTTGAGTTTCTTATATTTCTGCTGTTATTTCACGAGACGAGTAAAATAACAGCAAAAATATAAGAAACGAGAAATTGCGTTCAAAAAGGGATTCGATTGATAACGTAGCCATGTAAAAAGCTACCATTATGGATTTTACGGAATCATTTACTTGCACTGCATTTATTTTTTATTTGCACTGATATGATAAACGAGATATACTTTACTGATTAACCAATCAGATTGCAGATATTTTTTGACCTAATATAATAAATAAATAAATTTTTATAGCTTTACGTATATTAAATACAGTAGACTCCCGGTTATTCGAAGCTCCAAGGGGGATAAGAATTTACTTCGAATAACCGGGAGTTCGAATAACTGAAAAATTCGTTTTCCCGCCAGATTTTCAACTTAACCTTAATGGGATGGACTTTTCTGAAGTAATTGAGGCATTGTGGTTCAGTTGAGCGTAATAAACACAAAGAATTTTTACTTTTTGAAGAAAGAATAAATTTGAACAAATTGTTAACAGGTTTTAAAATATGAAAGTTATAAAGAAAATGTAGTAAATACAAGGAGTTCAACTCTTAAAAAAATCTTTAATGCTACATTGTTTTTTACTATCGATGTAGTGTTTTTGACATGTACGTGTTATCATGTTTAACTGCTTTCTGATTTCAAGACCATTCTCGTCAAACAAAGACCATCTTTCCAACAATTCTAAGGCCTCTTCCAACTCTGACTGCTTTGGCTTCTTCGGGGGGATGTCATGTGCCTCAATTTCATCATCATCGTCATCTTCGAGATTCGGCTCGTTTTGATCTTTGTCCTCATTAAGTACGATTTCCACGATTTCCTCATCAGTCAATTCAATTGATTTACTCGTGCATACCTCAAAATCAATATCCACAAAATCATCTGCGTTCAAGATGTCGCCGTCAACTTCTCTTTTTTTCAACTCGCTTATGCTGTCAGAAAGAGATTTAAATGGGTCATCAGCATCATTGAGACTCGTGATCTGTGCTTCTTTTGAGATGCCTGCCTTCTTAAAGCAGTTTTTAACGGTGTCTTTTGAAACAGCGTCCCATGATTTGACCAAGATTTGCATCCCTTCAAGAATGTTAATTTTAGGGACCTCTTTACCGCCGTCAATGAACTTTATTTGACGTTTCACAAGATTTGACCGGTAATATGCCTTCAATGCTCGGATTACACCTTGATCCATGGGCTGGGTCTTAGACGTTGTATTTGGTGGTAGAAAAACTAATTCTACTGCTTTAAGACCAGTGACTTCTGGATGAGCTGGGCAATTGTCAATTATCAAGACAATCTTTCGACCCGCAGTTTCAAATTTAGCATCGAGTTTTTTCACATAATCGGTAAAGATTTCAGAATCCATCCACGCCTTCTTTTGAGCTTTGTACTGACAGGGAAGACTTTTGACTCCTTTGAAACAGCGCGGTGTAACCGATTTTCCGATAACGAACATGGGCAACTTTTCACCTAGGGCATTTCCTGCTGCAAGTCCTGTTAAACGAACTTTGCTGAACTTTCCACCAGCACATCTTTCACCTTTGGCATGATAGGTATTTGTTGGAAGCATCTGGTAGAACAAGCCGAATTCATCAGCATTGAAAATGTCTTGTAAATCATAGCGTGACAAAATGGTTGGCAGGTGTGTTTCTTCCCAGCTTGCTGTCATCTCTGGTGTACAAGACTTTTCCTCTCCAGAAATAATTCTGTAAATGATGTTTTGTCTGTGCTTCCATCTGTCTAGCCAGCCTTCTGAAGCTTTAAAATCAGGTTCGTTGAATTGCTTTGCAAAATCCAATGCTTTTTCTCGAATGATTTGACCACTAATCGGCACAGTTCTTTCACGAGCGTTAACGAACCACTTGTAAACTGCTTTATCAATGTTATCGTATTTTCCGGAAGAAAGCTTTTGTCTTTTAGCTCCATACTGGCCTGATTCATACTTGGTAAAAATGTCACTTTTATTCTTAACCCAGTATGAAAGTGTGTTAGGTGGGACACCATACTTTTTAGCAATAGACTTTTTAGTTGTTCCTTCTTTTTCAAGCTCTTTCAAAGCAAGATATTTTTCTTTGATCGTCAGAACAGCTTTCTTCCTTGACGTTGTCTGAGCGGTTGCCATCTTTGATGTGGATTTGAAGAGCCTTTAAAAAGTTTGTTTACATCCACCCACTTGTTTTTTAATCGAGCTTTCGAAACGTTCGAAAATTAGATGAAACGTTCGAAAATCAAAGGAAACGTTCGAATTTTGAATGATCCTTTTAAAACGTTCGAATGTTATAAAACGAAACGAAACAACACAACAACAAAGCAGTCACACCACAATTAGGACGAAGAAGTGAAAATTACAATGGATCTTGTTTCAATGATAATCAACGAAACACAGCCGATAGAAATCATTCTTATCAAGTATTATGAGAGTAACTCAACCGTTTCAGGAAAAAAAGGAGATATTGTTGGTCATTTGCCTAAAGGAAAAACAGGAAAATTTGCCAAAACGATATTTTACTTTCTGAAGTCAGAGATGTTGTGTACTTGCAAAGTAAAAGTGACAGGGAAAAGAACTAACTTTGGAGATGATAAGGGATTGAGGATCCCCTGTTTGCTTCAATTCTCTGGACCGAAGGAGAATATTGAACTTTTGAAGAAATTGCTTGAAGAGTGTAAATAGCCATGAATATTGAAACCTGATTTTTTGAAGAAAAAAAGTGTTTTAATCGCAGAAAATCAATGTTCTCACTCGACGATCTCCCAATAAGAAAAATTCGAATAACTGAGGGTGACTTAGCCTATAATTGGCCCCAAGGGGAATAGAAATCACTTCGAATAACCGAATTATTCGAATAACTGAAGTTCGAATAACCGAGAGTGTTTTTGCCTGAGTTGGGTAAGCAGATCCAAGGGGAACGCCATCTCACTTCGAATAACCGAATTATTCGAATAAGTGCAGGTTCGAATAACCGGGAGTCTACTGTAAAGAAAAAAAATAGAAAATATACTAAACAGTACAACTGCAGATTTTGCAAAGACACCATTCCAACTTTTAATCCTTCTTTTAAAAGCTATGTCTATGTTCCAAATTTAACCGAACCTTTCATTGTAATAGCCAGAATTGTTTATATTTTTCTCTTTTTTAATGACCCTTTCCTAACATTTGGTTGAAAAATAATTGTTTTGAAAATTTCTATGCATAAAATATGCAAACGCTTAACTTTTATAGCGTCTTTTCGCCCCTTTTCAAGACGATCCTCGTGGGAACCTTTGCTTATCCTTTAGTAAAATTCGTTGTGCTCTCTTCTGTATCATTTCTATCTTAAAAAGAGATTTCTGAGATGAGAAATGTCAAACTAACGGACAGTAGTTAAAATTTGTATATATAAAACTTTGTATCAGTATTGACTTTGATTTCATATGTAAAAGATTTTTATATCTAAATAAGGCATTTAATTGAGAGGAAGTTTGTTTACATATTTCGCTTACATGTGTATCAAAATTAAGACCACTGTCAATGGTCAAGGCAAGTAATTTTACAGTGTGGACCGTATTCGCGGTAACACGAAAAATACACGCGCACACCATTTCACGAGAAGAAACTGTAATAAATGCTGGAGCAGGTTAAAGCATGAACTCACATAAAAAAAACTACATTTTCATCTTTCATATTTTCCCATAGAACTATTCTTTACATCTCTCAATAAAATTAGAAAAGTATAATAAATATAAAACAGCAACACAATAAAACAATAGAACTATCTGTCATTCATTTAATATAAAATCTTTATAATGAAAACCAGCCTTTAATTTTTTTATTAATCAAGGAATTTTAAAAAGATTGCTAAAGAGCTGTTTTACACTATGAACTCAAACACACATACACAAATATTTCATCGAATACAAAAAGGTTGGCGAAGAACATAAACAACCAAGATTAATCGAAAGAAAGCATTCCAAAACATTCTAGCTTTTGTATTCTTTGACGTTATAAAACCATGCAGTGAACGTTATCGGCTGACGTAGATTTTTCCTTCGTGTTATTCTGTCTGTTGAGTTTCATGTGACTTTTCACTAAATGGTTCGCGGCTAACGCTGATAACAAGGACAGTTCTCCGGCCAATACAGTACCGCATATAACGCGAGCTAACCTTTGAGAGTTTTCCCCGACCGTATCGCCGCTCCCATGAACACCTAGCATCTAATAGAAAACAAAAGAAAAATGATTTCTTTCTTTCATTACTTTACTGTTCTAGTCTATTCTAAAGGACGGTTATCAATGAGCGTCGTGAGGTACTACAACATTTTAAGCCCCCATTTGGGCCGTCGTCCACTTTTACTGCCCAACTAGATAACCCAATTTGACAACAATCCAGTTCTAAAAGCTAATTCCTAAGGAGAGTGGATCGATTCACACTGTTATGATCGCTAACATGACTCGTTTTGTGCGAGATTTGAAGGTTATGAGATATCAAGGCTTTGACTTTCAACTAAAGAGTATGCCAAAACATCGATTAAAAAATAGTTCATTGTCGTATTTACGTACAGAAGACATCCATTAATTCGAAACGCAAGGGACCAGAACGCAAGGGAGCAGTAAAGAAAAAATGGAGAATTTTGAAATAAATGGTAGAACTTTTAAAAAAAAAATATTTTTTACAAATTTTTAACGCTTAAAAACTCCCATGGAAGTTTGGCTAGTTGTAGGTAGTATGGACTGAATTCCCATATAAAAGGCTATTATGTTTATATGACAAAATGGAACCTGGCAATCGGAGAATTTCTGAAGAACCGGAAAATGAATTTGACAAATTTGCAGTTGCAGTTATGAAATGCAGTGTCGTGGTTGGTCATTTATAAAAGGGAAAAACAGGCCGTTTTGTAAAAACGTTTCATTTTTTCTACGTGGAAGTAATGAAAATAATTGTAAAATTGAAGTTACGGGGAAGAGAGTAAACCTTGGTGATGGAGAGGGACTACAAATACCATGCAAACTCCATTTTACTGGAGAAGCAAAGTACATTACAATATCGAAAGATATTTTACCCTCATTACTATGAAAACAATGTGTTTGTTTTATTTTTTCCAGTTTTTTGTACAAAAGTTCGAATTAACGAGCATATTTTGGCAAAGGGACCAAAATATCGGTTCGAATTACCGAAATGTTCGAATTAAGCAGTGCAAATTATAGGAGATCCTTACACCAAACTCAAGGGACTTAGAAATTTGTTCGAAATAACGGATGCGTACTTACGTAGGAATTCTTCATGGGTGAGTAACTGGTTATCTGTTTTCAACATGTGTATGCAGAAAAGCAATGAAGAAGCAACATACCTGTAAAGATGCACGTTGGGAAGGTAATGCTGTACCACCGCCGACAGTTCCTGTTTCAATTGATGGCATAGTACAGCTAAACAAACAAAGATTGACTTGACGAAATTACCAAACACTCCTTTGTTTAAAAAAAGTTTTTGTTTAGAAAGAGCAGACGTGCTCATTACGGATGCTATCTCTGTTTTACAGTCAGACAAATAGCGAGTGACGTGTTGCCATGTTGCCATGTTGCCACGTAACCGATTCCGAACATAATACATCATTAGTGCACATCGAAAAGAAATTAGTACCTAATATAAAGATCTGTTTTGCTCGGACCACTAGCTTCCAATAACGTGATGCAATTCGAACTAACAACATTTTGTGCTGGATCCTGGATTCAAGAAATAATATATTCATGAAGAATGAAAATGTAGACTTTAGTTTCCTGTGACTTTCAGTAGTATGTGATTGACCGTTCCTATAATTTAGTTGATCAAATATATCAGACAACTACCATAATGGGATGCTATAATCACTCGTTTTGGGATTTGTTTAAACATGACAGAAGATTAGTTTCGTCAGTCAAGATTCAATTGCTTTAATGTTTTTATGGCAATGCATTGTGTTATGACGTATCATAACTGAGATAACTGAATACACGACTTTACATTTAACGATTTCATGTAACAAAATTGCACGAAAACTTCGACCAACATTCCTCAAATCTCAAGAGGCGAACGACCAAAATTTACAGAACATTAGTAGAAACAATGACGATTTCTTTAGAGAATTACACTAATGATATTTTCACGGACATTTTGTATAAAGTAAACACGAAAATTTCGACCAAGTTCTAAACATAGTAATTGCAAACTCGTGTATTATGGGATCGGTCTTGTATTAAACAGCATGCAATAAACAATTATAATTCCAAAGCCCTCGTTGCGCCCTTAACACCCATTAACGCCACTACACCCTTTACGCCCATTACATAGAAGGATTACGGAGGAGACACATTTCAAATGATATAAAAACATATCCAACATAGGGCGGTGAAACTTACTTGACCAGTTGCAATAAATATGGCGGTAACGATATTGGCTGAATGTGCGTTTTGACCACCAATACTTCCGGCCATAGCGGAGCCAACGAGGTTTTTACAGTAGTTTACATCCACCAACGCTTCAACGGACGTTTTTAAGGTCTAAACCGGAAGAAACAGAGTACAGGTAGAGAAGAGAAACTCTTAGTTCGCAACGTTTGACGTAAAGAACATCATACTCAGATTTCTGAGGGATATTGAAGAACACAGAAAAAAATATAAACAGACTAACTGAGAAGAAGTACACGTATTTGTAAGAACAATTTAATCTTTCTTGAATTTATGTTTATGTCGCATTCTGACACAGTTGGCCATTCGGACCTCGTTCTGGTGCGTTACATTGTTTCACGATAATAATTTAGTTCAGGTGGATTTTCATAGAGCCGCATTTTGCGATCATAAAACTCTTCGGTTGAAACTCTCCTTTTCTTATTAGAAAGAATGAGGCATTACAGAATCCAGATCTTGTTAACCCAAGCACAAATAAGCACAAATAACAGGCACAAATACAGACAATTGAGTCAAAAAGCGACAAGATGAGAAGATAGGGCTGAACATTCTTGAAAAACAAAGCAAGTTAGAAGAATATTGGGTGGACAACTTGTGTTGGATTCAGGCTGAAAACTAGTGTTGGATTCCGGCTAGTGTCCGGTTATAGCAGATATGTTATCGACGAACACAAAACTATGGCAACTGACCTTCTTAACTATATCACCAGGGATGACCGCTTCGCAAACAACGCTCTTTCCGCGACCGTCAATCCTGAAAAACAATTTGAGAGATAGGAACCAACGTGGCTTGAATTATTATTTAAAACTTCGGAGAGGACTTACCAGTTAATTGCAGACGGTTTTTTATCTGTACAGAAATTACCGCTAACACTGACAACTTCCATCTCAGGAAATTGCAGTTTCAAGAATTTCAAGGCGTGGTCAGCACCCTGAAAGAGAAAATTGTACATAAACCATTATTTTCTAATAAGCGCAATGGAATGAAACAGCAGCAGAAGAAAAACAGCGCAAAGTCCCATTATATTTTGCCTTCATTGATAAGATCGCCAAGTAATATAGTCAAACCTTAGTATCTCTAACTTTTTTTTGCCAGTCCCCTGAGAGTTCAAGATATGGAGAGTCGATTGAAGTTTGAAAAATAAGACACACCTTTGAAACCATATTCATGCCCATCGCATCACCAGTTGTCGCTTTAAAGCGAAGAAAAAGCAGTCGACTAGCAACCGTACATTTGACTTCCTGTAATAACGCAAACCTAGAGTATATGTGATAAAGAAATAATAACAACAACAATAATAATAACAACAACAATACCAACTCTTCTCAACCAGAAGATTACATGAATAGAAAATCATAATGAAGCGTGCTTGTTTTTAAGGTCTTCAGTTTCATGTCTTCATGCTTCCTTACAACTTACTGACCTGCTGCTTTGGTTGAAGGCTTCCTCCAGTAAACCCATATTATTCGGTTCTTCTATCCATTGCTTCACTTCACTAGGAAAATAAAATTTATGAATATCAATGTAACATGAGAACAGAAGAATTATTAAACATGCTGGTTGATTTAGGTAAAACAAAATCTATAAAATGAACTGACAACAGCACCAAAATAAATCAATGGATGTATACCATGCTTCTCTAGCTGATGGTAACTTGACAACAGGTCCTCTGGTCATTCCATCACCAATCAAATAACTTGATACACCACCCGAAGCCTACAAAGAAACAAACTGAAGTTCAACATAAAACTTTAAACAAAACTTTTAAATGCGATTTGATTTTCATGCTTATTAAGAATGTACAGTTCTATGACTCTTGTTTACTCTGCAGTGAATGGTATCGCTTATAAACCAAGTTGGTCAGTCAGTCTGTACAAAGGGGCTCATCCGTTCATTTTTCTATTGGCTTAAAAGATGTATTGGAATGCATTTTTATCGAACGTAATAAAGAAATTCCAGGTTATTCCAGTTTTTCTGGATTCTTGGCACTTTTTTTGTAAGATGAGAATGATCATTCAGATGTTGAACGTCTTAGATGTAATCTGTAATTTTTCAGTTCAGAAATTTTAAAATACTTGAAAAAACATTTTCTTGACCATTTTTTTTTCAAGACTTTATAATTTAGAAAATATGATTGGCTTACCCGAATGGCAGAGCAGCCGCGGTTGGTGCTAGCAACTAAACAGCCCTCTGTCGTTGCCATTGGCACATAGTATTCTTCCCCGTCCAGAATAAGGGGACCAGCCACACCCACTGGTATTGTACAATAACCAATCACATTTTCACAACACGTTCCATAGACCTACATGAAAACAAATTATTAACAGAGATATGCAAAATACATGATAGTAGATAGTCTACCAATAATATTTGAAGGGTTAATTTATTTATTTATTTATTTATTATTATTTTTTACTTATTTATTTATTTATTTATTTATTTATTTATTTATTTATTTATTTTTTTTTTTGGGGGGGGAGTGGTTGGATGGTTCTGTAGTGCCCTATTTAAGACATTATTATTTTGTTACTGAAAACAAAATTAAAAAATTAATATTTCTGATGAACAGTGCAATAGTTTCTGCTACATAAACTATTGTTTCAAATTTTTAAATCAATGCTGAAGCTCGTTAAGCAACATTGAACTCATTATTGCATATTTTTACAGAGACACCACTTGATGGTTTTGCTGATGAAGACTTTGATAATTTTTTACAAACAGAAGCTGTTGAACTCAAACATGTGGCTGAAGTAATAAACATAGAACGTAAAACACAACCTCTTCCCCACTCCAATGCTATTTGTCTGTTTCTGAAAATTGGGGTTGACATGTTAAGTTTTGATTTAATTTCTCAAGTATAAAGTCAGTTTTTCAGTAACTATTTTTTCTTTACCCAGTGGGCAAAATCTTCAAAAAGTCTATGAGGAGTGTTTTCTATAGAAATGGCAAGCACTGTTTCAATAAAAAAACACTCCTCCACAGAAACGTTTTGAAGATTGTGCCCACTGGGTAGTTAGAGAAAATATTTACAAAAGATATTTTCTTTACATAATTTTGTTTTAAATGGATTTCAGAGTGTTGAAAAAATATTCCTGCTCCAAGGCTCACAATGCCTTCCTTTCCTATCAGATATAAAAAAAGTTACAAAAGCATACACTTTACAGCGCAGCCGAATCACTGTCGAATATGTTTATTATGTTTACAAAAACAGAAACACAGTGGTGGAGTGTCAAGTTTACCTTCTCATAGTCAAAATATCGAAATGGTAAATCTTCCAAAGCTTCAGAATTATGTGATATCTTTTCAGTGATAAACTGTCGTCTGAAAAAATGAAACTCTGAGAAGGTATAATGAAGGACAGGAGCTGTAGAAAGGACTTCAAGGATTTCAAGCGAGGTGGAGGAGGCTGTTGCTGATCAATTAATAATATACATCTTCATAATGCTTTTGCCTTTCATTTATTTCAGTATACTTACTAACCTGATGGAAACAGCCCTTTCATAATCTTTCAGTTGCACTTCTAAATTATGTAATGGAAGTTGCTTTTGATTGCAAAGTTCAACTATTTCTTGATCAGATAATTTCAATAATTTTGCCTAAGAAAAGAAATTCTTATCATATATTATTAAGTTGAAACTATGAAATTTGCCTGTGGTTTTTGAAGAGGCAACAGGCATAGAGGCAACACAGTAGTCCTTACTTGCCTTGGCAATTATACTGGAGAGGGAAATTCTTTCTTTGAATATGAAATGGAATTTATCTTTTTCAAAACCTTTTTCAAAATTTTGTCAAACTAGTTAAAACCTAATTCTTTTAGACCTCAAAATACATCTGGAAAAAACGGAATGATTAAAAACAATGTAACCATATTCGTATTTTTCGTATGAACTATAAGAATTATTATAGTTTATAAGTATAAAAATTATCTTAGGAGTTGCTTTTGATTGCTTTTGATTGCAAAGTTCAACTAGGTTCAACTGGGTTTTTCCACATTTATTCGATTTGCATATTGATTTTCTAAAATTTATAAAAATAGAAAAACATATTTGACTTTCGCATAATCTTTTGCCTCTATATTCGTATTGTATTGGCAATGGAAAAACTGAATAAGCAAGTACAATCTACAGCAAAATTTTATTGATGCATTTATTTCTATCCAAATTTCAACAGCTGTGACAATAACATTTTATGAAACAAACTGTTTGTTATGATTAGTTCAGATACAGAATCCATCAAATCAATGAAACAAAAATTGGGCTACCTTCAAAGCTTCTACATTGTAAGGGTCATGAGTGCTAGGCACCACTTCAGGTTGCGTTTCAGTGAATTTTCGAGTTGCGTGAACAGGAAGAGATTTCTTCACTTCATGAGATAAGTATTTATACGCAAGTGTTCCAACCATGACTGCTACGTAAAGCTAAGAAGTCATAACAAAAAAAAAGATACCATCGAAAATGCTGACACTTATATATAATACTACATATAAAAATGTTTTTAGAAGCAATAACCGACCTGCTCAGCTGAAACATTCCAAGAACTGAAACAATAAAATTCTTTGTTAACGAGATAAAACTGCAATATCTTTTAATAGAGATTATAATCACGACGTATAGATTTAGGTATCGTTGTTTGTCTGGCCACTTTTGTGTTAAAGGGGCTAAGACATGAATCACATGATTTCAGTGTTTTTGTTCATGTTTTCCCGACAGCTGTGTCGCAGCCCCTTTAAGGTTTTCATGGTTTATGTAATCAAGATATCAAAAAAAAAAAATCTTTTTCAAAAGTTACATTTTAGAGCACTTACTTTGGAAAAATTGTTAATGTGATTCCACGATAAACAAATATGAAATATTTCAACAAATGAATCGTACACATTGTAAAAACCTATACAGTTAAAAAATACTATATATTATTAAAAACATAGTTCATATATATAGTATATAATATATATATAGTTATATATATACTACATATAACTATATGTTAAACAGAAGGCATTACAGGGATTCTGGACACACCATAAGGCAATGGAAGTTGATTGCTTGGCTAGACAGAAAACAAAAGTTATCCAATGATTACAATTTAAACTGATATTATAGAGGCTTCTTACCATGACTAAGTAGAAATAAGTGCGCAAAGGATTCATCGGTGGTACTGGTGAAGAATCATCACTAATGGGGTTTGCATATATTTTGGGTGTACTACCAACATCTTTGTTTGAAGGGGTCATAAGCTAAAACCACCATAACAAAAAGTGACTGGCAAGTACAATGGCAAACAAAAGCAAAAAGGCTTTTTTAAAAATCTTTAAACAGAACAGTTGTTTGCCCTCGTTATAGTAGGGCTAGAGCCCTCTAGTAAAATAAGTAGTTCAGTAGGACATCCATTGAGAGACAAAAACATCCTCTTCAAATTCTCAAGTTCAAAAACAATGTGACGAAAAATATGTCGTGTACAGGACATACTTGCAGATAAATATTTGTCAATGCAGGAAAGATGGTCAGGAAAGTGATTGAATTGATTAGCAGTGAAAGACAGGTGAGAATACATAATCGTTCCAATACAAGTACACCTAAAAAGACGACACATGTTTATATAACACGTAATTGGTGAGTTTCAACTTGTGAAATAAAGTTCAGCCCAAATGAAACTCAATGTGTTCACATAAGTTAATTAGGATTCTTGGTGTCTTTAGAAGTTAACAGTCTTTTGTTTAAACATTTTGTTTTCATTTTCAGTTCAGTTGTGTGCCTAATGGCATTGAAAACAAAAGATTTTAATAATGACTTCATATAACAGATAAAACTGTAAAAATTAATATTTTGTCTTTTCATGTAAAATAATACATTCCTTTGTGAATGCATAAAGTTTCTTTTGGGCTGTACTGTATATAATTATAATATGAACTTGAAATTGGTTGAAATGGAGGATATTAATGACATTACCTGATGTGAAACCAAAGGCAAGAACTAAACATTTCACAATTGTATTGCATAATAACTTGCCACCGAGGGAGGATATTTTTCGGACGACATCATCTTTATTTTCTATCTTTAAATAGTAAAATGTTTTTATATGTTTTAATAAATTTAACAAATCAATCAATCAACCTATTAGTCAGCAGTTTATGTGGGAACAAAAGTTTTTTTTCAAAACAGCTACACATAACATACTTTAGAAAACTAAAATTGTAAGCATTCACAGTGTCACAATACATGATATTTAATGTTAAAGGTTGTTGTCCTTGTTTGATAGATGACACAAGGCAATTTTTCGTGATGAAACTTGTTAAATATATCATGACACATTGGCTAACACGAGCTGAAATGAGGTTCATGGCAAGCAAGCTTTTGATTACAATCAAAAGTAAATAAATGACTTCTTTATTTAAAACACTTGAACAGCAATGAAAAGATTCTCTCTACCGTAATGAAAAGATTAATTTTTGAATTAAAGATAATTCTATAGAACTGACTTATATAACTAACTCAAGAAGCAACTAGAATTTACCTTGTACTGCCAATACAGCAGTGAACGTGATATCTGACCAGTTTTATCCCAATCAAACAAGAACATCATGGTAGGTATACCAAACCTGAACAACGCAAAATATCAATGAAAAATTTAGAAACAAAAAAATGCTTTTGCATTCACGTTATCGAAGGATCCTTTTTAAATATGCCTAAAAAAAAACATTCTTACCGCAGCACGTATGTTTTGTCAGGAATAGTAAATGCAATCATACATGCAAAACATAAACAATTCAATGTGCAATATAACAAAATGTTGTCTAAAAGAAAAAAGAAACATTAATGATTGTGATGAATTTTCTGTTTAACGACAAAGCACCATAGTGCCTGAAAGAAACTTCACATGTACACGTAAGATAATTAGTTTTCATGAAGAGTTGGTGTCTTTAGAAGTTAAGTTCACAAATGTGTCATCATTCTTTCAGGCTGTACTGTATACAGCTTTTTTGTTGCTGATTTCAATTCTGTTACACAGAATTCGGCAAAAAAGTTTTCCAGTACAGAACAAGAAAAGTTAAGAAAAGTTGGTACTATAATTCTGGAGTAAACCTCGTATCAAAATTAAGAGAACACTTACATAGGATGATTTTTTTCTGTGAAGCAAATGTTTTGCGCAATATCCGTGACATCTGTATGAACGCATGCAATATAGACACATTGAAAACTAAAGCATCGTATATCAACAGTTTTGTGAAGCTCTGAAAAATAAAATCTCGCATTGATAATCCCAGGCTTATTCAACAAAAACATTGAATTTCATTAAAAAACAAAACACGGCCAACAAACTTACTAAAGTGGATTTTGTTGTGATTGCTCTTCCCATGTCATGATTCCCAATACATATGTGACTTAGTAATGCGGAACAAGTTGTTAGAAGTATCAACAAAACTTCAACATATCTCGTATAACAGAGGTGGACAAGTGGTTTGATCATTGTTTCCACCATTTTTTTATTTTACAGGAGTACTGAAAAAGATACAGGAATTCGATCAATAAAAAATCTTAGATAAAAAATTCGAAGGGCAAAGTATGGTTCTCAAACTATCACTTACGCTGATACAAAAACGTGAAAGTTACATCACACATACTTTTTCAGTTTGTACTACATAGCTAGATGCTTTTGTTTAAAAATAAAATATTTGCACTACAATGATGGTGGTGTTCAGATTTTCTTCTTTTAAAAACAAAAACATTATGTTGAAAAAATTTATTTGTTTTTGTTAAGAATTCCAGCCTCCACAAACACGCAGATATTTGATTTTAAAATACAACTATTACATGAACATGATTTTCTAAGTACCCTAGAATTTTAATCATACTAAAGGTTTAACCAGGTCATTCTGAACAAGTAAACACAACTCCTTAATACAGTTCCCAACATCATCATTAACAGAATTTTGAAAAATAAAATCCCATTTTTTATAATTATCCAAACCACACTCAGAGTCGACATTGTCAACGCCAATCGTGTATTTCCAATTTCGTGTTTCCCTCGTAGCACTGTCAGCCTCTATTCTTAATGAATAGAACTTCGATCCATTTGAAATGGAGAGCTCCCTGAAATACTCAACGTCCGATGGGATTCTGGCATCGCTCAAAATCCAAACAGGTTTACAGGATAATCGAGCATTCTCTGCGACAGCATTACAAAATATATCTCGATCTTTTTCACGCATTTTATCTGACCAACCAATCATTTCCTCTCTAATTCGTTCTTTGTAGTCTGAAGCAGTGAGCATCTCACCAAAATCCAAGTTATACAAATCACAAAAGTGTTGCTTTATAGGATCTGCAACTCTCATTACATAACATTGCGATTCTCCTAAGTTCTTCCTTATAGTATCAGTGACAAAATCTTTGCCACTTTTACGTTTACCACTGATAACAATTATAACTTTTAAAAACTGGTTTTCCATAATACAACAACATTCAAAAGGTTCCTATAAGAAATTGTGGTCAAAAGAGATGCTCAAATCCATATTGAGATAACAGATCTTATTGAGATAATTTTATGGAAAAGCAAAATATCATGTCCATCAAATAGGAGAAAAAAAATCAGAAGTAGTCATTAACGAAAACACTAACCGATACCTAACTTGTGTGAATTTTTCTCTCAAGGGACCATGAAAAAAGCTCAAGATACTGAGAAGTTCAAGATAGCAAATTAATTTAATATTTTGAGATAAGCTTGCCCTTGTGGAATGCATGTATATGAAGCAGTCTTTTTTGACATCCTCTATAGCTGCTTTCCAAACGCGGTTGATCACACAACAAAAACGATAACTTAGAAATGTTCAAAAATACAGGTCAGACAATGAATCGTTTGTTAGGACAACACCAGAAGAATCATCTTCAATTCATTGATGAAGGACATTCCAATAGGTATTAGGGACCTTACACAACTGCAACAAGAACAGTGACTTGAGTGTAATCCAAAAATTAATCGGAAAATAATGCATCAAAAAGTAATGAGTAATTTGACAGGCCCATTATTGTAGGCATTGAGTGTGGGTGGGTGTAAGTGGGGGCAGGAGGGAGGAACATACAATAATTTCCAAAGCAAAATTTTGTTTGTTTATAATTTAAATTTATTAGCTGGCTGGTGACATCATTGCAAATGCCTTATAAAGTCAATAAAATTAATTAACCTTTGTTATCATAAAGAAACATCTAATCTCGTTGAATTATAGACAAGGTGGCCATTGAAACCAAAGTAATCACAGTATATATATCAGTATATTTCCTATTTAAATCAAAATCCAAGTATATTCAACAATGACTTCACATATGATATTCCAAGCATATTCAACAATGACTTCACAGTATATAAACCAATTATTCTTCACTTAATTAACTTATTTTGCTGAAATACATAAAATGCACTTACAAGAAAATGCACTTACAAGAAAAACTATTCTAAAACCATGCATATGCAGGGAGACGTTTAGGACAAACTTCCTGCCAAGTTCTCGGGATCAACACTGTGGTGCCTCAGGTTGCCACTTTATACGAGTAACTCGCCCCAATACTAGAAAGCTTCCTACGGGCATGTTTGATGCATATTGAGAGTGTATTAAAAGATGCGATCATCAAACTTTTAGGTCGAAAATCTCTCTTTTTGTTTGGGTCTGCTTGCCTTGTTTGATATGAATGTTTGAAATCTGTGGTAAGTAAGTCAACATGATCCCAAAGAGACGTGACCGACACAAAATATTAATGCAAGAAGCGAGAGTGTCACCAGCGCACACGATGGTTCCAAATTTTGTAATGGCAGCACCATATTTCAGTTTTGAACAACTTGAAATCAATTAGCAGTGCTTTTTACTTATTAAAAAAACGAACTGAAAATAGAAATGTTGTTAAGCTGGAACACCATAGCAACTGCACTCGACGATATATGCCGCGACGTCAAAATAGAACCTCAGTTGTTACCACTCACTGGAGAACAACTGGCAAATCCAAGGGCAAATAAAACAAATGAAGCAAGGTTAGACATCAGCACCATTGGTGTCTGGAATCGGGGTGAAAGAGCATTGTTTGACGTAAGGATTTTTAATCCATTCGCTCTTAAACACCGACAACAGAACATCGATAAAACCTTTTAGCAAAATGAATCCGAGAAGAAAAAAAGCTACAATCAACGGGTAATTGAAGTAGAACACGGATCATTAACAACACTCGTTTTCAGTACCAACGGAGGAATAGGACGTGAATGTCAAAACTTCATGTCAAATATTGCTGATAAAATCGCTCAAAAAAAGAACTTGCCACATAGCGAAGTAGTCAACTGGATGTCGGTGATGTTGCAATCACAAATTCAACGAACACATGATGATCAATTTAATAACAATAACAATAACAATAACACTTGTGGAAGAACCTATGTAGCATAAATTCTCGAAATAAAAACAATTAGTACCTAGCCAGTATAGTGTCTTCTAGCAATAGATCAATATGACCGGTCAATATTTTCCCTTATTACCCGCGTAGCAGGTATTGTTCGAGATGTTTATTTATCAATATTTAACAAATGAAACAAATATTTAACCTTCGAATATTGACTGCCCTCGCAACCTCGGGCTTTACTTTGACGTCAGTCAATATTCTCCGGTAATGCCCTCATAACCAGTTAGTATAGGGTTAATATTGACGGCTTCATAAAAAATGTAAACAAAGAAATAAAATGATGAGGAAGACTCTACATTGCAAGCACAGCATGAAAGAAAACAGTAGGAGAATATGTTATTCAATTAGAACAAAAATGTGTTAGCAGGGCTATAATTCTTCTCTTAATTATGTTGCCAGGTACTAAATGGCTTATTAACCTTATTAGCCTGCCAATACTTGGGAAAATATTGAACTCACTGCGCTCATGACGTCACAACCTGAGAGATGTGCCGTGAGAGTGCCGCCCGAGTAGCGACGTCTTTTTTTAGCCGGTTTTTCCACTAGGCAGAATATCCAGCTTTTTGTAGTTTATCAGTTAAAGCATCTCGGAATATTCCACAAACCAATCAAATGGCACAATAGCCGCCACTCCGTCTAGTGGAAAACCAACTTTTCTCATTACATGACCTACTAATAATTGAAGTATACATACTATAGGTTAAAGTAACAAGATGCGATCATCACTCGGTTAAGGTGAAAACCTTATTATTTCTGTCTGGTTGAACAAGGTACCTCGTTCTTTCAGACAAAAAAGAGACTTTCAACCATAAACAGAGGCGTAGCTAGAGCTCAGTCAAAATTTGTGGAGGAGAGTTTAGTCATTTAAAGTAGAAAAGGAAAACGTGCAAATAACCTAATCGACACTTAAGACTTTTTTTGACTGACCCTGAATACGTCTACGATAAAGTTAGATTAACACACACTCCATATAGCGGTTAATAACCAACTTATTCGGAAAATCGGAGTAACTAATTCAAAAAACAATCCCCATGAAAATAAAAATTATATTTTTGGAAAGCCTAGAGAAAGATCTTTCTAACGGTATAAAAATCGCATATAATTAATGGAAACTCAAAAAAGTTACAGCCTTTTTAATTTCGGGCCCGTTTTCTTAAGGACACACTGTATAAAAATAAAAAATTATTCATAGTTTGAATTAAATCTTCTCGATTTTGAAGTTCTTTGAAAGTTTCATTGTTCAAAAAGCCTCTATCTTTCCAAATTCACAACATCCCTTTGGCAACCATTTTTCATAGAAAAATTCACCAGGTGAGAGTTTGAGCAAAATGATGTCATTCCGACCTGAAGGGCAATCGATAGGACTACTGGAAATAAACCTTCAAATGTAAGAAAGATCGTATGAGAAATTCTAAAGATTATTAAGATTTGGCTTGGTATTCTGATCTAAGACGACATACCAAGCGGCGGCGGATCAAGGGTATGTCAAAAATTATGGAGGAGTACATAAACCTAATTTCTCTTTTCAGTTTGTATCACCAATGGGATTACTTGCACGTTTTTCTTTTATGGTTTAATAGCTAACATTCTCCTCCACAAATTTCGAGATACCCTCCAGATCCGCCTCTGTCATACCCAGTCTCTGGATCCAATATTATACAACTGCCATATATGAAATAACGTTCACCAAACATTGAATCCAATAATTTACTACAAATGTACACTGTGAATGAGCAATTTATATACATAAATATATATGATAGCATTTTGTATCAAAATTCTTCTTGATATTTATAAGTTTTTAATACTCAAGACACAAGAGACAATCTATGATAATGTTTTGTACACTTAAGGAGAATTAACTACAAAAAAAGTTGTTATTCAATTTATTTGAAATTAATTCTATATATATAAATAAGCTTAAAGTTTTTTCAATGCTTGATTCTATGACGTCACAAGGTGACAATTCTATTTTCAAGAGCAGTTGTCATAGGCGTATTCAAGGTCAGTCAAAAGAAAATGGAGGAGTCCAACGTTATGATAATTCTTCTTTTCAGTCTTAAGTTTCGATTGGGTTACTTGCACGTTTTCCCTTTTCTACTTTAATGACTAAACTCTCCTCCAGAAATTTTGACTGAGCTCTAGGTACGCCTCCGGTTGTTCATTTCGTATTGTGAATAAACTGTCCTTTGATACCAGTATTTGTATCGTACTGACTAAACAACGGAACCACCTGAGACGATCTAGATAGAAATAACAGGATTTTCACCGCAAACCAGTGATGATCGCATTTTGTTGCATTAACCTATAATAACTTCCTTCAATAATAGCACAACTATAATAGCTTCCTTCAATATATCAAAATTTAGCATGAAACCATATCATCAAATCAATAACATTCAATTGAGATGTATTTGAAAGATAATCCAGTAATTGATGGCGTATTGGGAAGAAGACTTAACAAATAAAACATTGATGTTAAATTCAATGAATAGAGAATTGGTGTGTTTTAAAAAATTTTTGAAGAATTTAACACAGCAACATCCAAAGAAGTAATTTTAAGAAATCAGTGGATTCACAAAAGATTTACAGCTCATTAAAATATGTGTAAATCGATGATTATGAAATTAACGATCGTATCGGAAACAGAAAATACTTAACCCTTTTCCAAATATTTAATATCACAAAAATTCTATATTATTATTTTATTTGATCTATCAACAATGTTTAATTTCTTATGTTAGGTGTCGTTTTCCGCCTAAACTAAACATAAGTTACCCCCAAAGCCCCCAATTTTCAATCTAACATCGTACTTTCATAGTGTCGTATGAGCAAGATTTGAAGATAGAAAGATCTTGAAAATGTTTAACGATCATTTTATTCTTCCATTTGTTATCCTCTTGTCATTCATAGAATGTAAGTAACCGATATTTTTGTTGTTTTTAATTTGTTTATTTGTTCGTTTAAATATTTAAAATTGACCTTGACATGAGGCACGCGAATAAACAAATTCCATCGCCTCTTTTACTGAAAATATTCCAGGTGAATTGTTTTATATTTGGGTGTGGGGAGCTGCAGAAGAACCAGAGGAAATTGATATTTTTATATTACAATGCTTATAAAAAGCAGGAGAAGGAATGGTTTGGCGAAATCATCCAACTGAAAACAAGAAAACAGATTGAAAAGTGAGTCAGTATACATCTGCCATAAACTTTTCAAGGCAGAGGATATAGGGTATAGGTTATGTTCTTTGAAATGGAAGTGTATATTTACTGGTAATGTAGATGTCTGACTGCCACAATCTCATCAATCAACCACCACAATGGCTATGGTATGCTGTGTGGATAAAGCAAAGATACATTAGGAATTTATTCAATCATAGAAGTGTCAAAAAATAGAACGAAAACTAGTTGGAGACCATACATCTAAGCTAATCCGAGTGACTTCCACCAATGTATTCAAGTGAAAAATCCAATTTGAATGTATAAAATATTAGTGAAGCAATAAATTGCCTGAAAACAAGGTTGAAAAGAAAATGCTGCCAAAAGTACAATACCATTTATAGCAACGCCCTGAGAATGTTTGAAATTTTTAGTCTGTGTGTGGTTATTATATATTCCTCCACAGTGCGAAATACTTGATGGGAAGTATACAGAGAGTTTGATTGTTCATTGATGAAGCAATCAATAACCAACAAGAAGAAGTACATTACATTTTACGCTGGGTGAGGGAGTAACATCAAATACATACGGCTGTGTACAAGGGGCAAAGGGGCCCCAGACTGTTCGTAATCATACAAACACCTTATTTTTGAATTTTCAATCTTTTGTGCAGAGTTTATTTTGCAGACGTTTTTAGGTTTTGTAAAAAGTGCTAGAAGAACTGCCCTAAAAACCAATTTTATTTAATTGTGTAGAATTTAGAATCACTGACATATTAAAGAACCATTAGCCGGCTTAAAATAATGGGACATCCCGTTTGTCTCGATGTCAGAAGCGCACAATTACATTTATTTGCCTATGCCTTTGCATGATCGAGACAACAAAAACTAACTTTAAAAAAATAGCAATGGCTACAAGGACTGTGTTTATCCACAACAAAATTATCCACAACAAAATTATCCACAACAAAATTATCCACAACAAAATTATCCACAACAAAATTGGATGTTTTAAATTATTCCGTAATCATTGGTAATGTGTGTTTGAAGAGGTGTTTAATATTGCAGTAAAAGAACCTTGAAAACGAGGTGAAACCTGTTTTGACGTAATTTACGGAAAGGTCTATCTTCAGAAAAATATAGCATATAGTGTCAGCAGAAATAACCTGCAAGTGATTGAACCCGATCTTACCTAAGAGGGAATGTCTTTTTCTATTTATTGAAAAATGGAAACTTTTCTCTTTTATAGGCCATGAGTTTAATCTTTATTACACATCAGTCAATGGAAGAGATAGTGGCAGCTGCGGAGACATCTCTGAACCTTGTGAAACCATACAATTCACGTACAATGAAAAAGTGAAAACGCACCACGATATTATCATACTGCTGAATGAAAACTGTTCAAGATACATAATAAAGAAAACTATTTTTTTATCGACTTCGGGTATCACAATCAAAGGAATACAGAAAAATGGTTGTCTCCCAACTCTTACACTAAATCAAAGATTTCCATTATTTGGTGTAAATGGGAACGCAAATGATTTAAATATATCGGTCGAAAGTGTGAATTTCTTTGAAGTTGGTTTAGTCTTAATAACCAGAAGCAAACATGAAACAGTTCGCATCAACATGAATAACTGTTCGATCAAGTATAAAACAAATCAAGTCTTCCTTTCCATCAATCTACCGCAACAACTTAGCCAATCAAAACGTTTAATCATTAACATTTACAACAGCACATTTGCTTCTGGTGGAATTGAAATATTAGGCCATAACCCTCGGTTACATGTCAGTGTGTCAATTTACGATTCTAAATTTTTCAAATATTCAACAATTAAGATCACTGATGTAGACACTTTTATTATGCACCGCTGCCAATTCAATGGAATCATGAATAATGACCAGTTCATACTTCAAGCTGCAAGAGTGAAATCTATTGAAATCAGGGACATATTGATCGAGGACATCATATGTGGAGGAGTTCTTAAAGTGAGCAATTCAAACAGCACAATTTATAACTTAGTCACAAGTAACTTTTCTGCAAGTTTAGACCTATTTACTTCAGTTGGCGGAAATTTCAGTGTGTCTGATATCCTTATCAATAATGGGGAGAGCCGTTATGTTTTCAGAATAAATGATCATCATTCAGTGTCTATTTTAAATATTACCATTCATGATATAGAGGCAAGAGGAACCCTCAATGCATATAATTCTAATAACATAAGCATTAAAACTGCAGCTATCATAAATACGGCAAGTCGATTTAAAGGTAAGGGTAAAGAAGACTGTATATTTGGTATCAGTTCTGTGAATGATGTCAGGATAACAGAGATGAAGATCGTCAACAGTTCTTATAATTATGGCATTCACGTATTTAAATCGGGAGCAGTATTAGCATCAAATATTTTAATACGAAATTTAAAAACTCATTATACGAACTTTGAACTAACAGAAGTCGACGATGCCAATATAGAAAAGATCAAATTCGAGAACGGATCAGGTAATTATGGCGTTATAGTAAATAGAGCGCGACAAGTATTAATATCACACGTGTCCATGCGGAATGTAAAATTCAGTTCCATGTTCTACTTATACAATGTTCAATATGCCAATATAAAAGAAATCAAAATGGGGAAGGTATCGGGTCATTTTGGTGTTTACGTACGACAAACGAGATCAGTGTTAATATCAAACATATCCTTCAATGATATTTCAATGCAAAAGTCGAAGTTAGAAGATGCTCTGCTCATATTAAATGATGTTCACGATGCCAATATGACACAGATCAAAATTGAAAAAGGATCCGGCGTCCCTGCTGTTTACGTATACAAAACGAGATCAGTGTCAATATCAAACATTTTCATACAAAACTTATATGTTAACCTGCATGAGCAGTCGATGTTCCAGTTAAAAAATGTGACCGATGTCAATATGACACAGATCAAAATTGAAAATGGAACAGGTGTTAATGGTATTAACGTACAGAAAGTGAGATCAGTGTTTCTATCAAACATTTTCTTTAAAAAATTTGAAACACCGCGTTCGATGTCCTTTTTAGAAGATGTTGATAATGTTAATATGACAGGGATAATGGTCGACAGTGGATCGAGTATTAATGTTATTTACGTTTCTAAAATGAAATCGTTGTTGATATCAAACGTTTTTATTAGAAACACGATATCAAAAGAAATCTTTAAAATTGATAGAGGTTATAATTTCAGTATTAACACATTAGATCTCAGAAATTCGAAAACATCGAGAATCATTGCTGTTGAAAACGGAATGTTAGCTGAACCTGTATCAACACAGGTTTTTAAGAATAAAGATGAATCATTCTATTCTGTGACAGACATAATAAAAACACAGATTCCTAATGACAGTTACAGCATATTCAATACTTTAAATATTATTTCAGCCTTTTGGGACAAACCACTAGAACGCATACGAGATATGGATAGGTCAAATTTAATTCAAATTCAAATCAAACATAAAAATCGAACACAGTCTTTCCTTCCTAATATTCAGTCCCTTTTAACAAATATTTCAATAGAGAATGTGACATATGATAGTGGGATCATATCGGACAGTACTTTTCTGTGCGTAAAAACTTTTCGAATCAACCATTCCAAAGGTGGACCAGTGTTTTCTGTTAAAGGAGGAACAGTTGAATTATATGATGTTTATATAAACAGTGCTGATGGTGTCCGAGCAATAAACTGCAATATGACGTTAGAAAATTCAATTTTTAACGTGTCAAAAACCGCAGTTTATTACAGAAATGATAATGACTCTGGCTTAAGTGTCAATATGAGAGATATTCAAATCATTTCCTCTAGCAGATCGAAACGAGCAATTGAAATCAGAGGAGAAAAAACCACTTACGTCAACATGGAACGAGTTGACCTTGTTTTGGTTGAAACCAAAATGGAAATTCCCATCATTGAAATTATTGCAGGAAAGCAACCTATTAATAATGTTATCAGCTACATTAATTCAACTCTATCCTGTCCACAAAACAGTGACCCATATTATCTTATGGAGACAAGTAATGCTTTTAGTTTTCAATATTATTGTAAGCAGTGCAAGAAAGGAACATATACAGCAATTGAAAATGTGGGAATCATTTCCCTATATACGTCATCCCATATCATTAAAACTGAAATTCAATATGGAAATCTTTACTTGGATCAAAAAGATTCATACCTCAAGATCACAACAAATATGTCATGGTTCATATATGGAACTCCAAACAAACTTACATGTAAACAATGTCCTAGTGGAGGAACATGTGTTGGCAACATCATAAGCAATGACAATTTTTGGGGAAACCTAAATCAATCGACTGGGATAGTGAAATTTTATCCCTGTCCAAATGGATATTGCTGTAAAGAAAGTTCAAAGAAGTGCAACTCTTATAACACGTGTAACCACTACCGGACCGGAACCTTATGCGGTAAATGTCAAGATAACTATACAGTTGATTATTTTTCCAGTAAATGCATTCCTTTCACGAAATGTAAGCATCCAGTTTATTTTTGGTTTCTTTTCACGCTCTCCTCTTTCCTATACGTACTTACACTCGCATATTTGGACAAACTTAAATTGCTGGGAAGTTTCCTGAAGAAGATAATTAATAGGTTGACATGTAATAAAATCTTTTCAAAGAAAATATCCTCACATATTGAGAAAACTGTACCAATAGAAATCGCCCTCAAAAGACTCGACATCAATGAAAGTAACGATGACCGTGAAAACAACATATGTGTGGTACTGCCAAATGAATTAACATTGCTTCATAAGGACGAGGAAGATAGGTGTCGTTGCTCGGGGATTTTCAATATAATTATTGGATTCTATCAGTTAAAACAATTAATTACCATCGAGTTGGGATCTGAGTATTCCAGCTCAAAATTTGATGCCGTATTAAATGATATATTTCATTTCGACATAATAAAACCTCCTTTCCCTTTATGCCCCTCATTTTTGTTGGATGATCTTAAAAAAACAGTTATCAGAGATTTTCTTTTTTCCATTGTTATGACTGTTCCAGTGTTGACATTGGCTGTATTATTACATATCGCATCTGTGTATATAAAGCCTTCAAAGGAGAGTGAAACCATTGAGATTCCCATTAATCAACAAGATCTTGAAGGATGCAGCAGTGCCGATATTCCGGAAACAGAAACATTGACACATGAGATAATCGGAGATATCCATTCTGAACCAGACATATACGCATCAAAAAATCAACCTGAAGAGATATCATTCATGGGTCGCTGCTACATTTGCTTTTTACGTTTGTTAACCGTCAGATACAAAACCATGACTACATTCATGCTGATAATTCTTCATTGTAAATCAGTTGGCAATGTTGATGTATTATATATCTACGGTGAGATAAGGTGCTGGAACAGTTGGCAACATGCCACTGGTGTGTTTTTCTGCTTTTGGAGTCTTCCCTTTCCAATAACACTGTTCTTATCCCTGAAATTATTGAAAGCCAACATTATCACTGCTGAACGGTTTATTTGTTTCACAATTTTCCCCATACTCGTCCCCGCTTATTATATCACGAAATGGAGAACAAAATTCGGTTATGTCAGTACAGAAAGCAACAAATTAAAGTCGGCAATTCTTGAAATGTTCGAGCAGCCCTATCGTAGAGATGATCGTGGAAACGTTATTTATTGGCATTCGTGGATTTTGTTTCAAAGACTTATCATCGCATCCTTGATTGTCTTTTATATCGACCCAATCCTTCGACTTGGCATAGTTTTCCCAATAATGGCTTTCTTTTCGTCGATTCAACTGAAGATCAAACCTTATAAGGATCATTTGCTGAACAACTTGGAAGCTATATCCATGTTGATCTTAACTGTTTTATCTGGTGTAAATCTATTTCGTTCCTTTTTATATGTATATAGGCTAGGTAATGTTGATTCTATTGCACAGTTGTTAAATATCTACGATACAATGGAGTCATTACTAAATCCTATTTTCTTTCTGATAATATATTTTGTATATGTAAATCTTGTGACGATCTGTAAAAAGCTCATGATGTTTCTTTGTAAATGATTTAGCAAGAAGGCGATTTGGTGTTCTTTTGCTTCTCACAATTCGTGAATATGAATTTTTCAAATTACTTATAATGGCAAAATATAACTGACCGAGGGGTCATATACAAACCCTTTTCACCACAACGTTTTCACTTTGCGTATTTACGAAACTAATAGATTTAGTATATTCAAAAATAAATACAGTGAACTCCCGGTAACTGGAACCTCCTAGGGACCGGGGGAAATAGTTCGACTTAACGAATGTTCGAGTTAAGCGAATCTCCCGTTAAGTCGAATTCTGGCAAAAATGAGATATTAGTTCGAGTTAAGACGATTCTTTCTTCAGTAAAAATCATAACAATATAACGTCACAATATTAATATTCACTGGAAGAAGTTTCGTATATCTTACTTACTGACTTTATCTGGACAGACAAAATATATGTCTGTCTTACGCAAAGAATTAATAAAAATTTTGTAATTTAACAAGTCTTTTGAATTCCTTTTCCCCCCCAAAAAAGTTCGAGTTATACGAAGAAATTAGCCGAAGGGAGACTTAAAAATGGTTCGAGATAACGAATGTTCGAGTTATCCGGGGTTCGAGTTAAACGAGTGATTTTTATAAGGAAGTACACGATTTTTTTTTTTATAAGCAACTTAGAATTTTGGTCAGAACTCGAGTTGCTTATTTTTTAGCCAAAATCTATATCTGAAGTTGCTTAATGGTTGCTTAATTTTCTTAACAAGTTTTAGTGTAAAATACGATAAAAGAAGAACTCAAGAGTGATGACTTTAAAAGCTTAGAACTCAAGATTATTTTTTACCAACATAAGAAAAATATGTATAAAATCTATAAATTCCTAATTAAAAAGCGCGTTAAAAATGTTTCTGTGTTCGTCCTCTTCGTTTTCGGCTTCATCTTCATCCTCAATTTCTTCACCTTCATCATCTGATTCAGGTAAAATGTCACCTGGGTTATCCCTTACTTCTTCTGGCATAGGAGTCTCTATAACTTCAACTTGATTGTCAATATCGACAGGAGGTGGAACAAGATAACCAGGCATGCCTTCAGGATTTATCTTATCGTCCTCGCTACCATCAGCCGTAATTAGACATCCTGTTTTCTCAAAGCTCCTGTAAAGCATACGAAGGAATTGCCCATCTTTTGATGTTTTTCGGTAAGCTTCACCCACCCAATTAGTAATCAAAATTCGGCGATCTTTAGCGGATAGTTTACGGTCATCATTACCAAGCCAGAGTTCGATGTTTTCATCATTTTCGAGCCAGATATTTTGTTCTTCTTTAATATGTGATTTAAAAGCTTTTCCTGGTCCAGCGTCAACGGGTTGCCAATAATGTGTCCCATTAGGAACACCAAACCAGACAATACCTTTATGCTGTCGAACTTCTTTCAAAAACTCATCACTAGTTTGGGCTGCAAGGTTATCGCAGAACAGAACATACTCATCAAGGTTATCGACAGCCTTTGAAAGAGTGTTTTTCACCCAATTCACGGAAAACGCTGTATCCGCCCATGCATTTGGTTGCCAGTAAACATCCACATCACTGTCATATGCTGCGAGTTCATCTTGGCTAATCCTTTTTCCAGTACCTCGAAAAATCAATGCCGGCTTCACCATTCCTTCAGGACTGAAACACATTTGAAGGGTAGCTTGTCGCTTATCAAGCCCACTGCCAGGTTGAGCTATCCATACTCTGTGGTCCCTTCGTTCTTTTCCTTTGGCCATTGGAACTTCGTATGTTCGTTTACTTTCTATAACAAACGGGAGCGGAATTTGATCGACATTGATTCTCTTTTTTGGTGAGAACCTGCCCCATTTTATATCGTAAGTGAGTTTTCCACATCCAGACTTTATCACCTTCTCCCTCAAATTTGAATGCCATTTCATCAGAGTCGGGGCTTGCTTCTTCACATCAACTTGGCGCTTACGTTGAACACATAGCATGCGAATCTTATGTTTCCTTAAAAAATGAGTGATGGTTGACTTCGGCAATTTGTTGGCATTCGGGCTTTGCTGCAGATGAATTTGATTGGCTCGGACATACAACCACTCAAAATTAACTTTAAGTCCCTTTTTTCGTGCTTCGTTGAACTTCTCATACAGTTTGTTAAACAAAGCTTTGTGTTTGTCCCCTCTTCGACACTTCTTGAACAGCATGTTTTTCTTGCTTTCGTTGTAATTTCTGTAGATTTCCTTTTGTTTTGATTTCCATCGTGTTATCATACTTTTATGGACATTGTATTTTCTTGCTACATCCCTACTAAGCATACCATCGTTTAAGTCATTCAGAGCATCAACCTTTTCCTTTAAGGTATAACTCTTCCGTTTGTCAGCAACTTTTGGCAATTCATTAACTTCAACATCCGTAACAAGCTTCTCTAACACCGACTTCACAGTCTTTTCAATATCATCGTACTTTTTCCCATCATTCATTTGATCTAAGCGCATTGACTTTGGCTCTTTATCATGTTCGCCTTGATCCGACAACTTATTTTTGCACCAAAACTCGTGCATCGAAAGAGCTTGCGATGTCTTTAGTGTTTTTTTGCAAACGATACATTCATGCAGGTTATCTTCTTTTTCCTTTGGCACTACATTAACCAACTCACCACGATGCGAAATCTTTTTGGTAAAACCAAAGTTGAATAAATTCGTCTGTTTTCTCTTACTCATCGTCTCAGCAGCGTGTCAAACAAATAACATACACAACACTGATTAAAAAACACAACGAAGTCAAAAGTTCAAAACTGTGACGTTCGAATGTGAAAAGAAGACATTGTATTGGGGCAATGACTTGGTGTATCACTATTTTCAAGAACGTAGCAACTGCAATGTAAGCGCCTAACCCTTACTCAGAGCACGAAAGTAATGGGTCTTTTTCATGGTAGTGATACACCAAGTACTTGCCTGTATTGGCGGGCATAAATGAAATTTACGCCCGCTGAAATCTCATTTGAAGGGTAGCTTCATTATTTTTGAGTTATGTAAAAAATCGAGTTGCTTATGTTTGCATTTGTTCAGAACTGAAGTTGCTTAATATTTTTTAAGATCGAGTTCAGTTGCTTATAAACGAGTTGCTTATAAAAAAAAATCGTGTATTAGAGAAGGTTCAAGGGAGCAAAGAAAATAGTTCGAGATTTCGAGTTATCCTGTGTTCGAGTTACCGGGGGTTCACTGTACTAGTAATCACATGTGAATAATTTTGTGTATATCAATTATTAGCAAGCCATTGCTTTTTCTTTTACGATATCAGAAAAGTTCGAAAATTTAAGATTTTTTGTTCCGGTTGATTTCAAAAGAACGACCCTGAATTTGTATGGTGACGTCAGGTGTAGTTTCAAGTAAACATGTGAACATGTTCATAATCTTAATCATTTAAAGAGAATATTCATGAATTTACTCTTTAAACTTTGTTGATGGAAAGTAGCAGATGAACTGTTTGTAATAGTCAATGTAAACACCACATATAACAACTTTGATTTTTGATATTCCTTTGTTATCAGTTATTACTTCATATTGCTTAGTTTATGAATTATATTAATTGAAACATAAAGATTAGTTTATGCAACTTAGTTTATGTAAAAACTGTATATTTACTGATTATACAGAAATTTTGGGTTTTGTATTGTTTGTCTTCGTCTTCCACGAACGGCCTTATTTTAGCAATTTATGAATAAACCGTATTTTATTTGGTTAGGATACACCTACGAGATTATGTTTACATACATACATACATACATACATACATACATACATACATACATACATACATACATACATACATACATACATACATACATACATCATGATGAAGGGGCTATAAATTCTGCATTTTTTAGGGTGGCGATGACTTTATAGAGAGACAATGCTTATAGTATTGACTAGTCTACATGTATGTCAGTAGTCCGTCAAATATGCATTTTTTATTGAAAGGACTTGCTGGAGGATCGCCGCGCCACCGCTTTTAAGTATTGCACTAGAACAATATGTCGTTGGTTTCGCAATACTATCCTTCAAAATGCATACGACAGCAGTTCCAGTCTTTTTTTCTAGTGAGGATATATTTTTTCAGTTCTGCAGGTCCAAAAAATTTGTTTTTCAGCCTTTTAACTTGAACTACAATAAAATTCTAGCCTTCAATTCAAGCTATTCCAACTAGAATCATTCGAAAGTCCCTGGTCTGGACACTTGGCTTTATTTTGCAGTTATTTTGATCACATGATGGTAAATAATTACTTTGCATTGGTTGTAACAAGCCACGTGATCAATGTGAGTGCAAAATAAATTTCTCAACTCGTGTACATCACCAAAATTAATTTGTTGCTAGCAACCATCATCACTTTCATACAATTTATTTTCTCTCAAGCGAAATTGCATGAAGCAAAAACGCTTTTAAAAACTTTTAAAAATGTAAGATTGAAAGCTAAAATTAAAATCGGTTGGAATAATTTCAGCTGCTTTTGTTAGCTAGTAGAGGTTTACCTTCAGTAAGTAAAGGAAAGGTTTTTCAGGATTGTGTACACAGTGTTATGTTTATGTTAATGAGACCTGGCCAGTTAAGGAAGAAGACACAAATTAAGGAAATGATAGCAGAATGATTAGGTGGATGTGTGCAGTCTCTTATGGAGTTGAGAAACAGAAAGTGGTTAAATACTTAAGAGAATGTGTACAACATAAGAGGCTGTAATGGTTTGGTCATATTATAAAGAGAGATTGAAAGTTGATGCTAGGAATGATAAATGCAGGGATATTCTGATTGGTGGTAGTTTATGTAGGGATCGGCATCGAAAGACTTGATAGGAAGTAGTAAGGAATGATTTAGGAGGAAAGAAAATGAGTTAGAAAAAACATTGTTAACTGGTGTACATCACACATGGATATGCCACAACTGTATCGGACGTGAGCTGCCTTTCTTTAACAACCAATTGCTACCGGTGCTTCCTCACGATATCCCATTAGATTTCAATGAACCTGAGGCTGACAAAAATCACCATCTTCAACAAATAAACAACCATCGGAATCATATCATTATTGCCCAATCAGTCGCATCATATTTCGCGAAATTTGAAGCCATGCTTTCTCGATACCAATTTGACATAATCACTCTCTCCGAAACATGGTTGAAAGAAAGATAACCAATATCTCTTACAACATGTCACAATACCCGGCTACAACTTCGAGTATGCCAACAGAGAAACGAAGCGCGGTGGAGGCGTCGGCCTATACATCAAAGAATCATACAGATACAAGGTCCGTACCGACATACACAGGAAAGACAATATCATCGAACACCTCTGGTTGGAAGTTAAGGACAGAAATAAGAACGGATCTTTCCTGATTGGAGTTTGTTACCAACCTAGTCCAATATCCGCCGAAAAAGAAATCTGGCTTGACAAGTTAGATAATATACTCTCGCATATTGCAAACATATGGACTGGTTTGATAGAACTCACAGGAGATACCAACATTAATTAACTAAATGACACTTCTGTTGCTAGAAGGGATAAAGAGATTATCCAAAATCACAGTATGAAACAGCATATCTGAGCCAACAAGGAAAGGGATAAACCAAAATTCGAACCAAGGTACAGTACATCAAAATGGAAAAACACCTAGATTTTAATGCCTTCAAAACAGATGTAGGCTGATTGCTACTAATCCTTGTTTACGCTGTTGACCCGCCCGAGGACAAACTAGACTTATTCAATCACCCCTTTCTCTCGTGCCTTAACGAACCTCCCGCGCCATGGCTTAACGATCTAAATATCAACCATCTTCAGTCATTAAGAAATCAACGCAGAATGAAAGCCCATCAAACCAGTAAGGACACCGACTGGGACCTTTTCAGAGAGGTACGGAACACTCTCAAAAAGCCATTAGAGCGACTAAGTTTAACTTCTACAAACAGGCATTCTCTCCAAAAAGACCAAAAGAGGTATGGAATATCATCAACCGTTCCTCCATCCGAACCACGAAAAAATCAACGCTGACCCGGATATCTTAAACGAATATTTCAACACAACTTCAAAAAGGCTATTAAATTCAGAATGAAAAACGGAATATTTCGTGAAGATCTAATCAATCAACAAACATGCGCTGGAAATGTATTTGAGATTAAAGAAATCACCTGCCTACAAGTACAAAAAGCTATCCTCTCAATACGCAACAACTGCTCCACTGGTTACGACCAATTACCAGCAAAATACCTGAAGATAAGCATAGATGAAATCACCAGCCCTCTATGTCACATTATCAACGAATCTATACGAATGAACGTTTTCCCATGTCAATGGAAAGTATCTCGTATCAGTCCTATACCTAAGATGAAACAACCAAAAGAACCAAGTGATTACCGACCAATATCCATCCCTCCCGTTCTCTCCAAAGTATACGAGAGGCTGTTACTTACACAAATCAGTAACTTTCTCGAACAAGAACAACTTCTATCCGAAAATTAATCCGGTTTCTGTAAGGGACATTCTACAATCACCACTTGTCTAAAAATCAGATATCATCAAA